>CM065715.1:59856646-60091646 GCA_033310375.1 Conus canariensis | reverse complement strand
TGTTTTGTTTTTAACCTTTCCCTTTATTTCAGCTTTGTTTCTGCGAACTTTCAACTTCCCGAAAATTTCTAAAAAAAAAAACCCCAAAAACCCCATCAATATTCTAGTTAAAAATTTTTTTTGTCCCTCTTCACTTCTATGAACTGTCAATTTCCTTAAACTTTTCTACAATGGTGTACATCAGTGTTTGGTTTTATGTAATGTGACCTGTTGGCAAAATGATCTGCCGGCCAGGATAGATCACCAGTGCACTTCATCATATCACAGTACGTTGGACTCTACACAGAATTCTGCACTCACCATGACAGTGAACTTGCCCATCCAATCAATATTTTTGGCTGGGTTTCTACACACAAACCCGACTTCGGTGAGTGTGTGTGTGTGTGTGTGTGTGTGTGTGTGTGTGTGTGTGTGTGTGTCGGTCGTGGCGCGCGCGCGTGCGTTCGTGCGTTCGTGCATGCATGTGTGCGAACTTATCCATCCAATCAATATTTTTGGCTGGGTCTCTGTACACAAATTCGACTTCGGAGTGTGAGTGTGTGTGTGTGTGTGTGTGTGTGTGTGTGTGTGTGTGTGGTGTGTGTGTGTGTGTGCGTGCGTGTGTGTGTGCGCGCGCGCGCGCGCGCGTGTGTGTGTGTGTGTGAGCGTGTGAGTGCGTGCGTGAGTGCATGCATGCGTGCATGTGTGCAAGCTTATCCATCCAATCAATATTTTTGGCTGGGTCTCTGTACACAAATTCGATTTTGGAGTGTGTGTGTGTGTGTGTGCGTGTGCGTGCGTGCGTGCGTGCGTGTGTGTGTGTGAGTGTGTGCGTGTGTGTGATGTGCATGCATGCATGTGTTTGTGTGCATGCGTGCTTCTTACCTTCCCGATTCCTAACCAAAATACTTCAGTTCCAAATCTTTCGTGCATTTGATGTTCAGCGACCAATGTTTTGTGAATTTGAATTTCTATATCTGTTAGTATACTTGGAAACGGTGGGATCTTTGCATATGATGATCTCGAAGCCAGTGGTTATAACGTGTTATCAGGGACATCATCTGAAAGTCTAGATTCCGCCGTGATCAAGTGTATTATAGAGCTTGTCAATGTTCTACTGTAGGCTTATAATAGGTACCTCACAAAACTTGTTTTGAACAAAAAAATATATTTAGACGAATCACAAGAAATGCATCAAATACAGTCAAAAGGCTTGTCTGTATTCTGTAATACAGTAGGTACTTCTCATAATCTGGAATACAGTTTCTGTTTAAATGAACAATACGAAAACCATCAAATATGTCATGGGCTAAAATGTATTCTACAGAATAGTGGGAACGTTATCTAACTTATTTGGAATACAGTTTACGTAAGAAGAACAATACAAAATCCCCTACATCATCTATTTTCAATACAGTTTATATTTAGATGACTGATACAAAATCAATTTCCCCGCAGTCACAGAGAAGAGTAAAACAAAGATAATACCAGCTACAGTCATGATGTGTCACACCATAAGAGGATATCTCTTCGCATCGAGTCACTCCACATGCATATAAATTATGGTCAAACCCACAATGCGCGCCAGATCAGTAATCTTTTACACGGGTTGGGTTGACTAACACCAGTTGGGTCGACCAAATATGAGATCAGTACTGACTGTTGGCTTGTATTGCACTGGCCAATATGTACCAGGTCAGCCAAATAGAAAAGCAACTTCAAAAAAATACTGCTGCCATACTGTCTTTAATGAATCAGAGAGGCTCTTCTCATTGGTGGTTTGGAGGATAGTTTGTTGATGTTCTTCCTCATACATGGTAATGGAAGAGTACTCCATCTCCACTGATGAAGTTATTAAATGACCGAGGTATTGGGACTTGTCAAAATAAATATTAAATCTTGTTTTCAAATGTGTAAGCATTTTGAACAGACAGGAAGGAGGGGTGGGGGTGGGTGGGGTGGGCGGGTGGAAGAACCGTAACGCGACGAAGCCATATTGGCAATACAAAATGACGTTTTTATCATACAGGGCATCTCTCTCTCTCTCTTGATCATTGTACTACGCAGCCTTTGTCAGAGCTGCACAAAAACATACCTGTACATTTACTGTGCGTGAACACCACGGCAATGTGAAATATGATAAGGGTATCTTTTTGTGCAAGTTTGAAACTCACTTTCATTCAAATTGGCTTTGTGTGTGTGTGTGTGTGTGTGTGTGTGTGTGTGTGTGTGTGTGTGTGTGTGTTTTGTGTGTGTGTGTGTGTGTGTGTGTGTGTGTGTGTGTTGTCTCTTTTATCCAAGTAACTTCCCTTTCATTTGTTTTGGATCCTTGAGCACAAGCTCATTATCTTCGTTTGTTTTGTTTTGTTTTGTTTGTTTGCTTGTTTATCCTAATGATTATTCATGACTCATGTTTGGTAACTTATTTCTATGTAATCTGCTGTTCCATTTCTCTGCCTATTCCTCGCTTGCATTTCCTTTCCTGTCCTTCGCTGATAATGACCTCTTTGGGAATCTCCGTAATGGATTGCGACGCCCGCCCCTTCCCCCACCGGTACCGATACTGCCACAACATTACGGGTGGCGCTCTGTTTTAGGTACAATTATTTCCTTATTTCCGTTGTTAGTTTGTTTGATACTGACCTGCCCGAAAACGACCAGCATGTGGGAAGCTCGTTACTTTTGTATCCGTTGCGTTCATTTTATGGCTCAGAACTTCAACATTTGTTTCCAATTATTGTAGGTACGTTGATCAGTTACAAATTGCATTGTTATTGTTGCCACACCAGCAAGGATGATTTGATTATCTAATAAATGTAGTTACAAAACGGATTGTTCATGTTCCTGCGTCAGCAAGGAAGATGGTCGATCGTTTATGCATGCGGATGAACATAAAGCATTTTACGTAGATTAGTTGCTTGAATGCAGCATGTTTATTCCCGTTTTCAACAGTTGAACTGACATTTCGTGTCTGCTTAGCTGTCCAGAGAATCAATGAGTGGGGAGAAAAACATGTTTAGAAAATATACTACTCATCGCTGAAATAGTATAGTATAGTATTAAGAGCGATTGAGGCTCTACTTTTAAAGAGCCTATTCGTCTATCTAATTCTAACTTTGATTTCTAGCATTGCGTGCAAGCTCAGTTTTTCAGAAGTTATTCTTGGCAAGTAGGGTTATACAATAATGGTAGATTTTTCCAATGTTCATCCAGTCTTCTCTTGAAAGCATCCACTGATGGTGCAGAAACCACTGACTCTGGGAGATTGTTCCAAGTATTGTTGATCCTGTTCGAGAAAAAATTTGCTCTAACTGCTAATTTACTTCTACTCTTCTTCAGCTTCATTGAATTTCCTCTTAACTGGCTTTTTTGGTCCTTTTCAAACATAAGTTCCTGGGTGTTGTACATTCCATTGAGGTACTTATAAGTTTCAACGATATCACCCCGAAGACGGCGGTGCTCAAGACTCGGAAGCTTCAGAATGTTCAATCTCTCGGGGTATGGTTTGTCTTTGAGATGACTCAGTGTTTTTGTTGCACGACATTGCACATCCTCAATGTCACTACATAGACCTTTGGAATGTGGTTGCCAGACACTGTGACCATATTCCAACAGTGGCCTGACCATGCTCTTGAACAAAAGTACAAAAGTTCTCTTGGACAGATGATCAAAAGATCGGCGTATAAGTCCAACCATTCTGTTGGCCCTTGATGTGGTCTGAGCAACCTGCTCTTTGAACGAGAGTTTATTATCCACTACAACGCCTAAATCTTTTTCCTTTTCAGTTTCTTTTAGTCTCACTTTTGTTTTGTTGCCATCTGACTCTTTCCCCATGAAATACTCATTTTCATTGTTCCGACCAATCTTCAAAACACAGCATTTGTCTGAGTGAAACCATTTGTTGGACCATTCTTGCAAGCTGTTCAAGTCGTCTTGGAGATCTGTCGGACCGTTCTCAGTATCGCTTCTCACATAAAGTTTTGTATCATCTGCAAGCATCTTAGCAGTAGTCTTCAACCCTCTAGGCAAGTCATTTATGTATATCACAAACAGCAGCAGCCCAAGCACAGATCCTTGTGGAATACCACTTGTCACACTGCCTTCTGATGAACTGGCTCCGTTGATGACGACTTTTTGTCTCCTGTTACTGAGAAAATCTGTTATCCAGTCTAGGACTTTACCTTTAACTCCACTTGCAGATAGTTTCTGTACAAGCTTCCTGTGTGGGACAGAGTCAAAGGCCTTCCGATAATCCATATAAACCACATCAATTGAGCCTCCCTCTTCCAGTGTACTCGTCCATGAACCTAGGGCTTCAAGCAGTTGCGTGGTACAGGAACGTCCTGGCACAAATCCATGTTGATGCTCTGATATCAGCTTGTTGCTGATCAGATGGTCCAAAATTTGCCCTCTCACCATTTTCTCCATAACCTTGCACACTACACAAGTCAAACTCACAGGACGGTAGTTGTTCGCTACAGCCTTGCTTCCCTTCTTAAATATTGGGGACACAAACGCCATTTTCCATTCCTTTGGGAGCTGACCTGTATCAAGCGACTTTCTGAACAGCATGGTTATCGGTTGGGCTAGTTCTTCTGCTGCTTGTGCTAGGATACTGGGTGGGATGCTGTCTGGATCGGATGCCTTGTTCTTGTCTAACCGGATGCCTTGTTCTTGTCTAACTTAATAAGTATCTTTTTGACTGATTCTGTTGTTATTTCAAAGTCTTCAAGTTCACTTTCATACTCATATCTTTCAAATTCAGGGAGTGGTCCTGGATCCTCGATTGTAAAAACACTGAAAAAAGTTGTTAAGCAGCTCCGCCTTCCCCTCATCCGTTTCGGTTTTCGTGCCGTCACTCTTCTTTAGGTCTGCAATTCCAGTCTTATTTTTCAACGTAGAGTTAGTGTAATTATAGAGGACCTTGGGATTCGTTTTAGACTCTGCAGCTACTTTCTCTTCATATTTTCTGTTTGCATGGCGGCAGTCTTTCCTCGCTCTGTTGTTTGCTCTTGCGTAGGCCTTTTTATCCTCATCGTTGTCACTATGTTTACACTTTCTAAATAGCTGGTGTTTTGTTTTTACAGTTGATAAAGTATCTGGGTTCATCCATGGTTTCCCTTTTCTACCTGATGTTCTTACCAACAGTGTCGATTTCTCCACTGTTTTCACAATGTTCTCTTTGATAAAGTTCCAGAGTCATTTACACTTTTATCTTTCAGTTCAGTCTCCCACTCCACGCTTCCCAGTTGCTCTATCAGTGTCTCAACATTTGTTTTTCTGAAGTTCCTAAGTGTCTTTCTAGGTGTTTCACCTGCTGCTAGGGATAACTTCATCACCAGGCAAACATGATCACTCTTTCCAATAGCTGCTTCAACTCTCAAATCAGTGATTAGTTCTTCAGTGTTTGTGAAAATCAGATCCAGAGTGTTAGCTTTCTGGCCTTCTCTGTAACGGGTTGGAGTCTTCTGGTGCTGAATGAATAATGCATCCTTTGTGGCATTCAAAAACTTTGTTGCTATGTGGCCTTCACCAGCTGTACTTGTTTCAGTGTTCCAATCGATTTGTGGAAAGTTAAAATCCCCCATCATCAACTTGTGTGTGGCCCTCCTTTGGGATATAGTATCAAAAAGGTCGTTCAGCCTAGCGGCATTTTCTACTGGGCTTTGTTCACACCTATATACGAGTCCAATGAGTAGGCTTTCTCCATCTTTCAGCTTACATTCCACAATTACTTTCTCAGTATAAGTGCTGTCTATATCATCGCATAATGAAGGCTTCAAGGTGCGACGAACATACAGGAGTATACCACGTCCTTCCTCTTCTAAGTTTTGATACATTTCATAGTCATCCATAGATAGCTCACTCTCCTGTATAACATCTCGCATTCTTGGGCTTGACCTCAGTGACTCCAATAATGTCTGGCTTGTATATTTCTATCACAACTAAAAGTTCGTTTCTTTTATTCATAAGTTGATCTACGTTGGTATACAAACAAATACAGTTTTCAAAATTTTGAACACATAATTTTGAACGAAAGTTTGAAGAAAAACAAGAAGAAGAACTGGTGTTAAAACTATTTGCAAGCTTGGGTTGCATGTATTCTACTCTTTTACTGCCCCCTTCTGCTCCTGCCGCCCGCGCGGGTACCTCCCGATGTTGACGACTCGGCCGTTCCTTCTCACCCAGCGAGCATACTCGTCCTTTGAGTTTTTTGACTCCTCTTTCTTGTTCTTAAGTTCCTGATACAATTCTCTGTCTTCTCTTTTCTCTTGCTGTGTCTTGTCCCTCCTCATACCAACTGTCAGGTACAGCCTTCCCTCTTCTCCCGTTATGAAACGTTATTGAAATCCCTCATTTTGCCCTGTTAAGGGCATGCTATGTATGCGTGCGCAGCGTGTGTGTATGTGCGAGTGTGTGTGTGTGTGTGTGTGTGTGTGTGTGTGTGTGTGTGTGTGTGTGTGTGTGTGTGTGTCCCCCCCTTTTTTTTCATTTTGTTTTTGTTTGTTTAGTTGGTAGACATTCGCACAGGGAGGTCTTGGAAAATGGAAAAATATCCTGAACGATTAGATTTCTGCAAATGACTTCTGTGCAACATTTATCTTCATAAGAACAACACAAGCAGCATATATTTAAAGAAACATATCAGCCATTACGTATACCACACAGATTTATAGGGGCTTTATACATTTGTGAAATCTCACTTTTGTTATCATAAAATGCTTTATTAAAGTGAAGTAAAAATCTGTTTGATTTTAGTGTCTTCCAGCCCAGGTTTAAATTGTTTCTTTTATAATGCACTTTTTCACTATTGCATAGAAATTACTGTATAAGAAAGGAAAACAATCCCTCTTTCTTTGGTCGTGTGTGTGTGTGTGTGTGTGTGTGTGTGTGTGTGTGTGTGTGTGTGTGTGTGTGTTCAGGCCCAAGTTCAAACTATTTCCTTTTAATACATACTTGTTCCTTTACTATTTTTGGACGCCTTGAATGTTTCAATCATAAAACATACTGTGCTGTACATCATGCTGGTACCAAAACATCTGAACTGTTCATTGTTGAAGTGATAGCAATGGATCATCTTTCCTTATGTCTGTGGCATAACATAGACTTGTATAAGATGTTCTGTCAAACTGGCCTTTCGTCAAATCTGTAAGGTGCAGGGTCCTAGGTCCAGTCATATTTTCACAGCTTTGTTACATCTGAAAGTTGTAGGTAAAATACATCACAGCTGTAAGAAATGTTGAATTTGATTATAACCATTTTGATAAATACAGTGAAATGTAGTTTATTTCATGTTTCCATTTAAGTAAAAACTTTTTTTTTCCCCATTCACATGACAAAGACTTCGAAATTATGCATTAAGTAGATATGTTGTCATTTTGTCTGTCCGTCTGTGTGTGTGTGTGTGTTGTGTGTGTGTGTGTGTGTGTGTGTGTGTGTGTGTGTGTGTGCGTGCGTGTGTGTGCAGGAGCCAGAATAACTCAGTGGTAGAGTGCCAGACTCATAATCTTGGTGATCCTGAGGTTGCGGGATCGAATCTCCGCCGGGCCATTTCGGTACAGGGGTTTTTTCCCCCTTGGAGTTAACATTGGTTCTGACTCCATTTCCCATACAGTCCTTCGAATGAGACTATAAACCGAGGTTCCATGTGTGAATGCATGCATAATATCTTGCACACACGTAAAATCCCATCACCATCTTTTGGAAGAGAAGGCCAGTTTGGCTGTTGGTATGGATGACTGGTTGCACATAGTATGCACCCTGCGTGAGAAATTGAAAGAATGAAGGAAATGAGAAAATTGAGTGAACGATACTGACTGAATGACATGGGAAGTGACTGAATGAAGCGCCAGCTGGCAGCTCTTCAGTCAGCACTACCCAGATAGGCAGCCCGTTATGTAAATGAGTGTGTATTGTGAAGCGCTTAGAGCTTGGTCTCAAGCTCAGGATAAGCGCTATATAAGTATTCATAATAATAATGTGTGTGTGTGTGTGTGTGTGTGTGTGTGTGTAAGAGAGAGAGAGAGAGAGAGAGAGAGAGAGAGAGAGAGAGAGAGAGAGAGAATATGTGTGTGGAATGTCCTGGATGCCTTGCGACGAAACAGAAACTGAATATAAACAGCAGTTGAGATCAAAAGTTGCAAACATTCAGACATGCTAAGTGGCCGGCAGTGCTAGGAGATGGTAACCCTCTGATTGAACTGTTAAGCTGACTAATGGGTCAAAATAGACCTGTTCCCGAATTTAAAAGAAGAAAAAAAAAATCTAGTTGGAAAGTGAGACGACTGCAGGTGGAAATCTAAACAAATCTTAAATAAATGTTTGCGAACTGCCCACAGAAATGTGGACAAACGAGTCATAAGACAAAAAACTATGCGTTTCCACCTCTTAGGTCTTCTTCAGGCAAGATACAAACAAATAGGACAACGAAAATTCACTTAGCTTTGATCGCTTCAGAGTTCAGCACAAACTCTGAACTCTGAAGCGATCAAAGCTACGTGAATTTCCGTTGTCCTGTTTGTTTGTATCTTGCCTAAAGAAGACCTAAGAGGTCGAAACGCGTAGTGTTTTGTCTTGTGACTCGTTTGTCCATGTTTCTCTGGGCAGTTCGCTAACATTCATTTAAGATTTGTTTTTAAAAAAAAGGTCTGGGGAAGATAAGGACTGCTTTTCTGTTTAAATTGCAAATAGAGTTACCTTTCTGCAGTTTATGGATCCAGAATACTGATCTTAACATGCCAGGATAAGGATCGGATATTGTCTGTCTGGACTACAACACATTGTTTCACACCACTGAATCCTTTGGTATTCTCTCTCTGGCTGAACTGTTTTTGGCCGACTGATATGGTGTGATTGCTTTGGGCGCACTCACCTAGATGCCATTTGTCCTATGAAGACGGCGGGGTCACGGTCGCTGAACGCGAGCTCTAACACGGATTACCTCCCTTGGAGATTTCCGCGGATCGGGTTGGGGCTCTTGGGACCCCTTAAGTGCCATATCCGTGGATAGCACAGTAGCAGGGTACAGTTTTAAAAGCTTCATTGAAAGATACCCTCTCTTGGGGCAAAAAAAAAAATTGCAGGTCAGCCGATGATAGTGACCGATTCTGGAAAATTCGAGTATATTTCCTGATTAAGCTCATCTGAACAAACTTGACTTTTCCAGCCTTGAAAATTGGTTTCCAATTTCCCCATGACTTTTCCAGAGCTCTTGAACTTTGCAAGAACCCTGCAAAATTTTAAACTGTCAGTGGTAACAGCGACAATATAATGTATTCCACAAACCAAATGTTGGGTTGACATGTATCCAGTAACGGAAGTGGCTGACATGTTGTTACCGAACACCATTATGCAGACGACCCACAGAAACCGACTGGGAGAAAAACAATAATCGAAAACGGTGTACACAACTATCTTTCTAACATTATTAAAAAATTGATTTTCGTTGTGTCATAATAATCCGTAATACTGATGTTAAACAGAATTTTTTTCTGTGTGTACAAAAATACAGCATAAATAACACTTTGAACCCCTTAGACGTGGTTTGCTTCTGCGCACAGAGACAATCATCATCCGGGACATTTGGCTGAACAGAATCCACATTTAATATGGCGGTCAAGGTGGTGGCAACTACTGCCATAAAATAAGAATTATCGTGAAAGCTTGAAGTTGTTTGACAAACACAGACATTAACATTTGCGTTTACCAGTGACAAGATGATGCAGGATGCTCCACGAGAAAACGCGAAAGAAACAAACGAAGTAAGAACTGTTGAAATTAACGAAGGCAACCTTTCGCCATTACAGAGTGTCGAGAAAGCGCATGTGATACCCACACAGTCTAATTTTGGTCCGGATATGTCTGGAAGTGATGACGATGAAGCTTCTGAGGTTAGCCATGAAAATGTTGTTTCTTTAGTATAGTATTTACTTCGTTTTAGCCATATGTTGCCATCTATGTTCGTCATTCTACGATCATCATTCATTTTGCAGCAAAATCGCCCCCACTCGCCACGAAGCAATCATGCTTTAGCAGTTAAGTTGCAGCAACGTACAGACCACAGGGGTGCTTTTTTTTCTTTCATTCATTAATTTCATAAAGAAAAAAAGAAATTAAATCAGACCACGTTGGCATGTGCCAGTGCGTAAGTCTAAGCTTAAAGGGTTTGTGTTAACTGAATTAAACCACATATTCTTGAGGATCTGTGTGGTAGTCTGTCAGTGCTAATATATTGCAAAATCTTTCCATAAAATTGTTAGATCATTTTTACCTTGACTTAAAGATTTGAATTTACATTCTTCGCTGTATGAACTAAGTAGGAGTTCATGTCTTTGTAAAACTGTATGAAGTTGATAAAGCAGTTAGAGCTCACAAATCTTAGCTCAGGTAATTCACACATGGTGCGACTGATTCCATTTTCATGCATTGCTGTGTCACCAGTGAATTAAGGGTACAGTGATCAAATGTTAAATCAGAAGTAGAACTCGAGACTGAATTTGTAGAACATCTATCAAAGCATTGTGTGTGTGTGTGTGTGTGTGTAAATGTCAGTTATCCCATTCCAAAACACCATCAGTGATGTTGCCAATCCCGCAGTCAGTGATGAATCTGTGTGAGCTGTCTCTGTGTCTGCCGCGCGCGTGTGGGTGCGTGTGTGCGGGCGCACGCGCATACGAGGGGCTTGCAACGTTGCTAAAGCCAACTGGTAATAGACTGGGGGCTTTGGAATATATAAGTACTACAATTTACATGGACAAGCAGTAATACCTTTTTATTTTTTGTGGTCAGTATGTGACTACTGTAATGACCGAGGTTTGTGGATCAGAAGTGTTATAGAACTTTTAGAACATTTGTTTAACCTAACTGGAAATAAATTCTTGTTTTTTTTTCCCCACAAAGACAAAAAGTCGTGATAACCTGCCTTTAGCATTTCCATCTTAATCAGTTAATCACTTAATGCCAGACTGACTGGGACACTTGGCTTATTAATTTCAGTATCCTGCTAGATTCTACTTCTTTTACTCTTCTGGTGATAATAGTAGATCTGTTCCTTCATCAAAGTAATGTTTTGTCCATATTAGACTCGCTTTCAAACGAACTATTATTAACTTTATGTACTAGATTGTATGACACAGAGCACCGATTTGAATTTCAGAGGACATTTTGTTCTTTTGCCATAAGCCCTTGCTGCAGTCAGTGGATGCTGGACAGCAAGGACTTTTCAGTTACTAAAGTCTGTTTGCTGTGCGTAGATTGGACTGCACCAAAAAACAAAAGGCAGACAGTGGGGTGGGGTAGGCAGTATGATTGTTCTTTTTTATGCAGCAGAACAGAAACCCTTATATCTGAGTGGTGGTTGGATGATAAGGTATGGCCTACTATCGTCATCTTGATCTTGCCATAAAGTTTTCAGTGTTGGGCCTACAGTGATGAGCATGAGGACTCGTGATTCATTTATCGATTTAAACAGAGATGAAAATCAGCACATCTAGGCTGTTCTTCAGTGTATCTATCAGTGGTTGAATTTAGTCTTCTTAACTATATTGGCACATGTGAAATGTAATAGGTGAAAGTATATATATTGAAATGGGACAAAAGCAACAAAAGAACACTGGCATCAGTGCACACACATGAACTGAAAGACTGTGACTTGAAGCAATTAAAGATGAAGAGCTCTGAATTTCAGTGCATCTAAACATTTAACATTGAATTCGGCTTCTCCCCTCCCCCCCCACCTACCTGCACTATCATGTTTGTCCCCTCTGTCTCCACCTCAAGTCTTGTGTGTGTGTTATGTCTGCAAACCTTCCCCACATCCATCTTCCATCTCCCACCACCCCTCTTCACCTCCCAAATTTCATTGAATACCTTTCTGTTCACTCTCTCTCTCTCTCTCTCCTCTCTCTCTGTCTCTCTCTGTCATACACACACACACACACACACACACACACACACACACACACACACACACACACACACACACATGCAGAGAGTGAGTGCGCAACATATGCACATACACACTCAAATGCACACACGCACAGAGGGAAGGGAGGTAAAACAAAGAGAGAGCTCTCCCTAATTAGCGCCTTTTTGTCCACTTATTGTGTGTGCGCAACACACACACACACAAACGCACAACACAAACACACAAACCCACACACATGTACACACGCATGCGCGCGCGCGCACACACACACACACACACACACACACACACACACACACACACACACACACACACACACACACATGCACGCACTCCAGTGTTTCTCATAGCGTTAAAAATTTAAGATTTGTGAATCCTTTGTTGGAAAACCAGAGTCCTTCCATAAAATCGGAGGGTCTCCTCTCGGCTATAAAATCTACATTTGAAGAAATTTTTAATTGTACAGTAACAATCCTTCCTCGCTGTATTTCCGTGGAGGAAAGTCTCTGTTTGGTGAATGGAGGGTTAATGTCACAAAGAAAGTGAATGGTAAAAAAAGAAGGGGGGGTGAGGGGGGGGGGGGGGGGGGGGGGGGGGGGGGGTAGAAGGGCCTCTTAAATGGAATTTTTCCTCCAGATCTTGCTGGTAAATTATAACTGTGCCAAATCTTCTTGGATGTTTATAACACTCTTTTACTCTGGCATTGTTTCACATGTGGAATTATTACTTTTCAAGTGTAGTGATTCACTATCACTGGCATTCTCAGGAATCAGCAGTCATAGCTGTTCCATTTAGCTCTCACTATATCAGGCATTTAAAAGTCCTATTGTTATTATGTTATTTGTGAAGAAAGGTCTTTGGTAATAACTAATAAGCTTACGGTTTAATGATGCTTATTCGTCATACATGCGCCTTGTGTCATTAAATCATTTCCATTCATCAAGATTTAGGTGTTGATATTTTGAGCTCTTTTGATGTTGTTAATTTATTCCATACAGTATTACAGGTGCGATTCTCTTGGTGAATGAAAAATGTATCTGATTAGTATGGCTCTATTCAATAAGTATTTTGTCAGCACTGTCTTGTCACATCATTACTTTCACATCATAACTTGATAATTTGATGAAGTCAAGTACATTCAGACCATCAGCATTTTTGAAAATCTTGAAGGTTTGATTAAGATCACTCCTTCAATTCATTCTACTTCTACTCTATTTTAGGCTTCTTCAGTCCTTGTTTAAGACAGCCTGCATCAAAACTTTAAAGAATCAGCAATGCCAGAGGCAGTGCATCACTGCATGTATTTACATTCCTGTCATCCATTTCAGCTGGCCACATGTTGGTTCACTTGTCCATAAAAAATGGAATAGATCAAGGCCTAATGTGCTTGAAAGGTTATTAAAAAAAAAAACTTTGTTAATAAACCAACAGCCTCAGCTAGTCAGTGGTAATATGTGCATTGTTGCTGTTTTTGTTGATCTTTCGACAAAATTGAAGACAAGATTGATATAATAGTGGCCCTGGCAGTGTCAGTGCTATTACTTATGTTTATCTCTTCATTAGATATGTTGAGGAAGACGAAGAAGTTTATCTCTTCATTGAAATGGGAGGCCAACCTTTTTTTTCAGTAAAAAAAATCTTTCGTGGACAAGAGTTAATGAATCAGTACTATGTACACATGCATGCAAACACACATACCACACAGTCGCACAATAGTCGATCAAGAGGAAGACATAAAAGAAAATTCATTTACACAAAAGCAAGGTAAACAAACAAAAAACAATCCCCCCTCCCCCTTTCTCCCCTTCCCCCCCTTCCCTAACATATTCCCAGGCATGTTGGACATTTAAAGAAAATCTTGCTTCTTATTAAAAACAGAAACTTAAAACAAACAAAAGCCCTCTGAAAGGATTGTGAATTGACTGGAAAATCAGGATCCTTTTAAAACAGAAAATGAGACTGATGACCCTGTAGAATTCTGTTCTGAGAATCAGGTTACTGCTTTAAAATGAAGCCCTGTTTGTGCGTGTGTTTTGAAGTTTCATTGAGAAGGCCCAGAGCATGAAACGGTGTCCATAGCTGAAATCGGTGCACTATCTTGATTCTTACTGCATTAATGAGAGGAGTTGAAGTCTAAAATTGAAAAAAATGGCATGTGTAGTGAGATTTAGTTGCCTAATCGAGTTGGGGAGAAAATTACTTATATATGCAGTCAAGTGAGCCTAGTTCTTATGCAGTTGGGCTTTTTTGTGTGAATTAAAATTAAAAGATTGTAACATCTTGGAGCAAAATTCTGCCAAAATGTTTCAGATTCTAAACTATTTAAACATTCTTCATCTTTCTCAGGAACAGTCATTGTTATGTTGAAAATTGGTCAGATACTGAATCCAAAGATTTCCAGTATCTATCGGTCAGGTAACTTTTTGTGTGCATTGCGTAAATAGTACATATAAAATTATGCGTGGAAATAAAATAAATTAGTACACAGTGAAAGATTATCCAGTTTGATTACAAGTGTACTTATTGGTTCTGACAAAGATGCAGATTTTGATCTTTATACTTGAACATTGCGACAATATTTGAAATGGTCTATCTTGTGAACCCTTGTCATAAACAGATTTTTCATTCATGTAAAACTTAATAAGCGAGCCCACTGACATTAGTTTGGATAAATGGTACACTTTCATACTTGCTTTGTTTGAACATCTATTGTTGAAATGTAGTCTAAGGAGAAGAAAGGAGAGACTCAGAGAGTATTATTGTAATTGTTGATTCAATGAGAGTTAACATGCCATTAAGTTTTCAATGATATTGTTTTTGAACATGATCAAGGGACATCATTCCATGATTTGAAAGTCTTCAAAGTACTGAATTTCAGAATAGCTTCACTACAGAATTTGAAATTGTTCTTTGATATCTTTAGATTCTCTCCCTCTCCCCCTCTCTCCACCCCCCCCCCCCTCTCTCTCTCCACTCTCTCTCTCTCTCTCTCTCAAGATTTGATGTCCTCTCATCTTTATCTGTTTATGTGCATTGTGATTTATTGTGTACTGTTAATCGAGAATGATTCAGATTATCATTAAATGAGATTTGAAGATAATTTTTGTTTCAGCTATTTCTAAAGCCTTTATACAGGCCTGTAAATGCCTGGGAATGTAACGATGTTCATGTAGGTTTACAAGAATTGGGGGGGGGGGGGGGGGGGGGGGGGGGGGGGGTGTGCTTGCAGACCCCACCCCCTTACTCCACCCCTCCAGTCCCCCTACATTTCTTCTTGTTTCCATCAGTTCCCACCCCTTGCAGTGTATTCATAGATCTAATGGGTGGACACACTTGGCTTGAAGCGAGATTGGGACAGGCAGATTTAAACAATCATGTATACATGACCTGAGGTACAGTACCTGGAGGAAAGAGCTAATGTGTCTTGCTAATGTATCTTTGTCTTTGTTCTTTATATGTGGACATTACTCTTTATATGTGGGCATTATTAAGATTTTACTTAAATTGATTTTGTTTAAATTGTTGCATTTGTAATAAGGAATTGCTTTCTTTTGCTTAGTTATTTTGCTTTTTTTATTTTGCAATTTTTGGTCTGTTTCTTTAGTGTGTGTGAGTGTGTGTGTGTGTGTGTGGTGTGTGTGTGTGTGTGTGTGTGTGTGTGTGTGTGTGTGTGTACCTTCTTCTGTACATGTATTCGTTTGTTGTTGTCATTGCCATCTGAAGGAATTTTTAGGCTGAGTACGCAGCAACAGAATTTGCTATGCCCATCACCTGCTCACTCACACACACACACACACACACACGCACATACACACACACACACACACACACACACACACACACACACACACCTTCTACCCAGGATAGGATGTTAGAAGCTTTGCCATACTTGTTGGAACATAACCGATTCTACAGTGACATGCATCTGGTTCCAATCTTTCTGTTTAATTGTAGTTCAGTCATTTTTAGTAAATAAGTATATGGGGAATTTTTGTAACATGTTTGTGAAAATGACAGCGTGTGTTGGTGTGCAGTAAAGTATATATGATCTTTGTTACCCAGTTTATGTCAGACTGATAGTGATACTGTTTGTACTGTTCTAAATAGAGAGCTACTTTTAGCTTGGGCCGGGGCAGGTGGCTTTGTTTTTTGAAGTGATTGTTTCACCCACAGAATAGAAAATTTTCTAAAGGGTCATCAGGCTGCTGTTTTCTGTGTGTGTGTGTGTGTGTGTGCGCGTTTTAAGGATCTTGGTTAAGTTCAAATTTGTGCTATAAATAGGGGAAAAGATTTTACTTTTTCAGTAGATCAGTATGCATATGTGGTCACCGATATTGATATGTTCATGATTTGTGAACTTCACAAATTTATTTTTATGTGAATGAATTGATGTGTATGTGTGTGTGCGCTTGCATGTGTGTGTGTGGGCTTGCATGTGTGTGTATTAGAGAGACTCTCAGAGAGAGAGAGAAAGAGAATATGCATAAATATGGGAAAGTGTTTCATTATCACAGCTTGTGTGTGTTAGAGACTGGAAATGAAGAAAGTAGGAATTTATTTGTCCCAAAACAACATAGACTAGAATCCTGAGATGCAGTTTGCAATGTCTGTGTTTGACTATGTTAAGAAATAGTCGGCAATCCTTTCGACTTAATGATATGAGGGTCATGCAGCAAACCTTGATCAACTTTGTTTAAGGTCACTTCAGAAATGTGAAGGGTCAAGCAGCTGGTGTTTTTCAACAGTAAAGGGTTGACTGATGCTTGGAGCATATTTTGAAAGCCATTTTATGTGTCATGATGTGAATGCGAACAAGGGGTGGGGAGTGGAATGGAGAGATGATAGTATAGCTCAGGCCTAACAGGGGGATGCGATAAAAGGGGTATTGCACAAGTTGGTACAGGAATATGTCAATCATAATGAAGAAAATTGGACTTGATTTTATTGTCTTAGTGCATATAAGAGGGGGCTTATGGTACTAATAGCCTACCTAAGATGTTCATTCTAGTAAGAGACAACTCTCCTCCCCCTGCTTTCTCCCTCCCTCTGCCCTCTTCTTCTTCCTGGAGTGGAGAGGGGTAGGGTGGCAAAGACCAGGTAAAACAGGTCAAAATGCTAGCACACAACCATACCCATCCTCGCTGCACCTGTCTGTCACAGAAATCTGAACATATATTTGTGACCACGATTGAGAGAGAGAAGGCAGGCCATGGTCTTATTAAAGTCGACTGACAATTGGGGCAGGGAGCACAGGGACTGGATTGGGGAGGGAGGATTAAAGAGTGAGATGATGGAAATGACTGCTCCCAAACTTCTAGCTGTTGAAAATAATGCAAAGGAAATATTGGCTCCCTGAACTGAAGAACAGGTCTTTCACCAGGATTAAGTTTTTTTGTATATTATCAGTTTATCATTGTTATTATCAGAGCTAGCATTTAATTTTTAAGATGTAAAAAATGGCCTGATACGATAGTGCACACACACACACACGCACCCGTGTATGCACACGCGCACCTGTACCTCGTCCTCAGCATGCGCACACGCACACGCTATAAAGAGAGAGTGGGGGAGAGATAGGGTGATGAACTGAGGTGGCTGAAAGGGGAGGAGAAGCTGGAAGCAGGATGGTTTACTCTTCCATCCACAATACTAGTGCAGAAGCAGTATTGCTTCCTTTGCAGTTCTATTAACTCATACTATTAAAGCCAGTATCGAAACTAGAATGCCTTGTGCTTGAATGACTTCCTTTTTTTTTGTAAGCATTGCTTAACTTTAATGGTGCATTTTACATTCTTGCATGCAATAGCTAGGTCACGAAAGGGGCACCCCCAAGATTCAGGTATGCACACTTCAGGTCAGCAGTGCAGTGTTCAGTCAGTCAAAGTGTTCTGACAAGATTGACATATATGACATTTTTTATTGCATCAAAAACAAATTTGCAGTTGAAAGACAAATACTAAAGTAGTTCCTTGCTTTGGACATCATCTTGTCAAAATGAAAAGATTTGTCCATTCAGTCATGGGAAAAATAATGATGTGCCTGGCAAAATGAAACCGTACGTCCAACAAAAATTCAAGGGCAATTTTGAAACCGCATCCATGCTTAGAGTTCAAATGTGCACGTTCATATGCCTGTTGTAAAATCTGTTTCATGGATTTCAGCATTGAACATTTCAGCATATTTGACAGTGAGAACATCTGAGAATGAAATGACACAGTTAGCTTGCAAGTGCTTATGGTAAGACGCAAATATTTTTAGGTTGCTAAGGATGTTGAACAAAAGATTTCAGTAAAATAAAGACAGAAACTTTGTGTAGGACCTTTATTGTGGAACAGAATATTTTACTCAGCACTGCTGACCATACTATTTACTAGTCACCTGTTCAGGCAAATGTTATCCAACAAAACCACCAAGAAATACTCATGTGTCAGAAGATAAACCATAAGTATAGTAATGCTGTCTGCTCAAGAAAGTGCAATGCAAGAGTACAGTAGATTTCTTGAAACCAAATGTTGAAGCATATGTTTACAACTTTAGCTCTTAATTCAAGGTTGTTTTTTTGTGTGCGTGTTTTAATCACCTTTTTTTTCCCTGACGGTTTTAAAATACCCTTCATTTTTTGAATGATTATACCTAATCATTTCAGATTACTCTGAAATTCCATAAGAAAATATTACTCAGGTGTTAAGACAGGATTGGCAGGTCTGCCCTTATTAACATGTCTGCAATTTATTTCTGCCCCTCCCCTACTCCCACCTCTCAGCTTTCATTCACAATCCCCCTCCCCACCGTCTCTCACACATGGCAGACATGACTACGCCTAAACGGGACAGCTAGGAGGGGAGAGGAGCTGGGATGGGAGGTGGAGTGGTTGCTCTTTCTGGAATGAACAATTCAGGCTACTTACACCAAATCACCCCTCCCCAAGCTATACCCACAGGGGCAAAGGAAGTTAGCCCAGTTTTTTGTTGTTGTTGTCATCTGATGATTTGGACAATACTTTCTTCACTGCCTTGTAGAATGTGTAACGCACTGATCAAGGCTGTTTGAAGCTGTGGAGAAAAACATGACAGGCGTTGTACAGGCGAGGTGACAGTCTGTCTGAACTGAAATAGTGCAGCTCAGGACATAACTGGCTCTTCTCTCCCTTTCTTTGACTTTGTGTCTGTCTACAAATGTCGGCAGCATTGCCAGAGATTATACTGATGATCAAAATGGAGGGAATGAGAGGGGTGGGGGTAGCCCACTTCCCGCTGAGGGAGGAAGAGAGAGAGAGGACCTGTGGTGGCTGTTATTGTAATGAACATCTAAGGCAAATCCAGGATTAAAAAAACTGAGTACAGTGACAGAGGAAGAAGCAGGAGATAAGGTGTTTGAAGGAAGCCAGCCAGTCTCCATTTGTTTGATTTAGAGTGACAGGCTTATTGCACATCTGCCTGAACTAAAAAGACCTGAACTGATTAATTTAGGGTAATTACTCCGATTTTGAGAGTGGTCAAGCTCAAAAGTTCGCTTCTGACTTACGTGGATATTGAAGATCATCTGTGTTCAATTGCCAGCTGATGCAGGTGGCTGTTATGGTGTCAGCATATTACAAATGTCTCCCTGTATAAACATAGCTGGAAATTTGGCAGGAATTTGACATTTACATGTAGATTGTATGAATAATCACTCTTTTTGACCTGTTGATAAGGTTAGAAGGGTTGACTGGCTGTAGAACCAAACATTAGACATCAGGGTATAGTTGAGATTCGGGAATGCATATAGAAAGGGATGGGACAGGAATGATGAGAGAAGAGAGAAAGTGTATGAAGGGAGAGGATGGAGGTTGGGTATGGGTCAGGGGTGTGTGTGTGTGTGTGTGTGTGTGTGTGTGTGTGTGTGTGTGTGTGTGTTCGTTTACATTATCAGCATGTATGATCTTTCAGGCCTCATTGACACCATGATATATAATGAAAGTAAGCTTAGAGTACAGCCCTGTCATGCAAGTGTCAGACCAGAATGGACCTCCATAGCTTTATCTTCATCCTCCTTGTCGATTATCATAAAGTCTAAAATTCTGTGTTTCATGCTCTGCTGTAATGGTGACCTCAGTTTTGATTTCCTCTACATATCTATGCCCTTTGTAAGTTCATGTCAAGGTTGCCAGCATTGGCAATGTCATAAGGACTTATATAGGATGGATCTGGTGGCATCATCTGGTTAGGGAATGCTGAGTCGTCTGGATGACTAAACAATAACTGTCATCAGTAGGGGCTTAGTAGATGATGTCATATGGTGGATCACAACAGGCACTATCAAATAAACACCAGTGCAGCAGTACAGTGTCTCCTCGGATGTATTGCTTCGTGAGGATTTGACATTGATTCTTTCTGTGGATTGCTGTGACTGAACAAGCCAGGGTGTGATTGTGGACAGGGGCCAGAATTAGCGGTTTGGAGTAAATGCTACTTCATTAACTTGTCTGAAGTCGCACAGAAGATGAGGACTGAACAAGCCAGGGTGTGATTGTGGACAGGGCCAGAATTAGCCGTGTGGAGTTATGCTGCTGAACTAGTCTGAAGTGGCACAGTAGATGAGATCACCCCCCCCCCCCCCCCCCCCCCCCCCCCCCCAATTTTTGTTTACTCTCAGTTATAGAGTCTCTACTTTCTCAGGGTCTTTTGATTTTTTGCGTTCGAAATGCGCAGTTTCATTGTTATGCAGATTTCTTATTGTTTATAGTTAATTAACCAGATGCAGTGGTTACTGTTATGAGCAGCCGACTAAGAGTTTATGAATTCAAGTTCTGTCAGAAACCCTAGTTTTGTAGGATTTGTTTGGCCCCAGCAGGCTTCTGTCTGTTGTTGATTTTCCACTTTAGAACATGTAATATTTGAGAGTGGTGGTTTCTTGATTGAAATAACAGATAATCTGTATCTCTCTGGCCTGGTTTGACGACAAGCTATCTGGAAAGGAAGAGTGACATGCATGTCAGTCAAGCAGTCTGTTCCCAGAACCAAACACCATAACGTTGTCTTTGTTGTTCTGATCACTGTTTTAAACACAAAAGTCTCAAATCACACCATAACATTGTCTTTGTTCTGATCATTGTTTTAAACAGAAAAGTCTCAAATTTTGTTGTCTTTATTCCCTGCTGTTGTGTTATCTTCAGTTAAGATTTCTTGTTTATATCTGTGCCTATGGTAAATTCATATTAAAGTTGTCAATATTGGCAAGTTCTTTGGGACTATAGCTTGATGGACATGGTGGTGCCTTCTGGAGGTATTTGCTAACTCATTTTAGCTCTGCAGATAGGCAGTTATTGTTTGTTAAGAGTTAGTATGTTCAGCATATTTTACATCAGTACTGCTGAACATCACCGAGGTGACTTGGCATTAATGTTGTGTCACCTGGTAGGTTGCATCTTGATGATCCAGTATCTGTTGCTCTCTGTGGACTGCCTGTGCTGCCACAGCTATAGACTAATAGAGAATTAGAATTTTGCCAGGTGTGGCTATGTTTGGAAACTGCAAATGTATGGCGTGGGAAAAATGCTGTTTAGGGGGACATGTTAGGGGAAAAAATCCTTTTTGTATTATTAATAAATGTGTATCTGTTTGTGTGTGTGTGCATAGGTGGACTCATTTATTTTGGATGAAAATGACATGGATGGTAATGAGGAGGTTTTAGAGACGTCCAAGTTCCTTCTTGCTGCCGAAACTGAAGAAGGGCAGCAACAACTTCAGACTGTTGACCCTGAAACTCATGCACGTTTAGAGGCTCTCCTTGAAGCTGCTGGTGAGTGAATCTGTTTAAATTTTTTTTTTTAAATTCAAATCTTCATTCCTCCTCTTACTGTTTCTCACACACCTATGCCCTCTGCATCTATTCACATAGATGAGAGAGCAAGGACAAGTTTGTTAGCAATTAAGATGTGCAGTTTCATGAAATTAGTGAAAGGGAAAGTGATCCCTTGATGATTTGGTTGAACTAATTACCAAGATCACAAACATGGCATAACTGGTTTGCTTAGACAGCAGTTTCTTTTGTATGTTTAGAATAGTTTTTAATTAAGAAATTAAGATCAGTTTTCACTGGTAATTATGTGTTGTTTTTTTTAGGTTAATGGTGGAAGTGATGCGGTTTGAGTGTGGGCTTCATGTGCATCTCTTTGACTTACTTAGATAGTATATAATAATAAGTGTCTTTGAATATGTATAGAATGTGAACTTGGGCCTTAAGCACATATGTTTTGATGCTGTAGCAGTGTCTGTTTTGGGGCACTGATATTTAGTTGTAGAATTTAGCATTTGCTTCAGTATCTTGGCAACTGTATTGAAATATGACTATGTTATTTTTGGTATGAACTCACTCACAATAGGCACAGAAAAATGGAACCATTTCACTAAGATATATTTATTGTCTCTTTAAACTGACCACCTCTCGAGATGAGGACCTTTTTGACACTAATTATTCATAAGAATGAAAGAGAGAGAGAAAGAAAGGGTGGGGGAAAGCTTGACAGATAACATTTCTATCTGCAGGAATCAGCAAACTCTCTTCAAAGGACGGAAAAGCCCTCACTGACCCTGAGGTCCTTCGCACGCTGACTTCGTCAGTTAGTAGTGCTTTGGATGAAGCTACTCAGGCCATAAATTGTATGCGATCTGAGCAACAGGGTCAGGCACAGGGAGCAGAGGGGTAAGAAACATTTTTCTTTATAAAAAGAACCTTTTTTTATTTTTTTGTTCACATATTATTTATTTGGTATGCATTCTTGAGTAAATTGATTATAGGTTAATAATATATTGAAACATGAAAAGAAATCCTTTTCATTTGAAACCAGTGGAAAGCCTAGAATTTGCCGTTTGGTTGAAATGAAGTGCTGAAAAAGGAAACATGAGTACGATCGTGCATAGGATGTTTTGTTGTACTTTCATCTGATACTGACAGATGACAAATTAAATGTATTTGATGAAAATTACCTTTATGTTGCTTTGTGTGTGTATGTATGCATGCATGTGTGTACATGTGTGTGTAACAGAGAGAGAGAGAGAAAGACAGGGGTTGGGTCAGGGAGGGGGGCATGGAAGAAGAAGAAGACAGACTTGCTAATAGCTTGACTAAGTGTTATGCAGAGTTATGCAATATTGTTCGGGGCTCCTGAATTACATGCAGATGTGCGAGTTTCATGTTTTACGGCTCGACGTACCCTCTCGAATTGTTTGGACTACTGGACCTTCATCCTTTATTACAAGTTGCTTGCACTTCTGTTCACTTTTAATCATTATCAAAGCATGAATGAACGACTATGTTTTTATGTAAGCAGACATTGGAAGTTTGAAAGTCTCTTGGGTTTCTTTTCATCATCATCATCGCCTGTTACCCTTCCTGGGGTACAGGCCGCCAACCAAGGACCTCCAGGCATCTCTGTCATGGGCTCTTTTCTCCAGCTGGTTCCAAGTCATCCCCATGTTCCTGATGTCTGTTTCCAGGTCCCTGCGCCAGGTGTTCCTTGGCCGACCTCTTTTTTGTTTTGCTTGGCGGTTCCATGTTAGGGCTTGTCTGGTGATGTTGCTTGCAGGTTTCCACAGCGTATGTCCAATCCAGCCCCAACGTCGTTTCTTGATCTCCTGTTCTGCGGGCAGCTGGTTTGTTCTCTCCCAGAATTCGTTGTTGTTGATGGTGTCTGGCCATCGGATGCGGAGAATTTGCGCAGGCAGTTGTTGATGAACACCTGCACTTTCTTGGTGGTGGCAACTGTAGTTCTCCAGGTATCTGCTCCGCACAATAGAACTGCTTTGATGTTGGTGTTGAAGAGCCTGACTTTGGTGTTGACTGTTCCGTAGCTGTATGAACGCTGCCCTGGCCTTTCTGATCCTTGCGCTGACGTCGGCGTCTGTGCCCCCCTGCTTGTTGATGGCACTGCCCAGGTAGGTAATGCTTCTGCTTCCTCTAGTGTCCGGCTGTCCAGCATGATCGAGTTGGTGCTGACAGTGTTGGCCTTGAGAATCTTGCTCTTGCCTTTATGGATGTTGAGCCTGCTTGTGCTGATGTGGCTGCTATGTTGCTTGTCTTCTCTTGCATCTGATGTTGAGTGTGCGAAAGTAGTGCCAGGTCGTCGGGGAAGTCCAAATCATCGAGCTGCATCCAGGGTGTCCACTGGATCCCATGTCTTCTCTGAGCTGTTGAGATCTTCATGATCCAGTCGATTGCCAGTAAAAATAGAGATGGTGAAAGCAGGCAACCTTGTCTGACACCAGTCCTCACTTCGAATGCCTTTGTTAGCTGCCCTCCATGGATGACTCTACAGGTCAGAGCCTCGTATGAGTTTCTGATGATGGTGGTGATCTTGGCCGGCACACCGTTATGTCGGAGAAGCTTCCACAGGATGTCTCGGGTCTATGCTGTTGAAGGCTTTCTCGTAGTCGATAAAGTTGACATACAGGGATGAGTTCCACTTGTTCGATTGCTCAACAGTGATGCGAAGCATTGCGATCTGGTCTGTGCAGGATTGATCCTTGCGAAAGCCAGCCTGCTGGTCGCGGAGTTGAGCATCAACGGGATCCTTTAACCTGTTCAAAATGACTCGGTTGAAAACCTTTCCTGGCACTGACAGCAGTGTGATTCCTCTGTAGTTCGCGCAGTTGCTAAGGTCACCTTTCTTGGGAATCTTGATAAGGTATCCCACCTTCCAGTCGGCTGACGCTTGCTCCTCTTCCCAGATCTTCTTGAAGAGAGGCCAAAGCATCTGTACTGTGGTGTCTATGTCTGTCTTCAGCGCCTCTGCAGGGATGTTGTCAGATCCTGCCGCCTTTCCGTTCTTCAACTGTCTGATGGCCCTCCCAATTTGTTTCTTTTTTTTTTTTTAATTTTTTTTTGGCTGTCCCACGTCAGAGGCAATGCACCCACGCCGCTCATTCCGACACCCTGTCCACAGCCACAGCCTGGTTGGCCCTGCCGCAGCCCCGGCACTCCCAATTTCTTCTTTGGTTGGTGCCCCGCAGTCTATAGGCAGTTCTGAGTCAGCCTCTTCGATGTCTGGAGGGTTCTCTGGCGATGGTCTTTTCAAGAGTTCCTCGAAGTGCTCAACCCATCTGTTCTGCTGCTGCTCTTCTCCTGCCTTCCCTCTCTGTCTTTTATTGGTCGCTCTGGCCTCCTGTACTTTCCTGCCAGCTTCTTGGTGGTGTCTTACAGTTCTTTCATGTTTCCCTGTTTTGCTGCTTGTTCAGCTTCTGTTGCTAGGTCATCTACATATTTCCTCTTGTCTGTTCTGATGCTCTTCTTTGCTTGTTTGTTTGCTTCAGTGAATTCTGCTTGTGCTTTGGCCTTCTCTGCTCTTGTTCGGCTGATGTTGATTGCCGCTTTCTTCTCTTTCCTCTGTTGGGTCTTGCATAGGCTGTCTGCGGAGATCCATTCTTTGTGTTGGTGCTTATTGTGGCCAAGTACTTCTGGCAAGTTGATGTTACTGCCTCCTTGATCTCCTTCCACTTGTCCTCTAGTGTACTGTCTTCCTCTTCCAGTAGTTCTTGCAGTACTTGAAACTTGTTGCCTAGAGTTGTTCTATATTCTTGGATCTTGTTAGTATCTCTCAGGAGAGCTGTCTTGTACTTGTGTCATACTGCATGTGCTGTCATCCAATTCTTCTTCAACTTCAACTTAAGCCTGGTCACAACGAGGTGGTGGTCTGAAACCACGTCTGCTCCTCTCTTTGCCCTCACATCCTGCATGGATCTGAATTTCTTGTTGATGCAGATGTGGTCAATCTGGTTTTCTGTTGTGTGGTCTGGTGAAACCCAGGTGGCCTTGTGGATGTTCTTGTGGGGGGGAAACGCTGCCAGCGATGACTAAGTAGTTGAGTACACATAGGTCTGCCAGTCGTTTACTGTTCTTGTTCATGTCCCCCAGTCCATGGCTTCCATGATGGTCTCGTATCCAGTGTTGTCCTCTCCAATCTTGGCGTTGAAGTCCCCCAACAGGATTGTGATATCTCTCTCTGGGTACTTTTCTGTGATGGACTGCAGTTGGTTGTAGAACTGGTCCTTGTCAGTTTCCTCACTGTCATTTGTAGGAGCATAGCACTGTATTGCATTCATGTTGGTCTTCTTCTTCTTGGTTCTGAAGGATGCCGTGATGAATCTTGAGCCATGAGCTTCCCACCCAATAAGCGCTCTCTGAGCTGTTGTAGACAACATCAGTGTGACTCCTTGAGTATGGGGGGCATTGTCCTCTTCATGTCCTGAGTACAGCAGCATCTCTCCCGAGGTCAATCGTTTCTGTCTGGACTGTGTCAGCGGGTTTCACCGACTCCAAACAGGGTTAGGTGGTTGTTCTTCATCTTTGACGCTACTTGGATTGTCTTTCCTGTCTCATACATGGTCCTGACTTTCCATGTTCCGTTGTTGGCTGCCTTGGTTGAAAGAAAGGTGGTCGGCCGTGTGGCTTCCCGAGATTTCAGGCTTTCATCATATCTTCTTGACGAAGACCTATCCCTTCCCAGGGTTGAGGTGTCGATTTGATCTTTGGTTGGCATTGTTGTAGCTGTGGTTTGTTTTACGGGGTGGGGTAGCTGGCCCCACGCCCAACCCTCCTCTTTTATCCAGGCTTGGGATTGGCATGATTCCCAAAAAGGGTCTCATGGCAGAGTTTTGGGTTTCTTTTGCCCCAAGATTTCACCTGTCGTGATGCAAGCAGGTGACATGCAACAGATCTTCTGCCAGTGTTTCATGAAGCCAGAGAGCATTTATACTTGTATATTTGATGGACCCATTGAAGTATTGTTGGACTGCTCACAATCAATAAGACCACTTCAATAAATAGTGTTTCGTGCCTTTTCAAAATAAGCGACTTGATTTGGTCTTTGACTTGGACTCTTCACCACAAGTTGAAGGAAAACAAGCATAGGGATCAGATTCTTCTGCAGAAAAAAAAGTAAATCTGAGATAAGCATTTTCACACTGTGTAGATTTCTGAAAATCTTTGCCTCTACTTTGACAGCTAGAGCCAGGCTGTGACAGGGTATTAGAATGAGGTGCCGATTGTGCTCTGACATCAATTTGAACTCTGTGTCAGCAAGTAAGATGAGGAATCTTATTGCCTACAAAGGGTTCTGAAACTTCAGAAGATCAGCTATATCTCATCGTAAGTAAACTGGTAAATCACAATGCTATCAAAACATTCCCTTTTCTCTTCTTAACTTACTACTGGCAGCAAACTTTTGAGTCAGTCAGAATGCTGTATTCATTAAAACAGTCCTTTTTTGTAACAGCTGGTTCAAAACATTCTCTTTCCTCAGCAAGAGAGAGAGAGAGAGAGAGAATATGTATGTGTGTGTGTGTGAGAGAGAGAGAGGGAGACAGAGAGAGAGAGAGAGAAAGCTGGATGTGCACTTGAAAAATCCTCCTTGTATTGAATGGTCAACCTGACATTAAAATGAATGGAAAGAAAAGCTTTGGTATCTGTGGAAGGGTGAGCTCACCTCTCACACCAACATTGAATTGGGAGCCCTTGTTGTTGCTTGTTGTGTAGACATATAGGCACATTTGCAGACCTATGCTGTTTTTTGCTTGATTTCAACCGTCGCTTAATAATGATTTTTTTTATGTTAGCGTATTTTGCTTTGGCAGTGCTCAAGCACTCAACGAGCGTGACGCAGGTACTGTGCGCAAACTGTACGAAAGTGGTAGTGTTCCTGATACTACTGAAGAAGGAGAAAGTCTCCTGTCCCTGGCATGTTCTGCTGGCTACTACGAACTAGCTCAGGTAATGTCTGACTATTCAGTGTTGTGAATAATTTTTAACAACATGCACCAGCTGATGAAACTGGAGAAAAAATTTTGTTTGTTTTCATTGGTGTAGAATTAAGTGTGAAAAAACCAATCTCACTTAATACCGGAGATTTAGAACATCACAATCAGGCTTATGTGACACAGCGAAAACTGCTTACTTGGGGGGGAGGGGGGTACATGAATATATATATGTGTGTGTGTGTGTGTGTAGTTCCAACCCATTTGGTTTGGGAAAAATTGTCATTTCAAGAATGTGGTTTTTGTGATGCAGCTGAAACTGCGCTGGGAGGCACTTCTTTAATATTGATTTCTCACAAACAAGTGAGAAACTCCATAATTACTATGTAATTAATCTGTAATAATAAAGTTGTGCGTTTTAAAAAGTAATATAAAAGGTCAAAACAGAAGAGAAAAAAAAAAGACAATTCACGGCTGTTCAGAGCAAGCCACTTAGTTTTGAGAGGCAGGGGAGTTTACAGCTCGCCCACAGCTGCAGAGGCCAAGCCGTGAATGCAGGTCAGGGAAAGGGGTGTTTTCTGCAGGCTGCTCCCCACCAGCCAGTTAACCATGCTTTACTCGGCGAACTGAATGTCATCTGTGTACAGCCGGTCTGGCAACAATGTGTTCGGCATTGCTGAGCGGCCATTACAAGTGGGGCCGTTAGTTTGATAATCAGTGGTTGTCATGAAAAATGTAATATACCTGCGCTTTTGAGATGACTGAGTAGGCGAATTCCCAACAATTGTTTTAATACCAAACTCGACTAAGTTTATTTTCCTGTAGATAATGTAGATACGGCATGAAATCTTGTACACAAGTGGTCAGGCGATATTCAAACAATGACAACACACACACAATTGTGCAAAAATGATGTCATCACTTTCTGGGAAGTTAATTTTCCCTAGTGAACTAGTACACAAGTTTGATACATGCCTCTGCTTGGACTACAACAACAAAAATGTTGGATCAGAAATGTGTAAGCCTTGTTTGTTCGGCCCTTTAACTAAGTGTCTCGCATGGGACGGAAAAATAAAGCTGTGCACGGCTGTTCAGAGCAAGCCACTTGGTTTTGAGAGGAAGGGGAGTTTACAGCTCACCCACAGCTGCAGAGGCCAAGCCGTGAATGCAGGTCAGGGAAAGGGGTGTTTTCTGCAGGCTGCTCCCCACCAGCCAGCTAACCATGCTTTACTCGGCGAACTGAATGTCATCTGTGTACAGCCGGTCTGGCAACAATGTGTTCGGCATTGCTGAGCGGCCATTACAAGTGGGGCCGTTAGTTTGACAATCAGTGGTTGTCATGAAAAATGTAATATATCTGTGCTCTTGAGATGACTGAATAGGCGAATTCCCAACAATTGTTTTAATACCAAACTCGACTAAGTTTATTTTCCTGTAGATAATGTAGATACGGCATGAAATCTTGTACACAAGTGGTCAGGCGATATTCAAACAATGACAACACACACACAATTGTGCAAAAATGACGTCATCACTTTCTGGGAGCTTAATTTTCCTTAGTTAACTAGTACACAAGTTTGATACATGCCTCTGCTTGGACTACAACAACAAAAATGTTGGATCAGAAATGTGTAAGCCTTGTTTGTTCGCCCCGTTAACTGTCTCGCATGGGACGGAAAAATAAAGCTGTGGTTGACTCTTTAGCTGTGTAGACTTTTATTTCTTCATTTGTTTGTTTATGCTTTCTTTTTCTTTAATGAGAATCTCTTCAGTAGGTTGGTGTCTATGTGGATGTTTGTCAAGGGTATTGATTCTTTTACTGTTTTACATTTTTGTCTGGTTCGCAGAGCTTCACCAGGGATAAGACTGAATTCACATTCTTTTTTGTTTGTATTTATTGTTCAATGACAGTGTACAGTATAGAATGTGAAAGAAACGAGACCAGTCAAAGTGTGTAAGTACCAAAGCCAGGCATATTATTTGAGTGTTTTTATTCAGTGTTATTCATTATTGAATCGTATCATAAAATACATGGAAAAAACCACAAAAAAGTCCTAGAGTGCACAGTATAAATCATTGATTTGCATCATAAAGTTTATAACAATGAATGCTTGAATATATCTCTTTAAAATATGACCCCGAGTTCTCAGATTTGACCCCCAGTTTTGGTGACAGAGGATCATTTTGACCACTTTAAAATTCTACAGTTTTGCAGGGTTTGGATGAGTCACATATATGTACACAGACAAAGTTTGTTTCTTCCATTTCATATAATGATAATTGTATAGTGCTCTTGATTTTCTTTCTTTCACTTTACATTTTCTTTAAAATTCATTAACAAATTGAAAGACAAGAGGGTGAGTGTGCAGACAGGTGCATTGCTAGTTAACCCTCTGCCTGCCGCATGACTTCATGCTACATGACTATGAGATGCCATGCCAAGGAGGTAACTCAGCAACACTTACACACTTGCCATGAAGAAACCTCAGTAAAAAATTTGCTTTTAACTCGCCTATTCTATAAAAGTAATGAACAAAATTCAAAAACATCGCTCCATCCAAACCAGCCATTTTTTCCCATATACAGTGAACGGGTACACGAGGGAAAAAAAAAAAAAAACGAATGGGCTAACTCTACTTCGGTGTTCTTGGTGCTAAGACAATTTTCTTTAAATTCACCGTACCCACAGAATGTCATGGATTAGGAGCACATAGTGATTTTCCAAGTCTAAACAAAGTACTGAATCCTTCAGGAACAAAATAAAGTCATTCTATATGGTCTGCACACTAAATAATCAACTTTTGTGGTGAAGGAAAAAAAAAAAAAAATCACCCAAACTTCAACAATTTTGTTAAACTGAAGGCATCACATACAAGAGGATTTGTCTTCTAATTACTGAGGGCAAAAAAATAACACAAACAGATTAGTGGATACTGGACTTGAAATTGTAATGGAATTCAGCAAAAATGTGCTTTTGTACAAGTGCACTAAGCAGTCGACCCCCCCGACACCCCCCCCCCCCCAGACACACACACACACTGTGGTGATGATATACCTCTTATCTATCTCATCTTTGCTTTTTGATAAACGAGGCAGTTTTTAATGTAGGCCAGAGTTTATGCTCATCCTTTTTTGCTTGCTTTTGTGCAGCAAATAAATTTGTTTCTCGCTAAAAGTCTGCCAAAATTCCTCTGAATCAGAAGGCTAAAGGTGACGCTCCCACAGGCAAATCATGGGACACTCCCACTGACTGACCTGGTTTCCTGGCTTTGACAAACTTTGGGGGGGCTTCACTTCTTGTAGCCTACCACTCCAGTCAGCAATTAAAGAATCTCTAGCAACTTTTGTTTTTCAAATGTTCTTTTTTTGAGGGGCTGGGCCCAGCAGCAATGGGCAGTTCGACATCGTCATTATCATAGCCTGAATCATTATTGATTCCGGCCTCAAAATCGGTCAGCATTCGACCTTTATTTATAACTAGGTCAAGATTGACGTCGGAATCGTCTCGCTTCAAATCTTCAAGAGTGTAGCCCCCATATACGCTCTTTTCATCACTATCACATCAGAAAATAAATTCTGTAAGTTGCATAGTTTACTTGATCCGCCATTTTCCCGAAAATTTTTGCGAAAAAAAAGCTGAACTTTGAAAATTCACGGCAGCAAAACTACTCCACAAGTTGTGCAACAAAAACCAAAACGGCATCCAGAAACTTCCATACTGGAAGACTCTTCTGTCGCGATTGCATTCTGGGATATGTGATGGTGAAAGTGAAAGTAGTTGACCTAGTATTCAGCGGTCGATCCGGTATTCAGGAGGAAATCTGGCGGTTGATCTCAGTCGACCCGGTAGGCATTGGGTTAATGTTTTGTTATCCTGCTTCATTTAATCTTTTTCTTTTATTGTTAATATCAGAACTCTTAAATGTTAGTAATTGAAATTTCTCACTCTCTCTCTCTCTCTCTCTCTCCCTCCCTCCCGCTCTCTCTTTCTCTTGGTCTCTCTTTCCTTTTTTTTTTTTTTTTTTTTTTTGCCAGAAGAGGTTTGGGTTCTTATTGCATATCATGATAAATTTCAGGATTGGTGGGAGAATGGGATGGTGATTGTCCAAATTTCAGGATTGATAGTATTGTTCCAGGTTAGTTTCAGGAATAGGAACATTTTTCCTCTTGCCTTCCTGCTGACATGGTATTACAAAAATGATATGATGTATGACAGCAATGCACATTCAGAAGCTAGGACTGAAGAAGACTCGTTTTGTGTGTGAATTACCTTGATCTTTTTTTTTTTTATGAGTAATGCCACTGTTGTCTTCTTACAGAAACTTGTGTCCCTGAAACATAGCTGAACAAAATTATGAAATAAGACAGACTAGCTGATTAGTTGTCATATATTGGAAATGTACTAAGATAGGTTTGCTTGTTTTTCAGGTTCTGTTAGCAATGAATGCCAATGTTGAAGATAGAGGTATCAAGGGAGACTGTACACCATTGATGGAGGCTGCCAGTGGAGGGTTTGTGGACATTGTCCGCTTACTCTTGTTGCATGGAGCCGATGTCAATGCCCAGTCATCTGCTGGTAGGTATTTTCTACAAGGCAGGGGGCCGGAATAGCTCAGTTGGTAGAGCGCCGGACTCGTAATCTAAGGGTTGCGGGTTCGAATCTCCGCTGGGTCGTTTCGGTACAGAAGGATTTTTCCCTCGGAGTTAACATTGGTTCTGACTCCATTCCCCATACAGTCCTTCGAATGAGACTATAAACCGAGATTCCGTGTGTGAACGCACGCACAACATCTTGCACACACGTAAAATCCCATCACCAACTTTTGGAAGGGAAGGCCAGTTTGGCCGTTGGTATGGATGACACGTTACACATAGCACCTTCCCGGAAGATGGAGTATGGTTGCCTTAATGGCTGGATAAAAAACGGTCATACACACAGAACTCCACTCCCTTTGTTGGGCAGATGTCTATACAGGGAGTGTCCGCAGGAGTATTAGCCTGCGTACGCAGAAGAAGAAGAAGTCTACAAGGCACTGAAACATGCTGGTGAATTCTCATTTAACAATGAAACAAAGTTTTTGAAAATTCATTTTGTAATTTTTTTTGTTTTGTGCCATCCTTTCTTCTGTTCCACTTCAGTGGCACTGCACCCATGCCACTCATTCTGGCTCCATAGCCATAGCCTGGCTTGTTCTGACACTGCCTTGGCACTGGCACTCAACAGGGAGCAGTCAAAGTCAAATCATCTTGAGACATCCCACCAGATGAGACATTGCACTGCTGGTGAGTCACTTTGGTGGTAGTTAGTTGTGCCTGTTCTGATCTGGTATATGCAGGACACCACCTACTAAGCCCCATATTGAGGAGAATAATAGGTTAGTTGTGGAGCCCACATTTTTTAGTTGTCCGTACAATGCCACCATGTCCGTCCAGCTACAGTCGCCATGAATTTGCAGATACCATTGACCCTGACAACCTCACCAAGGGCATAGTCGTAGAGGAGCAAATCAAAACTGATGTCACCATGACAGCAGGGCATGAAGGGCCACAAGATGTGTTGAGACGTGCTGATCAGTGAAGAAGAGGATGATGCTGCTGATGCTGCTGCTGCTGCTGCTGCAGGTTTCATTTTGGTCTAAGACTGTAACAGGGTTGTAGTTTGCGCTTACTTTTATAATATATCTCAAAGTCAACTAGGCCAGGGAGATACTGTGCTGGTCAGGAAATTTGAGTAACACTTGCAGAGATGTATCTATTAGGTGGATGAAACTGAACTGTGTGGTCCAAGTCTGCCCAGTTGAGTCCACAATGAACTCATGTCTGGAAAGAAGCAGGTTGGCAGACAAAAAAATTCCTCAAATAAATGGTTATGATGAAAATTGAATCTGTAATTTTCCAGCTGGGATTCTGTAACTCGAACCACATCGCTAATTTGACTTTGTTCTGTATGATTTTGGAGTTGTTACAGGGTTGACCAAAATAAGAACAGACAGCGAAGCAGAGTATAAAGTAACTTTTATTTAACACACAATACAAAACAAAATAAACAGTACTCAATCATTGTGTGTTGTATTATGTAGATTGTCAACTCCACAGTTTTTTTTTTGTAAGTGTTAATTTGTATATTGGCATGTTTTCAGTTAGGCTGCTGTCTGTGTCATTTCTCTTTGATATAGGGTTGTTTTCTTTTTTCTTTCAAAATTATTTCCTAGTGACTTGTGATAAGGCTTTCATTAGTGTGAAGGGGAACACTCAGTTTATTTTTTTATGAAGCTTCTGTACTTCATTTCTTCTAAATGCAGATCTGATCAGAATTGTTAACTTTATGTTTTGCAGATCATCACTCTGGTTTCTGCTTTCCTTGTTCACTTTGCTTCTAAAGAAGTGAAAGTAAAATGGTGTTTGAAATTTACTTTGAAGATGGTGATGTCACAGGTAACACCCCTTTGCATTCTGCTGCCTGTGCTGGTCACACACCTGTTGTGAAGGAGTTGATTACCAACGGTGCACTGGTGGAGGTGCACAATGAAAATGGCCACACGCCCCTGATGGAAGCAGCCAGTGCGGGGCATGTGGATATTGCTCAGCAGTTGCTGGCAGCAGGAGCAGGAATCAACACCCATTCCAATGAGTTCAAGGAGAGTGCACTGACATTGGCATGTTACAAAGGTAAGTTTGATGCCTATTTAGCCCATAACAGGTAGACTAGTGCTGTTACATTCAGACCATGTGATTTGCATCCTTATCTCTCCCAACAAAATGGATTGTTTTCTCTCATTACTGTTTGCAGGTTGGTTTGTCTGTCACCAGGCTTACGCAAAAATACAATGCAAGCAGTGCAGGACACTGTATGTTTGACAAACTGGGTTTTAGTATTCACCCAGAGAAATCGGTGTTTCAACCCAAACAGAACATCAAGCTTTTGGATTTCAGCTGGATTCTGTATCTTTGAGTTCCATTTTTGAAAGGAAAGCTGAAAGAGTTGCTGAAGCTTGTACATTGTGATGCAGAAAGACGAACTGGCCATCAGATTCGTTTGCAAGATGGTTGATCGCGGCACAGCTGGGGGTGTTACTGCTTCCATTTTTAGAAAGGTCTTGAAATCATGAAAAGTCAAGCTCATGTTGAACACCAAGGAAACTTTGAAGGCTTTATCTATCTTACAGTATATTTACAGAGGCCTTTGCATAGAGGATTCAGAATGTTTCCTCATAATTTGGAATGAACCATCTGTGATTGTTCAATCAGATACCTCAGGGTCTGATTGGGGAAGAGTAAGAAATGATGCGTGGAGAAGTATGGACAATTCAGGGACAGAGAGAACTTGTTAATTGCCGTGGAGTTGAAGCAGCTGTCTTCAGTCTCATATCCCTGCGCAGGTAAACCCAGAGTTCTCACATGAAAGTGCACTCTGACGGTAACACATCTGTTGCATGCATTAATAAGGTGGGCAGCACAAAGCCAGAGGGTAGCAGTATTACCAGAGAAGATTTGCTATGCTGCAAAACCAGCACGCACACACTCACGCACGCGCGCATACACACACACACACGTGCACACACACACACACACATGCACACAGAATAACAAAAGTGGAACTTAGACTTATTTAGAAAAGATAACAATAATAGCTTTGTGATAATTGTAGTGGCTTTGTGCTGCACACTTTATTAATGCATGCGACTTATTTAGGAAAGATAACTGTAGTGGCTTTGTGATCATCGTAGAGGCTTTGTGCTGTCCACTTTATGAATGCATGCAACAGATGTGTTACTGTCAGGGTGCACTTTCATGTGAGAATTCTGGGTTTCACTGCTCAGGGATGTAAGAGTGAAGACATCTGCTTTGAGTCCGAGGCAATTAACGACTTTGTTTTTAATCTTGTTTAACTTGTACTGAAAATAATGATCGGAGAGTGAAGACATGTGCTTTGAGTCCAAGACAATTAACGACTTTGTATTTAACCCGTTCGCTGCTTGAAAATGTTACAAACAAAGGCTTTCCCAGTGCCAGGGAAATCTAATGATTTGGGGGTAATAATTAACAAAAAATTCTAGCTCAGAAACTACAAAAGATATAACAATGAAATATATATGATTTTTGAAGGAAATTGAATGAAGATTTTGAATCTGGGCTTCTTTTGTTTTAATTTTGATAATAAAAAAGTATTTAGGCAATTAGATTTGGATAGATTTTTTTGCACGATCAAAAGCATATGTATTTACCACTACATCTTCACATCCAAACAAGAACACAAAGCAAAAAAGTTGAAAATAAAGTTTGTATTGTCACACTACACCTGTAAATGAAAGTAAAACAGTTTAGAAGTCTATCAAGACGCTCACACTCTATGCAGACAGGTCAGTCCACGACCACGCCCCCCTCTCCCCACCACGCCCCCATGCTGGACTTCAACCCTCTCTTTCACTGCTCCTCTTCCCCTACCTTTCCCTCTGCCCCGTGCCACGCCGCGAGCAGGCCGCGCTCCCCTCTTGCGCTGACTATCACGTCACTGACCACTGGCACGCAGTGCAGAGTACACACTAGGCGAGCTCGTTCGACGCTGGCAAACCAGTCAGCTGAACACACATTGAGGTCACACAGCCCGACACAATAACTGACGAATACGGTCGGCAATTCCATCACTATCATCATCTCACCTTCATGCTCGAGTGAGTCGTTGAATAAAAGATTATTGTCTTTGTCAAAAATCATTAGCAGAGCCTGCTCAGCTGTGTAAATACGTTGATTTGGTCGCTGCGCTTGTCGAAGGTTGTGCCGCCATCTTTGCAAGCGAGACAAAGTGCTGGCTGGTCATCCAGTCAGTGATGAGAATAAATGGGCTTTCCCCTCACGTGTGGTCATTTACATATCATTTTAATACTACAGACATATAAGGCTTACTACGCACACTCTATTTAAGTCCGTTGATAGAAATAGTAACGAATGAAAATTCAAGAAAAATGCATGACGTCAGTGGACGGCCCATAGGCACTGGGAAAGCATTTTTAATGCGGCGTCAGCTGACGGCTTAAAGGCACTCTACGGGTTAATCTTGTTTAACCTGTACTGAAAATAATGATCCAGACTATGAAGTTTTATTAATTTTGAACTAATACAATATGTTCAGTAAACTGTTGTTGTAGGAAAGAAATACGTTACATACAGTTCGTAACGTATGAAAATTGCAGATGTGAATTGTTTTTATACGCTGGCCTGTATGTAGTGTATTTTAAGCAAAATAAAGAGGTTCGGACCACAGGTTTGTGAGATTATCACATATTTGCCACATAGTAAAGTGCTGATCATGTCAGAGGAATAATCTGTTGAAACAAAGGTAATTTTAGTCCCAACAAAATCTGTTGAGGGATCTTTGCGTGACTGTCAACATTTTTTCCTTAAAACTATTAGCTGGCTATATGTTGTCTGGAAATGTTGATGACCATGAAATGCTGGTTGTTAACCATGTTACTGCTATTTGTTAAAGAAAAAAGAAAAAAAGACAGTTCAAAAATAAAGGCTGTGTACTTCAAAACTGTCTCACAGGCTAGATATTGCTTCTTTAGTTCGTATATAATATTGGTTTATACCATTCTTGGGTTAAAGTTTTCTACAAAATAACGCAGGTTTTAGATTTCCAGGGCTAAAATGAATACATTGAAAAACAAACAAACTTACTCGTTGAGCAGGGCATCTGGAGATGGTGAAATTCCTGCTTGATGCTGGGGCTGACCAAGAGCACAAAACTGATGAGATGCACACTGCTCTCATGGAAGCCTCCATGGATGGACACGTGGAAGTGGCTCGTCTGTTGCTGGATAGTGGTGCTCAGGTGAGGTTTCCTTTATTCATTTGTTTGTTTTTTTAAATTAATAGTTAATGAAGTGACCTGCACCATTCCAGTGCTGAAAAAATGCTTGGCAGACGTATTTTCGGCTGTATTCAGTGCATATTGTTGTCTGTTCATAATTCACTGTTACTTAACCCTCTTCAGTATGCACTTACCTGAGCTTAGTTACGCCGAAAACCATCGGCAAGATAAGTAACTCCGTTATTTGAACATGGTTACCCAATTTAAAAATTAATTTAAAAGAGAGGAAAGGAAATAATGAAATGAAAATGATTTGAAAAATTCCTACGAATATATATGTTGCTATATCGTAAGTTTGAAGAATGTCACATGAGCCATTTACTCGGGGGGAAAAAAAATCATCTTCAGAACTTTCTTCCAAATCGTTGTTTATCATATCTGGAACCTCATCCCAGTCGAAATCTAGGTCACTGTAAGCTTAATTACCCAGCACTTTCACTAAGTCTTATGCCGTAAATCCTACAAATCACAGTATATTCTCACTAAATCTCATTATAGAACGGCAGAAATCGAGGTTAGCCATGGTGAAAAACAGCATTTCGACCACAAAACTTAAAAAATTCATAACTCGGGAACTACGGCATGTATCGACTCGCGTTTTTTGCAAACGGAAGTGAATGGCTACAGGAAGAAGGAAGTCACGTTCTCGCGAGACTTCCTTTTCTACGAGAAACATGGCGGCGCCCATTGTTGCCACGTGTTTTACCAGGCGCTGGCAGGCGGTCAGCCTTTTGGCTGTGTGATATCCGGTTGGGCGCTAGCGGGCGCATGCTTATAAAGAGAGTTAAGACATTTGGAAAGTCTTCGACCTCTCTCACATGAAATGCAGTCACGTTGTGTCCTCATAGTTTTGGGCCAACATTTCTCCTGTGCGTACATTCCAGGTTTCTTGCTCTTAATCGCTTTCATCTTAATTGCAGGGGAGATTACACTAATTTTTCGTCTTTTGTGATTTTTACCGACCCCCTTTTAATAATTTTACTTGTGGAAGACTGATCTATCGTTGAGTATCTTTTCTTTCTTAATGCAGTTGATATTTTTCTAGTACATTTTTTTTTGTACACCTCACTTGTGTCTTGCTGCTTGTGTCATGGACCTTCCACAGAGGGATGATTTCCAGGGTCAGGTGGGTGGGGGTCTGGTTCACTTTATTATCCATTCCCACCCCCTGGGGAACCTATTTGTAGATTCTGGGGTGCAAGAAATTCAGGACCTCAGGGATGAGTGTGAAGATAGGTCATGATATACATTGGACATAGACGAGTCCAACATAAGATTCTTCCATTATATCCTACCTTTTTGCACTTGGTAACACAAGCAAGAATTAGATTTGGGAGGGAGGGGGTGATGATTTCTCCGACAGTTGTCAGAGGAGGAGTTTAGGTTCTGCTTCCCAGAGATGATCTTCCTACCATATAGCACAGTCAGCACTCTCCATGGCCTCTCTCCTTTTAATGGGTAAGTGGGGCATGCTTACATCTTCATGTGTGCCCTGTCATACATAACCTGATATTTGTTAGTTGTTACGCCAGGTAGCTACCCCCCCATTATGTTTGGGCTTGCAAGTGTTTTGACAGTGACCAGTCACTGCTTGTGATTAGTGCTGATATGTGACCGTACAGTTTTTGGTTACTGAGCTAGCCAACCCCTTTCTCCGCTGACAGTTATAGTTTTATAAATTAAGTTTAGATTGACTAAATATGAGATATTTTTTTCATCAGTTGAATGCTGGTTTCAACGTATAACAAGACAAAATATTTACAAGTTCATTAATCACCTACTGTAATTATGAATCAGCCAATATCATTTGAATCTGTCAGTTGGTTTGTCATCACTGAAGTATCAGCATTAGTCCAGATGTCAGAATAATTTGTGTGGAATTTGCAAAGGTCAAGCAGGGTTTGCACAGTCCTTTAAAGTCCTTAATTTTCGGGGGCCCGTTTTCAAGGCCTTGAAAGTCCTTAAAAATCGGTCTTTTGCTTACAGGTCCTTAAAAAGTTCTTGAATTTTGTAACTGCCAATATTTTGAATAAAGTCCGTGTAAAATCTCAGTCTATGTAAGAAAAATGCATGAAATTGAATTTTTGTAAAAAAATATGATAGTAAAAGGAGTTGGAGTTGACCGACGATCTTGCTGTTACGTTGTCTGCTATTGGTCAAAACACCAGAGTTACTGGCCTTCATGGTGTATGCCATAGAATGATCTGTTGTCTTGAAATTAAGAAGCCAACATGGGACATGCAGCAGTAACTGACATTTGCGACTGTCTTTAGTCATTTGTTGAAGAACTGGGTTACATACAACAAATTGGTGCAGCTGTCCGTGGATGGACTGATTGTGAATAGGAAGGTTTTCAACCATCTTCAGGATCAAGTGGAAAAACACTGTCAGCCAGTATTAAAGAATAACGATGAATAATTTAATTTGAGTCAGTATTTCATTATTATTTTTCTTAAGATTATCCTTGAAGTAAGTCCTTGAATTTTTTTTAAAAAAAGGGCCAGAAAAGTCCTGGAATTTTTTAGTCTAGAAATCTGTATGAACCCTGTCGAAGAATTGCTTAAAGAATTGTTATGGTCATATGCATGAATGTTTTAAACACGTAAAACAACAAAGTTTATCACCTCTGTCATGCCTGCTAAACAGTTCAAAGCGATTTTTGTGACATAGCTGCTCAGGCAGAGTTCGGGATTATTTCTCTTTTCTGTTACTGAATGTTGACCCTCCTGTTGAAACTGTTATCAGAATACAATTTTTTAATCCAGTTATTCCCTCCCGCCCACTCCCCACTTCTTGTTGAACTATGTGGATGTTTATATAAAGAAAGGGCATTGCTGTTCCTCAGAATCCATCGGTGTGGGATTTGCTTATGCAGTGACCAAGAAGAGCCATGTCTGGATATTTTTTTGAGTTGTGCAAGAGACAGCTGATAAGCAGGTGAACCAGCCTGCCCAGGACTTGCGACTTTCTGGTATAACGAATGGTGGATTAATCGCATCGTCTAGTGGTCCAAGATTTGCAAATACTGGATTAAACCCAGCTGCCTGCGTGTTCTTTTAGTCATCACTTGCAATTATATCCATAGGAAGCAATGAAAAATGGGTCTGAGTTAAATTCACTGGCGTTTTTATGCATATGTGTTTGCAATTTTTGTGTTTGCATATGTGTCTGACACAGCATATGTGTGCATTGTGAACATTCATGACTGTTTCAAATGTTGAGGAAGCCACACTGACATTTTAAATACTTGGGTTAAGAAATGAAGTTTGGTGTATACGTGCATAGTATATGCACACATTTAATACATGGGTGCAGTGTATTTGTTTTTTTTTTTCCTGATCAAAAAAAAAGTTTGTACCCGGCTGTGTGCATGTTATTAAACTGATCAGATAAGAAGCTCATTACCGTCCTTTTTCTCAATAACTGGATCACAGATGTGCCCAAGTTCTCCACAATTAGTTCACAGTTGCAAAGAAATCTTTAGATACGCTATGATTTACAGCAATCAAATATTTCAATGAATTCTTATCTCTATCCAAAAGGTTTCTGATGACTGAGAGCTAGTGTGCATGAGAACTACCAATGCTTGCAATTATTCATTACATTTTGCTCTCTATCAGTATCATCCATTCATCACAATAATATACAAATCTTAAGACAAATCACTGTAAATATCCATTGTAGTGATAAGAAAGGGACAACATATTTAGTTTTATACATTTTACAAGAGAATTTGAGATTTTTTTCCCAAACACGTACTGAACGGACCTGACTTTGCAGCATGCAGACTGTGTTGAATAAAATCTAATACGCTAGTCTCCATATTGCAGCAAATTAGTGCTTACTGTGTTGGAGCTTTCCTTTTGGAAGGATGATTCATGTCTTTCATGTGAACTGAGTTTTTAACACTCTTCAGGCAGTTGCCTCAGCTGATCAGGTCACGTGAAAATCAGGGACATGTTCTGACTAAGGTTGCTGTGACTTTCATTGATAAAACAGTTTTGATTGTAGAAGGGATGAACATATTACTTATGTATCAAGTTTTTGTAGTGAACGAGCAAGTTTTTGACAGGTAGAGAACTTGAGCTCTCAGTGGCCATTGTGCAAACATTCCATGGTGACATTTTAGCAGAATAGCAGGGCTCTCTTAACAGTACACATTCACATAATCTTCCCAGCTGAGCCCATAGCAAACTCAGCTGGATGGGAACAAGGTAGAAAAATCACACAAATAAATGGGTCTGATGTGACTCGGACCCATAATCTCGCAGCTGGCAGTCTGCAGTGCTTACCATTACACCTCTGAGCAGATGACTGGGTAACAATTTGCTTAGGAAGCGGTTGAATCACTACTGGGCTGTTAAGAATGTTTAAGCAAAGTGTGAGTAGACCAACAAGTGGTGAGCTAGTACAAATGTATGGAGGAAGGAATTGAATTTTGTAGTTAATGCACTTTGTTTCATTTTGTTCTGTATTGTAAATAAAAAAAAGTCTATATGAGAAATTTTTTCACTGAACTTCTATCACACGGAGATGTGTAAGCTCACTACTCATGGAATGTATTATTTATTGTAGAAACCTTTTAACCAATGTGCTGCCATCTTCTGCCCATCCACTATTAATTGTTAATAAATTAACAGCCATTCAGTCATATTCTAGTCTTTTGAGGTTGACGTTACGTTTTGTTCTCGTACAGATTATAATAAATGGCTTAGAAAGTGAGAGGTTAAGGTAGTGCATTTGCTTCAACCTTCAGTGGCAGTGTGCGAGATGACTAAGAAGTGACAAGTTGGTATTTATGGTATGGACTAATTTCAGCTTTTTGAAATATTAGGTAAGGGACCACGATGGTCGATTATAAACCTCAGCATCACAGAAAGACTCGTGCACAGCAAACTACAACCATTACTAGATTCTTTAATACAAAATTTGGTGTTTAATACAAAATTTGGTGTGCTCATGACCTGAAGGATTTTGTTGTTGTTGTTTCTTTTGTTTTTGTTATTTCCAATTGTCGTAAGTATCTGGTGCTCTTAAAATAGAAATTGTTTGTTAGGATAATGTTACATACAGAAATTGGCTTTAAAGGATGAAGTAAATATTATTATAGGTATTAAGTTATGTTGTACAGGACTTGAAAAATCCACCTGTCCAATTACCGGGGACAAATAAGCCTTGTAGTGGACAAGTTGATATGCTCATTTCACTCTTTTTGGCTGACCAGTTTCTGTCAGTGAAAGGGTGACAGAGCTTTTGCTTTCAGTGCAGACCAATTACTTTTCTTTCCCCCCTTTTTCATTTTCACACCTCTAACGCTCCCCCATTGCTCTCCCCCCCCCCCCCCCCATGCCCCCCTCCTGAATTTTCTCAGAACATAACTCAGCCGAACACTTGTAACTTGAGATAAGACATGTAATACTTACAAAAAAAGGTGGCAGTATGCAGGTATTGTACATGGTCGTTGAGAAAAAATAGATCTTCCCTGAAATGTGTAAGAAGTGAATTTAATTTAGAATGTGTGTGTGCTGAAGAGAGAGAGAAGAGAGTCCGGTTTTGATTCAGTCCATGGGTATGTTAATGGGAAGCATCACAATTTTAATCATGTATTTTCATTTTATTTACACTTTTATACATAGTGGGTAACATCTTTTTTATCCCAAAACTCTGTATGTATGATGGAAAAAGAAATCTTGGTATGTATTATGCCTTCTTCCTCATGCTAAGCTCTTCATCATTCGTATGGAAAGCATGCCATCATTGAATTATGTTTGCCGACTTCTTTTTGCACAGTCTGAAGTTGGTTTTATTAACCATCTGGCCCTGTTGTATTCCCTCTCCATTCCTAGGTGTTATAATACTTTGCATACCCCTCCTTTTCATGCCACGTGGGCAGTGTGTTAGACAACCAGGAAATCAGAAGTCCGAGTTAGGATTACAGAGAGATTGCAGTTTAATGGAATGAAAGTGAGTAACTACAGAAATCAGCTTTAATCATTATTACCACCTTGCACAAATAACACACACAGCAAAGTGCATCCACTATGGATTGTTATATAAAATTTGATGTGAAAAACCCTCCCCGAAATTTTCAGTAGTTAAGTTTGAGTATGTTTCGTGCGCTGAAAAATCAATATTGTTGCTGTGGGTATGTCATTTAAAAAGAAATGGTTGTTAAAAAGTAAATAGGTGGTTGACTGTTTCTTCTTTTCTCCGTAGGTGAACATGCCAGTAGACAGCTTTGAGTCTCCCCTGACATTGGCAGCTTGTGGTGGCCATGTGGAGTTGGCCAACCTCCTGATTGAGCGAGGGGCCAATATTGAGGAAGTCAATGATGAGGGGTACACGCCACTCATGGAGGCAGCTCGTGAGGGTCATGGGGAAATGGTCGCCCTGCTTCTGTCTCATGGTAGGTTTTTTGATCAAAGAAATGAAATCATGACATTTGCTTTAAAAAAAAGTCTTAATATTTAACATGGGTTTATTTGGGTACATCCACATTTTAAGTTCCAGTATCGGTCTGTCAGAAAAAAAAATGTGCTGATAGTTTTTTGTATGTTTGTGAGAGGACTTTGAGCAAGACGTCACAGAGAATAAATTGTATTGTTCACTCCAAGAAATGGCATATATAGCTATATATATTTAGACGTAAACTATATGACTTTAAAATGATGTGGAGCAGAAGAAAAATTTCCGATGGACAATAAAGTTGATTGAATTGAAAATTGAATGAAGGTAACCACAAAGCCAAAATAAGGCAGAGTTACTTACCTTGCATACCTTATGCGTACAGTGCATTTGTTCCATTCAGCTTTACATAATAGCATGATTATCTCAATGTAGTTTTGTGGTTTTACCAGACAGTGCATCTGTAAAGGGACTGAAAAATAGCTGGCATATCATGTGAAGTATGAATTGCTGGCTTTCCAGTGATTAAGTGTGCAAAGTATTCCTGGTTAAGATTGTTTGCTTTGTTGCTTGCTTTGTTATTGACACAAGGATATACCTCGCCAGCATGAAACTGCTTCGTACCAGTATCTCGTGTGAGTGGTAGGGGAGGCTGAAGGGGCAAAAACAGATGTAATGTAAATTGGCTGTCATATCGAAGCAAATTTGGAGGTCTCTCAAGTCATGCAGGGTGCCTGTGAGTATGTAGAACGTTAGAATTTCATTTTCTTTGTAGGTCCTTCACCAGTCATCTGAGTTTCTTTTCTTTCTTTTCTTTTTTTAGTTAAATTTTTTAATGTCAAACTTTCATAGAGATTAGTCATGATCATCACTCCACCACATGTGATTTTGTGCACTCTCTAGGCATACTTCATGTCAAGCACCTTGATTGCAAAAGAAGAGCCAGTTTTCTGAATTATCCACTTTGCAAACTTAGTTTATGCATTGCATTTTTATTCCATTTTGTTAGCCATCCAGAAACTAACCAGGGAAGTAATCAAGCTTGGAGTTTTTGTAAGGCAACAGTCGTCGGGCCTGAAAATTGGATGAAAAGAATCCTACTGGATAAAACAATGGTGCTGAGAATATAGCTGTGAGCAAGTTTGAAAGGTTTCTGGATATTGACATTCCGTTCTCATTGAAAATGAAATTGCAAATCAAAATGTGAAGATGATAATTTTTGAAAGCCCAACACCTTCTAAGCTCAAATCAGGACAAGAAATTGATTGCAGAAACATGTTTCTGGGAAAAATATAACTTTATTATTTTTTAATTATGAACTGTGCATTTTGGAGATCCCAGCAAGAGCATGTGGTCAGTATGAAACAAATGCTGTTGAAAAACATATTGCTGTTAAGATATGACATTTAAATGAAGAAATCAAGCAACACGAAGAGAAAGAATTTGAATCTCCCGCCAGCTCAGAAAACTATATGAAACCTGTTTGTTTGATGTGTGAAAGGAGAAGAATGAAATCGCTATGGCTGGGGGGGGGGAGGGGGGGGGGGGGAGGGTGCTTGTTCGAAGACAAAAGTGACTGTTTCTAAGAGAGGGGGTGAGGATCTTGCCATGTGAAGAAAGAGAAATTAGAGACTTACAGGACTGAAATCACAAATAAGTGGTTTATAAAGGTTAATTAAAAGTACAAATAGATCATGAACCTGATAATGGTCATTTGGTTTAACAACTGAACAAATTGTTTGACTTCATTACAGTTATGATACTGCTGTCTGACCAGTGATGAACTACGAGATAGAGACAGTGCTTTATGTTTCAGTAAATTGTAATTCATGAAAGAGTCATTCGTTTAGGTGCCGACATCAATGCCCAGACGGAAGAGACACAGGAAACAGCTTTGACGTTGGCCTGTTGTGGAGGGTTCAAAGAGGTTGCTGAATTCCTGATCAAGGCTGGAGCAGACATGGAACTGGGATGCTCCACTCCTCTCATGGAGGCTGCTCAGGAAGGCCACCTCGATCTTGTGGATTATTTGCTGCAGGAAGGTAAGTCTGGTTAATATCTGCTATCAGGAGTTCAGTGGTTTGTCTCATTATCTGTCTGTTCTTACTTTATGAAACAGTGATGACACTACTGAACATGACATTTCATAGAGGTCAAAAAAGCAGTCAGGACATTTCATAGAGGTAAAAAAAGAAGTCAGGTCTTTTTTACATCATCAAAAATGTAGAACTCTCAGACACAAACAAATGGCAGGTAGCTAGCGTGCTTTGGATTCAGAAAGTTACAAAAACAGCAACAACAGAAGTCCCACCTTATCTCAGTTCCCTTCTCCAAACTTGGAGCACCCATACAAAATGTTTAGATGTCATTTTGGTGTGGGTTTTCTAGCTGCTAAGCACCTCTTTTGTCTGTATAGTTCAAGGACCTTGGCTTTGATTGTTTCAGGTGCAAACGTCCACGCGCAGACTGGCACCAATGACACAGCCTTGACCTATGCTTGCGAGAATGGTCATACTGATGTGGCAATGCGACTTCTGAGTCATGGGGCATTCCTTGTAAGTAGATGTGGTTTCGAGGGGGGGGGGGGGGGGGGTCTAGTTTTAAAATGTGGCTTTTGTAATATGCTTGATTCTTGTTGATTTACATGAAATTGATTTTTCATCTGTGTGATTATTTCTTCTACATAATTAGAATTGAAAGAGGAAAACAAATTTCGTCTGTATGATTATTACTTCTGCACAATTAGAAGAATCGAAATAGCAAAACAAATGGCTCCATGTAGATATGTTTTGAAATTCACACTCATTTTTTCTCTCTTGTAAACACAGGAGCATGAAAGTGAAGGAGGACGCACCCCATTGATGAAGGCAGCTCGGGCTGGTCATCTGTGTACGGTGAAGTATCTGATCAAACAAGGTGAGTTAGGATATTTTGCTATGGATACTGTTTTTTCCTGCTCACCTGTCTTTACTATATGCTCAGTATGGAACTAGAAAGAGGAAGATGTATGCTAATCAGTTCTGCTTCCAAGCTTATGGAGAAGCAAACTTTTTTTTTTATAGACGTCACGCTGAATAGTTTACTTTTCTCGAGAAAGGAAATCTCACAACACTCGCAGAACTACAGTACTATCAGTCTACTCTACTTTGCTAGCGGTGTAAAGCTGAAAATCATTTTGAATAGATTAGGGTCTCAAGCAGATGCCATTACTGCTGAAGAACTGGCTAGTTTCTGCATAGACAAAAGTACCATTGAGCATATCTGTAAAACCTGAGTACCCTATAGGAGAAATATTTCCAGCACTTGAATGAGTTCTACTTGGTCTTCGTAGTCATCAAGTAGGTATTTAACAGTCTGACAGAGACATTGTGGGCAATGAAATAGAAATTTAACTTTGGGCAAAAGCTGATTAAGACCACCTAGCTGTTGTACTCTGAAGAGGCCAGTACTGTGCTCATACAGCTTGCGGTTGGCTTTTATTTCTTACATGTTTCAACATAACCTGGGAATGCATGATGAATGTAATTGAAGATTGTGTCAGCACGGTCAGCATTTGAAGAAAAATCATCTCAAACCTTACTTCTCGGGCCAAATCTATGGGCCAGGCAGATAGTGGAAAAGAATTTGTCAAGCTTGTGAAAACACTGTGTGAAACATCATTGAGCTATAGCACGAAAATTGTGTTGAGAATTTATGGCTAGCCACAGCCCCACTGTCAGTACTGGTTTAATTGTCAGTGGACAGAATTAAAAGCTGTTTAACAGTTCGTTTACCTGGAACTGGTCATTAGCAATTGGTGATCCAAACCAGAAATCATCTTGGGCAGCAAAGACAACATCAGCTCTGTCAAGAGCAGAAGCTTGTGGATAGACTGTTACATCCCCATAAAACACAAGATCAGACTCCTGTGTGCACTGGTATACTCCACCTTCCTGTATGCATGTGAGACATGGATCCTCGCAGCAGGTCTAGAAAGAAAAATCCAAGCCATGGAAATGGTGTGCTACTGCAAAAAAAGTAACCATCAGATACACTGATTATCTTGTCAATGAACATGAGGGTCAGATCATCAGTCAGCACACCAGATCATATGGAGATCTGCTGCCATTCAGTGAGAAAAGAAAACAGCATTGGTATGGTCATGTCACATGGCTTGCTAAAACCATCTTTGTGGAACTGTTTGAGGAGGGAGACAGAAGGGAAGACGGAACAAACCATGGACTGAGAACATTGTAGAATGGACTGGGAAAACATTTGCAGAGACCCAAGCCTTGGCATACAACAGATGAATATGGAAAACCTGATGAATATTGTTCGTCAGTGTGATTCCCCATGTAGTAAATGCGGACAAGTTTGTGATTTTGAAGGATTTGATGGTGTCACATAAAGCCTTCAAGTAGATGAGTCAATTTCAGGACACTCAAAATAATTTTTTGGGCTGCTATGTAACCTGATTCCACCACTGTGCTTTCTGAACGCAGGCATAAGGATAGGAAGGTCTAAAGAATCTGACCTCTTTGTGCTGCTATAGAATGGGAATGGTTTGATTAGAACCATTACTTTGTTCCTCTGTAATGCCAAAAATGATATCATTACTTTGTTCCTCTGTGATGCCAAAAACACTAGAATTTGTCCTACTTCAATCAGTCAAACACAATAATGTCACCTTCTGTGACGTTTTCAGATACATTTTCCTAGGTCTGCATTATCACATTTGAATCGGAGTTTCATCACAACTTTGACGGACGACACATGAGCTGGATTTCCAGTTCATCCTTGTCAGCTTTATTGATGTTGATCTCCCAACTTTCTTTAACAGTTTGAATGTATTAATGTATGGAAGTCATGATCAAATGCAAATTTTCACATAAATCTACTATTTTTATGAAAATCATGCCGATACTGGTGTAGTCAGTGGTCATTGAAACTTTGGCATCCAGTGTTTTGCAATAATCAGTCTGATCTTTCCGCCCGTATTTGTATTTGAGAGGAAGAAAGGTGAAAACTGACTTGTAGTGAGTCACATGTTGAGTTGTGAAAGTTATTGTACCCATTTTGAGTCGGTAGGAGGAGAGCGGAGGCTGCCAGAGACAGTTAAGATGGGTGAAAAAGTTGAAGGACAGCCACTGTATAACTTAGGGCAACTGTTCGTAGAATTGTTTTCTCTCTCTCTCTCTCTCTCTCTCTCTCTCTCTCTCTCTCTCTCTCTCTCTCTCTCTCTCCATCTTTTTCCTTTCTTTCACCATTTTGAAATCAGCATTTCAATGTTGTTCATGGAGATATGTTTCTTTTTATAGGTCTAGATTAATATCACAAGGAATTTTAGTTCTATCTTTTGTTTTGAGATATTGGTTTCTTTTCATAGGTCTGGATTAATATTACAAGGAATTTTAGTTCTGTCTTTTGTTTTTTATGTTGTGATTGATTCCTTCCCTCATTGGGCATTTGTTGAAGAGGCTTTAGGAGAGGCAGGTGAACTCTTACATCTTTGAAAAGCAAGATTGTCTTGTGTTGCAGGAGCCAATGTAAACCGCAGTACGTCGACTAATGACCACACTGTACTGTCGTTGGCTTGTGCTGGAGGCCACCATCAAGTGGTGGAGGAGCTCTTGAACAATGGAGCAGATCCTAACCATAAGCTGAAGGTGTTTGCTTTATCACTGCTTGCATCTTTTCTTTATACTCTGTTCCAGATGCGCCTTTTCTGCCATGTACAACTTCTTCAGTTTTGAAGATTTTTGTTTGTTTTTAATGTTTTACAAACATGGTTTATGTACATACATACCAAAACTACACACTGTGATTTTTGTTTGTTTTTAATGTTTTACAAACATGGTTTATGTACATACATACCAAAACTACACACTGTAACATTTCATAGAAATATCAGTAAAAAGTGACAAAGTCAAAATGGAACAGAAACAGTGTTGTGACTATTGGCTAAATAACTGAAGTGCTATCTCAGAAGTAGATATCACTCACCCTGTAGCAGTTTGCGCATAGTCATGAAGAAAAATTTTTTTCATCATCATGAAAAATAATGGTGCTGATGTTAGAAGAGTGAATCAGAGTAATCCAAAGAAGTGTGAGAAGTCACTAATTACAGTCACTAAAGCACTTGAGGTAGGAAAGACATAGTTTCAAAATACAGGATTGGTTTCATCCAGATGGGAGAGGGGAACAAGACAGTTGTCTCATATTTGAAAAAAAAAAAGAAGAAAAAGAATGGGATTTTGTGAAGTGGTTAGTGAGCCCAGATGAAACTATTCTTGTATTGGTGTAACAGCACAAAACTTTGTTTGAGAGTTTTATGTTGTACATTAGTAGTCTTAAACATCTGGACAGTTCAATGCACTGTGTGGGTGTTTATTATGGTCGATTATGAATATCAGTGCAGTTGTATGATTTTTTCCTATTATGACCATGCCCAATTAAGACCTGATTTTAGCTGTGTTTGCACTCATGATAAGAGGTTTGACTATCATTTCACAGGCTGAGAAATTCATGTGTCGTCTAGGAAAAAAAACGCAACCCAAAATATACTCTGCACCGAACTGTTTTCACAAAAGGTATGAAATTGTGCACGGGAGAAGCCAAGACGCATAATGACATGCAAGACTTTTTGCATTTCAGGTTGACCAGATTCAGTGTTTTCCACTCGGCATTTAAATAGTCTCATGGAATCTAGGGGCAGTTCTCACGAGTCATCTGAATACAGTCAAATTTCACTGGAGGACAGTGGAACAAGAAAGTGCTTTCATGCCAGAATGACAGTTACATGGTTGCAATAGAACATTATTCTCTCTCTCTCTCTCTCTCTCTCTCTCTCTCGTTTCATGATGATTATAACCAGTGCTTGTATAGCGCAACATCTCCAACAGTAAATGGAGCTCTTGAGTAATGTTGGAAAAAATCATGAATATCTTGAACAAAATTTCCCAACCAATTCACAAAATAAGAGTTTGAAAATCTTATTCATTATTCGAAGGAAATGTTCTCATGGCATATTAAATGAATACTTTGACAAACATTCAGTATCAATAAACACACCTCTCTCCGATAGGAATTGTAATGCAAGTACAGAACAACAGAAAAATGAAGAGTTCTTTGTGGAGAGGTTCTAATAACTCTTAAGCATGAAAAGATGTGTTTTTGACTCTGTCTTGAGTGAGTGAAGAGAAGAGGAAGAAAAATTCAGATCTCGTGTGGAGAATGAAAAGGACAGATGACCAAAAGACTTAGTTCCAATATTTGATGTATGAAGAATTCTGCTGTCAGAAGGAGGCAGAAGATTTTGAGATGGGACATAGTGAGATAGGAGATCAGCCATGTGTGAAGGAGATTTTGAGAAAAAAAAGGTAAAGCACAGCGATGACAGTTTGAAATCTGTTCTGGTGTGAAGTGGGAGCCAGTGGAGATTTTTAAGAAAAGGCTTAGTGTGATCATACTTCTATGCCCAGTGGACTTCTATGCCCAGTGGACCAATCTGGCTGTAGAGGTCTAAACACGCTGCAGTTAAAACCAAAAATGCATGGGGCGGTGAGAGAGGAGTGCGTCGCAGCAGTCCATTTTTTTTTACAGATTAAATGAGCATACTACAGTCTTAAGTTGCTTTTACAGATAATTCATGATTATGTATTGTATACACACCCCATCCATGTTTTAATTCATTTTTTAATATTTTTTTTATTATGACTGAAAGTGTTTTCTTTATCTTATTTATTCCTAAAACATTTTTCAGTTGATTTATGCTCTTCTTTTTATTTCCGTTGATGTTTGCTTGTTTTGAATAAAGTTAGAAAATGTAAATCGCTCTTCCTACACATCAGCTTTCCTCTCAGCTAGTTTGTGTCTTTGATCTTTCTTTCTTTTTTAGTTGTTTGTTTTGTTTTTGTCACATTTGTTTGTCTCGCCTACACATGTCGCCTCTACAAGCCCAAGAGGTTGAAATGTATTGCTTCTGCATTGTCATTGATAGTTTCTGCTGTTTTGGCGATCTTGTAATAACTTAATGCTTAGGCTTCAAATCCTTCCGCAGTCACTGTGTTGACAAACTAATCGGTCATCAGTTTTTAATGAGATTGTATCATTGTTCCCCAGATTAGAAACTAAAGTGACAAGAATCACTCACAAACATGAACAAGTAGAAGGTGTTAGCGTTTTCAAATGAAGAAAACTATTTGCATACTGAACATTGATGCTGGGAATTGTAAACACAAACGCATGCATGTACACACCATACACAAACACATGCATGCACATCCTCACAGACACATGCATGCGTGTGTGCGCATACATATACACACACATACAAGCGTATAGCATTTTTATTGATTGCCTTGGATCATAAATGCTTTGTTTTTGTATTCCCAGTTCTTATAGAACAGGGAGTACTTTACAGTGGGAACGAAGAAATACCGTCTGTCTGTCTGTCTGTCTGTCTGTGGTCAAATTGTGTTCCGTTTGCTCCAGACAAAACTTTGGGCTGATCTTTCTGAAAATTTGTACGTATGTTCACTATGGGTCACGAATGATGCCTGATGTTTTATTTTACCAGCATAGCAGTTACTAACGGCTATAATGGCTCGAAACGGTTTTTCTTCTTTATGGAATATCTTGGAAAGTACTTAGCTGATTTATAAGCGGTTTGGACATGTGTATTCAAGATAAACTGGGAGTATGTGTATATTCTTTGCATCTTGTTTTTCGCCTTCAGGATGGGTCAACCATGATCATCGAGGCATCCAAAGGGGGGCATACGACTGTGGTGAAAATGTTGCTGGAGTGGCCCAACCGCCTCATGCTGAACTCGTCCATGGACCTGGCTCAGCCTGACGTGCCTCATATGAACATGGCCCAGGGAGCTCTGGAAGAGGTACTTGGTTACTGGAATGCAACATGTTTTGCCTTGGATCAAGAGAGACCTCCAGTATTTTATATGAAGTGTTTCTTCTGCATTTGAAAAGGGTGAAGACTTGTAAGTAAGCTTATGTATCATTTTGATTAAGCATATGGATGATATAATGAGAGTACCCTTACGCAGTTTGTGAACCATATTTGATTGACCACATTACCAAGTCTCCATGCACTGCCCCAAGAAAGCCAGTTAAGTTAAGTTGCGGTTTTGAAAGCCTGGCACTGGTTTCAGGTTCCAGTTTAGAAAAACAAACAAATGTGTACCATGTCATACTCTTGCAAGCTTTTGCAATTGGGTTACTATTGTATCAAATTTTTATGGCGAATGTGGCAATAAGATGGGTCACATTATCAGATGATGTAAGGTCATTTCCGTTTCTTCCACATGTTACGGGCTAATGCCTTGCTCTTCACACCACTTTGGTTTACAGTCTTTTAACTTGACTGCAGTGCATGTTGTCTTCTCTCCTGCCGCCCCATTTAATGGCTTTTACTGACCTCTTTGTATTCTTTACTCATGAGTTCAAGTGATCCATTGTTAAACAGTTGTTGGTCTCTCCCTTTGGCAGAAGCTTCATTGCGCTGGTGCCACTTGATCAGGATTACCCGTAGGGCAAGGCGCTGTTTGTAGGGCATAACTCCCAGGCACAGGTCTCTGACTTCAACCCTAGAGCACATGAGGTTACTGCAGTTTCCACTTCTGCTGCTTTCCTATGCTCGGTTCCCTCACAGCATCTACTACGTTTATCCTGTCAGTTGCAGTCCCTGCATGCATGTGTTGCACAACTTTTCAGATATAGGTGAACATACACACATACACACGCACGCACGCACGCACGTGCGCACACACACACACATACTCTCACACACAGGCACCTGGAATAAAATGAAATGCAAAGTTTGTAAATATTGCTTTATTGCAAATTAGTAAAGTGGGATCCTTGCTGATAAATGCAAGGTCTAATTAGTTTTCACTGTCATGAGTCAGTTTTGTGGTTTTCTTTCAGTTGTAATAGTTGCATTCCTTTGCATTTTTTGTTGTTGTTTTTTGCCATGAAAGTGTTGCTAATGAACATAATGTTGGTGGGTGTGTGTTCAGCCAAGGGTTCCCGTGCAAGGCCTTGCTCATATTGTTCCACCCAGTGAGCCAGACTCGCAGATACCCACCTGCCTCAACTTCGCTTCTAGTCCAGGTCAGTTTGCACGTAGTTTTCATCATGGTGGTGATCTGACACAAATTATGCTTTATTGCTGACTGACTGTGTGAATGGTGTATCAGAAAGACTATCAGTGTTAAATTGCCACTTCATCTGTCTGCCATTGTTCTTCCAACAAACAATCCATTCATTGAAGGTGATTATATTTTGTTTCCATTTATGTTATGTTTTTGTGCTTGCTGCCACCACTTGAAATTTGTTTTTAAAAAAGGTCAAAGTTTTTGGTAAAAAAAATACACACAGGCAAAAAAATGTATTTGTTGAACATTCATCGTGAACTTGTAAGTGAATGTTTACAATGATTAGTCAGAACTCCCAGCAGTACACAGATATATACATGAACATGGAGAAAAAAAGTCAACTGTAAACTTTTGTTTTCTTCTTTTTTTTGTGTTGTAATTGATGGGACATTTTTTGTTGTTGTAATCAGTAGTTCTGTTTCTTGAGCTTAGATGGCACTCTAAAATTTTTGAAGATACAAATCAGTATCTGTATCTGGGAGAATGGCCTTCCATTTTCTGTGGGCTGCTGCCTTCGATAATGCCAAAAAGTGATTCAGAAGACTTTAAGGTATGACAGAAGACTTAGGAAGGGTATGTACAGTTTGAATGACCATATTTGGAGTTGCTAGAGGATTGAGGAACACAACACAGCAAACTTGGAATCGAAGCTAAGTGGTCATTGATGAGAGCACAAACATCAAAAAGATGAGATCATGAATGATGTTGCCAGATTTTGCCATAGAGATTATCATGCAGCATGTTTGGAGCAGAAAAGAAGACCAGCCTGAGACCAGCCTGCAGAATAATCCTCCATGCTAACATTAGGGAGTTGAAACATGATATGAGCTTGGATAGATAATTGCATTATAGTGAGCTGAGCTAACAGTGGTATAAATAGAACGAAAGGAGAAGGACAGTTACAGGATGAAGACAGTAAGAGCCCTAACTCTTGGGGTCATTTACTACACAGATACGCACCTGAACTGTATTCAAAGGCACTAACGGAAAGCAAGAGCTCTTCTGTGGCTAAGATGTTTTTTGTCCACTTATAGAAAAGAACAGCAGTGACGACAAAATTGTCAGTTTGAAGTTTAATAGATCATTCTTATCGATTTTGCCGCAAGTTTTCTGTGCTGCAGGAGATCATGTTTAAATTGACCAACACAATGAGAAAATGAACTTTTGTTTGATGTAGATAGTCCTGGTAAAAGAGCATAGTAACACTGGACACATGGAAATTGTCTGACTTAGGCAGTCGTGATTTTTTTAATTTTAAAAAGGCGATTGGACACAACTGACCTTTGGCAGACCACTGATTTAGGCGAAAGAATGCTACAAAAAAATAATTGTTCAAGCTACAGCTCTAAATACTGATGTGAATGTACATTTTATTTGGCGTCATATACTTTACCATGTCAGACCATAGCATTCAACGGCAGTTAGTCAGCTCTGCCAGGCTGAAGATTTTTGTGGCTAATGCAGTAATAAGACAGTAATAAGACAGTCAAGTGAAGCCCCCCCTACTTCCGCCATGCGCAGAACGCTAAAGTGCGCTTGTTTACCTCATTCTCCTTCGGCCTGCTGTCCAAGCAAGGTAAGTCTTGTGCTCTGTCTCGCCTTTCTTCTGTCTTGTGTACAGATTGCTGTGTGTTTGCTTGCTTTGTTTATTCATATTGTGGCTTACACTATAGACCCTGGGTACACTTGCCGTGTGAGGCTTTGGTGGGCGAGGTATTCCCTTTTTTACTCTCCTTCTATTGCGCGATCGGTCTGCATCCCGCTTGCGAGTCGCCAATGCTGGTCGTGATCGACTTTGTCTTCTTCCAAATTCTCCCGCATCGGGTCTACATCGGTTCACCCTTGGTGACCCACGACCCATTCCTTCCTCGTCCTCTCGGCCTTGTTTGCGACTCCCTCGTGCCTCATCAGCATTTTCTTCACCGATCTTTTTGCCCTGTGCCCCGGTCCGCCATTTTCTTTCTCGACCGGTCGTAGTCTACCATCTTGCCTCACCACTTTTGTACCTGGGATATTACGGAGGTTTCTCTACATCGGCACCTTCATAGACCCAGTGTCTATGTCCTAGTGCAGATTGCTTGAGTTCCTCGCGATCTCGCATCCTGTAATTTCGGGCTGTACCTTACATTACGGTGCTTGAGTTCATCCCATCCTTGATCGAGGGTACGGGGGCCGAGTGTCTTACGATCTCGTTCCCCTACTAGGTCTTTTATTAGGGTGCTGTAGCACTAGGTTGATCGAGTTACTTGTTTACCTTCTTAAATAAATGTTAGCGAACCGCCCAGAGAACGTGGACAAACGAGTCACAAGACGACTCGTCTTGTGACTCGTTTGTCCACGTTCTCTGGGCGGTTCGCTAACATTTATTTAAGATTTGTTTAGATTTCAGCCTGCAGTCGTCTCGCTTTGCAACTAGATCTTGTTTACCTTCGATCGACCGATTGTCCCCGCTTTGTGGTCATGCACGCCATGATTGCCCTGCCGCCAGTGCCCAACATGGCGAAGGACCAGGTCGGGTTGAGCCGCTCTACCTTTCTGAAGTCGCTCGCTGCCCCGGAGGGCCCGCCGATCGATTCCTCAGGGCAATCCGTTCCTCCCGTGGACGAACGTACGGTCGGAGTAGAGTGGGGGTCTGCGGAAGGGACACAGGACCGTTCCTCCCCTACCAGACCGGCGGACGCGCGACCACTGTGTCCAAGGGGAAGAAGGCCAGCTGCCACCATTGCTCAATGTCTGTCATATGAGATTTCCAAGAAATCTAAGGGCAAGACTCGCCTTAGAGGACGGAGCCGGGCTAAGAGATCCCATTCCGTCTCTCTCCCCCCCCCCCCTTCGGACAGCTTGCCTCCTTCACCTCTGACACTGGGCGACACCTCTTACTATCATGCTGAGTGGCGTGACCTTCGGCCCCAGGGGACCCTTACCGAGGTACGAACCAGCACGGGTGACGGGATGCGCCCGGAATCGCCGCCCGTCACTCACCTCCACGGGCTGTCGGATCCTAGTCTTCCCCCCACTAGTCTTCCACATGCTCGCGATGCTCTCCCCAACCGTGCCCGCGTGCAGCCACCACGTGCGCACGAGGAGCATCTTTACTCCGGTGGCGGGGTTTTGGACAGTCCCTGGGATGCCCAAACTGTTTATAGCTCCGGGTCTGGGCAGCAGGCACGGCCTCGCCCAGACCTGCGTCGCCCAGACCACGGCTGTTCAGAGCAAGTTACTTAGTTCTGAGTCGCAGGGGAGTTTACAGCTGCACAGGCCAAGCCGTGAATGCAGGTCAGGGAAAGGGGTGTTTTCTGCAGGCCGCTCCCCACCAGCCAGCAAACCGCACTGTATTCGGCCAACTCAGTGTCATCTGTGCATAGCTGGTCTGGCAGCAATGTGTTCGACATGGTTGAGCGGCCATAACAAATGGGGCTATAGGTTTGATAATTAGTTATTGTCTTGAAAAATGTAATATATCTGCGCTCTTGAGATGACTGAATTGGCGAATTCCCAACAATTCTTTTAATACCAAACTCGACTGGGTTTATTTTCCTGTAGATAACGTAGAGTGCGGCATGAAAGCTTGTAGGCAAGTGGTCAGGCAGTATTAGAACAATGACAACACACACAATTGTGCAAAAATGACGTCATCAATTTCTGGGAAGTTAATTTTCCATAGTTAAGTAGTACATAAGTTTGATACATGCCTCTGCTCAGACTACAGCAACAAAAATGTTGGATTAGAAATGTGTAAAGCCTTGTTTGTTTGCCCTTTCACTAAGTGTCTCATGCAGGACGGAAAAATAAAGCTGTGAGACCCCTGACGGTCGACCTCCCCTGATCAGCCATCGTACTCTCCCCTAGGGGCACTGGACGTTGAGGGGCAGACTTATTCCGCCCCCCCCTTTGGGCAACGTCCGCGGTCCCGTTCCTCGGGGGGGGGGGGGGGGGGGGGGGGGGGGTCTACCCGCGGGACCACGGGTGTCCTGCGTGATCACTACCTAGGGGTGGCCACGGCACCGCAGCCACTCCAACCCGCGCACAGGCGGGTTGGGGGCTCAGTAGCCATGTCCTCCACCACTCCCCCTCTCGAACAAGGGGGCCCCACGGATCCCACCAAGGAGGTGTGCAGGGCAGTGCACTCTCCGGAGGGAGTGCGTCATGACACGCTTTCGCTCCCCCCCCCCCCCCACCGGTGTTGCAGGACACCCCGGCCCCCGAGGAAATTCTCCCCCAGGGCCACCACAGCCCACTTGCCTCCTCGGGGACTGGTGGCTCTATGCCCCCAAGAGTAATCAGTGGCTACGGTCTGATTGGCACCAGGACCTGCTTTTTGGTTGGTTGTGGTACCCAGCCTCTAACAGCTGGCTCGACCTTGGTCCCCCATCCTCTCGGGCGCTGTCTGACCGGCAGGACGGTCCTCCCCCTCTCAGTCCGTCCGCCGACCATAGAGCCACGAGGGACCCGCCCTCGCCCTCCCCCACTCCCCAGCCAGGGCGGGACCCTCATGCTCCCCAGCTGTTGCCACCTGCGGAAGGTTCTTCGAAACCTCGGCAGGTTCTCGACCTCCCGGAGTCTGACGAGGAAGAAGCCCCGGTCTCCTCATTGGGGGACCTGGACGCCCTGGAGAGGTGGCGCCCGGACTTTGTCGTGAGGGAGGCCCCCCCCCCCCCCCCCCTCAGGCAACGTCCTTTCACTTGCGAAATTCGCCGGGCCGCTCCCAGCCCGACGTTCGCAACCCCGTCCCCATATCCGCGCCCCTCAATCAATCTCCTCGCTCTGGGAAGGTCCGGCAACGTGTGCTATGGGAGCACAAGCCGTCCCTCCACCTGGGAAGGAGGCCCTCTCGGCCTCCAATGCGGCCCGGTTGGCTCCTTCCTTAAGGACCCCTGGAAGCCGGCCATCGCCTCCCTGTTCTCGGACAACCCCGCGACCAGGGAGATGGCCATCTCCCAGGACGACCTCTGGCTGATCCCCAACCTCGCCCCTCCCCACTCCGCCACGGTCTCCTTCAAACACCTGACGGAGTGGGACCGCATGGTCAGGATGGGCTTGCTCCATACGATGGAGGGGCATGTCTTTGTGGACATGCTCCCGCAGTGGGTGGCAGAGCTCTGGCCGGAGGAGGAGGGCAGCGCCCCGGTGTCCTCGGAGGACTCCGAGGCAGACCAGGAGGCACAACCTCGCCCCTTCGGCGACCCGCTGGTGCGGATCTTGATTAACAAGATCTCGGATCACCTATCGGCTGCGGCGGACAGCGCAGCCAGGACCCATTTCAACCTCCTTTTAGCAGGGAGAGATGCCGTGCTGTCACGGTCCAATCTCTCCCAGGCGCTCAAGTCGGCCTTGCAGTCCATCCCTGGGCAGGACCAGTCGCTGTTTGGCGACTGTTCGACTGCGGTCATATCCCACGCAGTCGAGGAACGCAAGCAGGCCGCCTCCTTCTTGGCCACTCCTCCACGTCCACATCCCCGGCCTGCTCAAACCTCTTGACGTTCCCCCACTGCCCAGGCTAGACCCCGGCCCTACCCCAAACAGTCACCATTCCGCGCCGCTCGGTCAGACAAGCGCCCCAATAAGCCCGTTAGGCCGAAGCCGAAACGTCCCACACAGAATTTTCGGTTCGGCCAACAGGCACGACCCCGGAGGTGACTGGAGGACTCACCGCCAGGCTCGCCAGGGCAGGAGCCACCCTCACCACCTCCCGCCCCCTCGCCCCTACCCGGCCCATCGGCCCCCCTGGCGGGAAGCCTATCCCAGCATGCCCCCCAATGGAGACATCTGGGGCTCAGCCCTTGGATAGTGGAGGTGTTACAAGACGGGTTTCGCCTACCTTGGGCCTCCGTCGCCCCCCCCCCCCCCCACCCCCCCATGCGTTTCCCCCCTCCCTCCCCCAGCCACCCCTCCCCAGGCCAGGTAGAGGCTCTTCGCTTGGAAGTCGAGGAACTCCTCCAGAAAGGGGCTATCACGGAGGTTTCCCACACCACCCCGGGGTTCTACTCCATTCTCTTAATGATCCCCAAACCCACGGGAGGCTGGAGACCCATCCTCGACCTCTCCCCCCTCAACAAGTTCCTCAGACCCACCAAGTTCAAGATGGACACGCCGACTCAGATCAGAGACTCCATCCACCACCTGGACTGGGCAACCTCCATAGATCTGAAAGACGCCTACTTCCAGATCCTCATACACCCATCCCACAGACGCTACCTACGGTTCGTTTAGAAGGGAAGGGTGTTCCAGTTCCAGGCGCTCCCCTTCGGCCTCTCCCTGGCCCCCTTCCTCTTCACGAAGGTGGTCAAGGAGATGGCCACCTTGGCCAGACAGGAGGACATTCGCCTCCTGGTGTACCTGGATGACTGGCTCGTCCTGGCGCCCTCCCACGCGCAATGCCTATCCCACACCAGCCGCCTCCTCAGCCTGTGTTCCACGCTGGGGTTCGTCACCAACCCCAGCAAGTACGAACTCAACCCCCGTCAGCGCTTCGCCTTTCTGGGTACGAGTTTCGACACTATCTCCATGACTGTCTCCCCAACCCCGGAGAGGTCCGCCCGCATAGTGGACCTCATCTCCCACCTTCGTCTATCCACCCACACCTCGGCCAGAACCCTGACCTCCCTCCTGGGGATGATGGAGTCCCTCTCGTCCCTCATCCCCCTAGGTTGGGTCCCCAAGCGCCAACTCCAGAGGGAGTTACGGCGCCGTTGGTCACAGACCTCCGACCGATGGGACCAGACCATTCCCCTCGGTCCTTGGTTCCTGTTGGCCATGGAGGAGTGGCTCGACCCCGCCACCCTCACCCCGGGGGTTCCCATCTCGCTCCCAACCCAGCCCCTCCAACTCTTCACCGACGCCTCCAACTCGGGCTGGGGCGCCCACCTGAAGTACTGTCACGCCTCAGGAGTGTGGGACGCTCAGACTGCACGCCTCCATGTGAACGTCTTGGAATTGGAAGCGGTCAGGCTGGCCCTCCTCTGCTTTCAATCCCAAGTCGAGCACCGATGTGTTCTCCTCCTCGCGGACAACACGTCGGTAGCTTGCTATGTCAACAGGGGGGGTGGGGGGCTCACTCCATCAGCCTCTCCCTCCGGACAGAGGCTCTCCTGCGTTGGTGTCTGGCACACGGAGTCACGCTTCGAGCGAGACACATAGCGGGCACACGCAGTATCCTGGCAGACTCCCTCAGCCGGTCCAAATCTCTCCTACACACAGAATGGACACTCAATATGCTGACCCTAGCGTTGGTGTGGGATCATTGGTTCAGGCCGATGGTCGACCTTTTCGCCACTCAGTTCAACCATCGTCTGCCAGTCTATGTCTCTCCCGTGCCCGATCCCCAGGCACATGCAGTCGACGCCCTGTCCTTGTCATGGTCGGGTCTCATAGCCTACGCCTTTCCCCCCTTCCCGATCCTCCACAAAGTGATCAGGAAGACGAGACTGGAGAGACCCAAGCTGATCCTCATAACCCCATGGTGGCCGACCCAGTCCTGGTTTCCGGACCTAAAAGCCCTCTCCCATGTTCCCCCTCTTCGACTAAACCCCAGGTGGGACATGCTCAGGCAACCCTGCTCTGGACGCCCTCACTCCAACCCCCAGATGCTCCGCCTCCACACCTGGCTGCTGTGTCCGCCAGGGTGCAAGCATCTGCCCCTGTCTCCCACTCGGACAGAGCACGGTCCGTCCTAGACATCCTCGCGGGGGCTGCGCAGACCCAGCACTGAGTCCCTCTATGACTACCGCTGGGAGAGATGGGTCTCCAGGTGCTCGGACAACTCCGTTCCTCATGATTTCCCATCTAACATCCAGATAGGCAACTTCTTATCTCACTTAGCCTCTGCGCATAAGCTGTCTGCTAGCTCCATCCGGGGCTACAGATCAGCCATCTGCACCACTATCCGCCAACTAGGCGGACCATCTTTCGAGAATGATTTCCTCCTCAGAGAGATCTCCAGAGGAGTGGCCCTACGGGAGGCCCAGTCCCCTAGGCGTGTACCCCTTTGGGACCTCTTTATCATTCTTGACGCTCTTAGGAAACCTCCTTTCGAGCCTGTTGCCACCATTCCCTTTGACCTCCTTTCTATGAAGACCACATTTCTCCTCGCCCTGGCTTCGGCCAGACGGCGAAGCGAAATCCATGCCCTCAGTGGAGACCCCAGAGACGTGGCCTTCCACAGGGATGGCTCTGTCTCCCTGAAGTTCCTCCCTGAATTCTTAGCTAAAAACCAGGATCTGGGCTCTTCCTCCCCCTCCATCGTGATCCGCTCACTTGCGGATATCCTAGGCAGTCAAGAAAAAGGGGGGGACATAGACCTGTGCCCGTCCAGGTGCCTTAGATACTACTGGGAACGCTCGCGCCCCAGGCGCGCATCCCTGAGATGCCTCCTCATCTCCATTAACCTCAACAATTCTAAGGACATATCAGCGGGCACCATCTCCAGATGGCTGTCCAGGACGGTCAGATCTGCCTACGCCCAGGCGTACAAGGATCTCCCGGCCATATCCCCCCGAGCTCATGAGGTCAGAGCGCTGGCCACCTCCGCGGCATTCCAGCACTCTGTCCCCGTGCGCCATCTATTGGAGGCAGCCTTCTGGCGTTCGGAAAACCCTTTCATAAACTTCTACTTGAGGGACATCCGAATGACCCGGGCTGATGGTTCAAAAGGGATCTCTCTTGTGGTGGCTAATGCAGCTATTTCCGTTCTGCCATCTAACCCCAAGAACCATTAGGGCACTGCCCTCCTCCAATTCCTTTAAATTCTGCTATGGTCTGACATGGTAAAGTATATGACGCCAAAATGGCGAGTTTTTCTTATACTCCCTGTTTGGCTAGTATACTTACCATGTCAGACTCAAATGCCCGCCCTCCTTCCCCTCTGGCGCCAAGGTTCTTGGGGTTGCCTTAGTGTGGCCTCAGGAGAATGAGGTAAACAAGCGCACTTCGGCGTTCTGCGCATGGTGGAAGTAGGGGGGGCTTCACTTGACTGTCTTATTACTGTCTTATTACTGCATTAGCCACAAAAATCTTCGACCTGACAGAGCTGACTAACTGCCGTTGAATGCTATGGTCTGTATACTAGCCAAACAGGGAGTATAAGAAAAACTCTCCCCATGTTTGTGTAAAGTTACAGTGGAACATTTCAAGTGATAGTTGTGCACTTGTTCAGGCCCTGTAGTGTGACATTTTTAGCAGAGAATGTTTCCATTTCTTTCTCTTGAGTAGATTTTTCATGATTGTGCTCATATGAAAAATATTGGTATTCAGAAAGTTTTTATTTGACTTTTATTTATGTATGTTGCATGACCACAGTAGAAAAAAAAAAAAAGAAGTGAATGACAATTTTTATATGGTAGGTAACTGAATACAACTCTGACACACTTGGCAATGATTATCCCATGTTTGATGAACCTCTGTGGATAAATTGTTTGATAAAAATAATATTTTAAAAAGATATAATAATTTTGAACCAAACGTGGCTTTTCCTTGTTTGGTGAGAATAGCAGCTGCTGCCAACACAGTGAATATGGTTTGCTTATATTGAAAGTTACTTTTTGGAATACAGTCACGCAAATTTATGGATTGACAAGTCTGATAATGAAAGAGCAGTGATGGTGGACTGATGAATACAGACGAGTGTGCAATTAAAAGGTTAAATTTCTTTACTGGAAGTACATTTACAATGTGTGTGTGTATGCGTGTGCATTTGTGTAACAGGCAAGGTATCTGAGCGTCCTGGTGGGGGGAAAGCAGCGGGGAAAAGGGCTGTTGCAGCCAGTGGGGGAGTGGAAGGCAGGCCGGTGGTGGGTAAGACCAACAACACTGTGATAGCTGACACCCATCAGCAAATGAACCATGATGGTGGTGGTCTGTCTGAGCTCACAGATGAGAAGGCCACAGAGAAGGTAAAGTAGAAAGATTTTATTTTGTACTGTACCCTGTTGATGACTAAGTCTTATTCATATATCATCTGCCCTGGTGCAGTGGATAGTGCTGCATGCTTTTGGGGTGGGAGGTTGTGCATTGGAGTCCCATCAGTGACTTTAATTTGAGGGATTTTTTCATTGGCATTTGATTAGCTTATGCCAAGAGAGCTATTGGAAGACTGGAACCATACAGTCAAGTGTCTTAACCTTCATTGTCCTGCATTTCATGTGACAGAAGTCGCCTAGACTACTAAGTTTATATTGGAATTTGCTGCCCGAGTTGGAGTACCGACTTTAAAAATTGTAAAAAATAAACTAATGGATAGAAAGACTTCAAATTTTCAGCAAAAATCTATGGAAAGCTGGACTTTGGTTTGCACTTGTTATTTTAGGGGATGTGAAAATATTTTTATGGCTCAACACTTCCACACCTGATTTTACCTGGGAAACACACCTACGTCAGTGAAATAGGTGATAGACAGGCAATACAACACCCATCAACTTTATAGTACCTACCTTTTTGGTGGCAAGTGGTCAGGTTCACCATCTGAAAAGAACTGATGGGTGTTGTGAGGTGTTAGTAGTTACACAGGTAGCTAGGAATATAAGTGAAATTTTTGTGACGCTTTTAAGTAACAAACTATTTACATAGCAGGAAAAAAAAAACGGGTCAAAATCATACCATATTTACTGAAAATGTATTGGAGTGCATGCTTTTTGATCTGCATGAGTTAGTTTGTGTTTGTGAGAAAAAGAATTCCTATGACTGATAATATTTCTAACTATATGCAGGTGTTAGTAGGAAGGAAGAAAGGCAGGCATCACAACACAAAACAACACTCGGATATTTTTGTTGTACTCACTATATGGTTCCAGATGTAATGAATTATATAATCCAAATGTGATCACACACAAACAGCAGAGTCACTGGAAATGTTCTTGATTTTGAGCACTTTCATCACACACATATCACTGACATGAAATTTTCTTTCCGTTGTGCACTTTTCTTACATGCACAAACTCCAGTACTTTTCTATGTGGCACTTTTAATATTTAGTCAACCCCAAAACAGTGTACAAAACAAAAATGACAAAGTTCAGTCCTTGATGTAGTCAAGTATCAGGTGTACTGCTAAGAATGAGTGTGTAGGAACCTACTCACTGCTGGTGAAAAGAAAGAAAGAAAGCCACGATCCTTGCATAAAGCCACCTTACACATCACACACTCATGTGTTGACTGGGTGGCATTGCCTGCTGGGGTTTTCCTGCCTTCCTTCTTGCACCAGACACAGTCCTTCTTGCCTCTGGCAGACTGGATTTTGGAAGGAGTGTGTTTGTGCTTGTCTGGATTGTCATGAACAACGGGACGGCCGATCCGTTTTCGACCCTTGAAACCATTCACTATGCCCATGACAATCTCAGTGTGAAAATCCACATGCAGTTTCAGTGGGGCATCTGCAGAGTTTTTGTAGGTTACAAAGGCATTTACTGCAGCAGTGTCCAGGCAGAAGAAGAACACATATTTCCACCACTTCATGAATTTCTGCTTGGAACCATAATATGATCACAATTGATCATGCTTGTCAACACCATTGTAGTTCTTGGTGTAATCAGCCACAGCCAGGGGCCTAGAATACCTGGCTTTTTCAACACCCCCTGCACCTTTTCTGACAAGCTCTCCATCGGTTCCATCATGGACAGAAGTAAGAAGGGTGACCTTACGACGGTCAAACCAAGCAACAGCCTGAAGCTTGCCCTTCAAATCACCATAGCCAATCTCACGAAACCAGCGCTTTGTGTCCCCAGACTTTTTGACACATTTTGCTGGCTTCATATCCTATGGCAGACCCTTCCTGTTGTTTCGCACAGTCTCACATGCCAAGGTTTTCTTCTGAAACAGATATTGAATGAGGGGGACTGACGTGAAATATCAAAGTAGATGGTGTGCCACTTGAAATAATGGGGTTCTGCCAAGTGTTTGACGACACGATCCCCTAGGGCATCACCTGTCCCGGCAGGCACATCATTGATCTTCCCAGTATATCTATTATATAAAGCTGAGTTTGTCTGTCTGTCTGTTCGCTTATACACGGCCACAGTTTAGGGCCGATCGCCACCAAATTTGGTATCGAGTATCTTTGGTGTCCTACAAACAGCAACGTCGGGTCGGCGATCACGTGATGCATTGCGTCGTGACACAATTTGCGTCGACAGATGCAAAACTGAACATCAGAACACTACACGGCCACAGTTTAAGGCCGATCGGCACCAAATTTGGTATCAAGTATCCTTGGTGTCTTACAGACAGCAACGTTGGGTCGGCGATCACGTGACGCATTGTGTCGTGACGCAGTTTGCGTCCACAGACGCAAAACTGAACATCGGAACACTACACGGCCACAGTTTAGGCCGATCGGCACCAGATTTGGTATCAAGTATCCTTGGTGTCCTACAAACAGCAACGTCAGGTCGGCGAGCACGTGACGCATTGCGTTGTGACGCAATTTGCGTCCACTGACGCAAAACTGAACATCAGAACACTACACGGCCACCGTTTTAGGCCAATTGGCACCAAATTTGGTATCAAGTATCTTTGGTGTCCTACAAACAGCAACGTTGGGTCGGCGATCACGTGACGCACTGCGTCGTGACGCAATTTGCGTCCACAGACGCAAAACTGAACATCAGAACACTACACGGTCACAGTTTTAGGCCGATCGGCACCAAATTTGGTATCAAGTATTCTTGGTGTCCTACAAACAGCAACATCGGGTTGGCGATCACGTGACGCATTGCGTTGTGACGCAATTTGCGTCCAGAGACGCAAAACTGAACATCGGAACACTACACGACCGACAAACAGCTTTATATAATAGATTTATTATATAATAGATTTGGAAAAGTGTTCACGTGAATGTTTAAGGGGGAAAAAATCAAACAAAACGCACATACCCCAAAAAACTTAATTTGAATTATGGATGAAACCAAGAATTTCTGATTCACGAAGGTCATTCATGCAAAAACTGTGTAAACATTAGAAATCTGTGAGGTATTCACAAAAAATTGGCACAAGAAATGAGAAATCCCAAGAAAAAGACGTGGTGTCCTTTGCCTGTTCACTGTGCTGCACATGTCACAGTGACTGAATGATGTCATGAACGTTTGACAATAATCAGAATTCTTCTTCATCACTTGACCATGTGTAGATCTGTGGTAAGTCAATGTCCATTTCTAATTCGCAAATCTATTATTTATTCTTTTAGTACAAACTCTGAAGCAGATGAACTTTTCGGCTCATCCAAAAAGTCTGTGTTTTCGGGCATCGCAATTCCATCTGATTTCTTCTCTGTTTTATAGATTTGAATATCAAAACATACACGCCTAGAAAGGCTGAATTAACCTTCTTTTATTCATATACGTTTTATTCTTCCAATCGAACTTAAAATCGTGACAATGCTGCCCAAAAAGAGAACCCGGCTCACACGCTGTTCTTCTGCTACGGCCAGAGTTCAACGTTCTCGATCAGAAGAAAGCAGTGAAGAGAGATATGCAAGACAACAGAAAGACAGAAAACGAAAGGCAGCACATAGACACCAAGAGACAACCGAACAGAGGGAAGGTAGACGAAAAAGCGACAGAGAACGCAAAGGAGCATGTAGATAGCAAGAAACTTTAGAACAGAGGGAAGGTAGACAAAAAAGTGATAGAGAACGCAAGGCAAACAAAGAGACAGCAAGGAAGTCAACAGCATAGACAGGTTAGAATAGAACAAGAACAGGACAGACGTGTGAGCGCTAGGGGTTTATCACAACTAACCAAAATCAGATGGCTTAACTCAGCATTTCATTACAGCGCTTCAGCCCTCTACAGTAACCACAAGGACGTTTTCATCGGCACTTTGTCAGCAGAGTGCCCACATTGCCATGCTCTGAAGTGGAGAGGGGAGGCACCAGGAATCTGCTGCAACAGTGGCAAGGTCAGACTGCCACCCCTGATTGAACCGCCAGAGCCTCTTTGATCCTATCTCCTTGGGAACTCTGCAGACACCAGTCATGTCCTTTCAAACATACGAAAGTATAACTCTGCTTTCCAAATGAGTAGCTTGGGATGTGCACGGGAGGTAAAGCTGCCTGGATACATGCCTACATTCAAGGTGCAGGGACAGGTCTACCACAGCATTGGGTCCCTGCTGCCGCAGCCATCAACCAGGCCACAGTTTCTCCAGATTTACTTTATGGGAGACGGTGAAAAAGAAGCTACCAGACACTGCGAGGTTATGCCAGGTATGAAGCCAGAGATCATTCAGCACCAGCAAGCCATGCTTCACCCTCACAACCCTTATGGATGGGCGTCCATCAACAAGGTCCAGGGACAATCGCTGACGGTGGCTGGCCTTCACCTGGACATGCCCTGCTTCGCGCATGGACAGTTGTACGTGGGCTGCTCACGAGTTTGCAACCCTGATTGGCTGTTCATCCGGGCTCCACAGGGAAAAACAAAAAAACACTGTTTAACCCCAGGCCTTGCAGTAAGCACCGAGCTCAACCAGACAATATTCTGATGTTTCAATTTCGCTGGCATAAGGATTTTTTATGTGAAAAGTAGAATTAATATGTAAGAAGTTTGAGTGATAAATGGAACAGATATAGACTGCTTTTGCTGTTTAAGAAAGAAACAAAAGCATGTTCTGTATGATATTGCTTTTAACTAAGGTAAATACAGAACGCTTTATCATGACTTAGGACTGAAGGCAAAGTAAAATTCAGCAGAACCTGAAAAAATACTCTGATTTTAGAGTTCTCCGTTTTAAGCCCTGTTTACTGTTGTAATGATCGTTCGTTTACAGATACAGAGGGCTGTTAGGAACGCCATTCACCACATCTTATCAAAATAAAACCCTGTTAAAAACCGTTCTTTCTTATTATTCACTACATTTTTATATAAATCGGTTTATAAGAATTAAATGGTTGAACGAGGGCTGAAGACCTGAGTAATGTAGTTCTATAGACCTCTCTCTGTCTGTCTGTCTCTGTCTCTCTCTATCTCTCTCTCTCTCTGCCTCTCTCTCTTATAATACCCAGGCAATGCCAGGTAACCGGCTAGTAATGAATAATTCAGCATATAAAAAGAATCGGCATCACACAAAGCCCACACTTTGAGGCCCCACTTCGTTGGTTTTGCAGGCACGTACAGCAAAAAACCACAACGACCCTTGAACTTGATCATTGCCTCATCTACTGTGATGTTTTGCCCAGGTAGAAACTGCATAGCAAAACATTCTTGAGTCATAGAAATGGGAGGTCTGACTTTGAGCAGGGGGTCATACCCAGCCTGACCTCTGGGAACAAACTGAGTGGTATCAGTGAGGTGAAAATACTGGTTCAGCTGTTCAAACCTGTTCTTCGACATGACACTTGACACCCAAGGATTGAAGAAAGGAGAAGAGTCTTTCCAGTAAAAAGCACGATGAGGAACAGGGGCCATGTTCATAAACATGAGAAGACCAACAAAAGCTCTGATTTCAGCCACTGTGGTTGGCTGAAACTTATCCTCAGGAAGACCAGCAGCCATGAGCGTTTGTCTTGCATACAGGTTGGTTTCCCTGACCATGAGATGGAATGCGTCCAAAGGAAAAACAAGTGAAAAATAATCAAAAGGTGTTCGAAGATTCACTTGTGGACGTGGGGGGCCCCTGTATGCATCAAACACACGAACTTCAGTCCGAAAGTCGTTGTTTGACCACTGCGATGACTGTGCACATCCACTGACATCAGTAGCACCTGCATCGCCTATGTCGGAGTCACTGTCACTACTCGCATTCACTCCTTCTGCAACTTCATAGTCACTGTCGCAGTCTACAGAGTCCAGATCAATGTCCGATTGATTCCAGTCATTTTCGGTTGGAAATACATTCATATTGAACATTTGGTCCACAGTCAAGCTCATGTCACTGTCACTGTCAGAGTGTGACATTTCGATCGTAGTCGGAAGTTGTTGGGATGACCAAAAAAATGATTATAAAATCAAAAAAGTAATGAACCGCTGTTTGCATATGGCGCTGAGAAGGGGAGAAAAGACCCGGAAAACGACCGGTTTGTCTTATTACTGTGGTCAACCCAAATAAGGGAGGCACACCGAGACAATCAGCCAATTGAGGAACGGGCGGTACAGGGCGGATCAGGAGCCTGACGGGTCGGGCGGAATAGGGCGGAAGGGGGATATAAAGGTTAATAGATATGCCTCATGTTACTCAACTTCCAGACCAACGTTTCTGCAGGTGTCTGTATCTCTCTGGCCTGGCTTTGATTTGGGATATTTTATGAAAGACAACACAAAGTATAGCCATGTTATATAATGTCAGATTAGAATGGAACTCCATAACATCTTCATCCTCCTTTGATTTGATCATCACATAGAATGTGGCAGTTCATGCCCTGTTCAGGTGATGACCTTGGCTTTGATTTTTGTTTTCATGTCCACATGATTTATCCATGTCAGTCGTGGTACTGCAAGTTTATGGGGACTTCTGTTGGATGGACATGTAATACCTTTTTTAAGGGAATGCTCAGTCATGCTGGCTCTGTAACTGAATTATTGCCATCAGTAGGAGGCTTACTAGGTGCAAGGGTTTTATTTCTTCAGGAATAGGCAGATTTCATTGAAATAGAAAAATGAAGATCAGTGTAAGCTAATATTCAAGGGGTGCAAAAAATAAAATCAGAAAAAAAACCCATGTGAGAAGAAAGAGACAATGCAATCTTGAAAGCACTGGTTGTGTTTTTGGTATGCTAGGAGACAGTGCTGCTCTAACAGAATTTGTGTGAACTACTTTTGGAGAATGGGCTGTTGCCGCTTCTTATACCGTGTTGAAATAAGGTAATGTCACTCTCTGGCATTGTACATCTGCAAGAGGCATCAAAGCGAAAGAAGTTGAACAAAGATGCATGAACATCGGTTGGACAGAAAGGTTAGTGATGGCTGTCTTGATGCTCAGGTTTGTGTCAGATGGCAGCATTTTGAAAGCAAGTTTTACATATTTTTGAGGGGATATTGTGTGTCTGGCAGTGGTAGTTGGGGGCGGGGGGAGGGGGGGCAAACTTACTGGAAACTGTTGGAATATCAGGGATTTTCTATTTCTCCTTACTGAAACTTGAGAATGGTGACTTGTCTCCTGCAGTTGGTAACCGCATGACACCTGATGTAGATTGCTCAATGATTGCTGAGACTGCGAAAGGACAAACCTGGATGTGAATGTATCTGGGGAAGCTGGATTGAGCTGTGTGGTAGTCATGGTGTTGGGAGACATGGAAGATGGGAAGGGAAAAAAAATCTTACTGATACAGGTTTTCTTTTTTTTTTCTTTTTTTTTGGGGGGGGGGGGGGGTTAGAAGATACTGGTTTTGTTTTTCATGTGAATCAAGCTTCACTTCAAAATGTAGAGGTATTCAAGATGATCAGAAAATGTTGCAAGCAAGTGTGAATCAATCATTGAAAGAAAGAAAAAATGCATAAAAGGTATCAAACAAATTTTAGTGCCATCTGACATGAAGGTGTGAGATGAGTAGAAGACAGCTGACCATACTTACATCCAGAGCTTGAGGCATTGTAATCTACTGTTTGTGAATAGTGGGTGTGTGTTGGGGAGGGGGGGGGGGCAGTAAAGGGAAATAAGCTCTAGCAGTTTGTTCTGTGAACACTTTGCAATGGTTTGTTTTGATTTTTCTAAAACATTTAGTTGTTTTTCACAAATACTTATAAGTCCAAATGTATGCTTTTAACCACTTAGTGTACTACTATCAAAATGTAGAACTAAAACTAAGGGAACCAATATGTTGCCTTGTGAGCACTCCCGTTTTCACACCTGATTGTCACATTGGTTCTGTTTTAGATGAAAATAAACACCTTGGATTTTCTAAAATGTCTAGTTCTGATCTCATAAGTATTCAAAATTTGTTCTACTGGCACAGCTCTGCAAATTTCAAGGCAGTTCTTCATAATGTCATCCGATTGTAATTTTCCACAAGATGAAAAACAAGAGGGGAAAGGAGAAAGTACAAGAGAAAAAAAAAGAACTTATGTAAATCGTGGACAAAGACTTAACAGATAGTTACAGGGACCAGAATAGCTTAGCTGGTAGAATGCCAGACTTGTTATCCTCGTGATGTTAGGGTTGCGATTTCGAGTTGACGCTTGGCTATTTTGGTGTAGGATGATATTTTTTCACCTTCCCCTGGACTTAGCATTGTTCTGACTCCATTTCCTGAAAAATTCTTTGAATGAGACTGTAAACTGCAGGTTTGTGTATGAACATGTGCCTAACATTTTGCACACACATAAAATCCCATCACCAGTTTTTGGAAGGGAAGGCCAGTATGGCCATTGGTATAGATGATGGGTTACATGTAGCATGCATCCTGCATGAAAAATCATAAGAATCTAGAAGAAAGAAAGTTGAGCGATTGATGTTGACTGATCAAGATGGAATATGGTGATTAACAAGGGTGACATACGTAGTAAGCTTTCCTCTCTCGCCTGACACTACTGACGGTCAAAAAAGTAATAGACTTTGATATCGTTGCTGCACAATTCTTATGTTCTTGTGTGTTTTTTTTTATTTCTACAGAAGTCATGCCACATTGCTTTTGTGTGCTGAAAACTTCAGGGATTAAATCCCATACCCTATAGAGCAATTTTGCTATTTTTAAACACATTTGCCACACATACTTCCAGTTTCAGCTGAAATGAAATGAATGTTGAGAAGTAAAAAGGAAACATAACCCACCCCCACATCCCCCCGTCATTATACTATATATGGTTGTTTTCTGTTGTGACTGACGTTATCTGCAACCTGTACATCCCCCTCTTCTTTGTACTATTCATGCTGCTTGTTTTCTATTTTGACTGTTTGGGACTATCTGTAACCTGTTTGAGAACTTCAAGACAAAATGGCAGAATTAAATATCATTGATCACACTTCTTTGTACCATTCTTTTATTTTCAAAAGAAGAAAAATGCACTGATCTCAATTATTAAGTGTCTGCAATGCATAGGTTGCTCAGATATCAGCCTTTTTCTTTTCTTTTTTTTTTCTCTTTTTTTTTTTTTTTTTTACAAAGCATTTCCTCTACCTTCTTAGACTAGACTGGTGCATCTACAATGCTAATGCACAGTTCTTCCAACATACTTAAATAAACAACTTTTTGTTATGCCTGACCATTGCTAAGTAGAGTAATGGTTCCCTGGGCTTGTTACTGATGTCGTGTATGGTTGGTAGAGCTGTTACAGTAATAGTGATGATTAAAAATAATAATGTAAAGGTTCCTCTTGGTCGGTTTAAGAACGCATGACACCAAGGAATAATATATTGACCTTTGTCTTCATTATTCATACTGTTGTGTAAATTTCCTGTGAGTTGCTACTGCTTTTATTCAGCCATTTTTGTTACTGTCCTTTGTGTTGCTGTCTCTGGTTTGTAAATAGAAATGAAAACGGTTGGATGAAGAAGGCAAGTGAAGAGGCGAAGTCAGCATATTTTTGCTTTACTGCAGATAATGTTGGGTTTTTTTTGTTTGTTTGTTTATGTTGGAAACAATACTTCTCCCAAACATATCGGCACTAAGCAGAGAAGTGAACACCGAACTAACTCAATGAAATTCAGAAGAAACAGGCTTTTAGCAGGTGTCAGCATTGTTGAAGATGTGCTTTGAGACTTGCCAATGAAAGAGATGGTTTCTTTGTTTTTTCATTCGGGTTTTTTTTTGTGCTTTTTACTAGTCAGTATATTTTTGTTTATAGAATTCTGGAGTAGAGGCCATCCTGGTTAATTGCCCCCTTTTTTTTTGTTTCCCCTGATCTTGTTTGTGGTATTTTTTTTAAAACCATAATGGAGTGCATGTAAATTTACCCAAATATTGAGATGCCACCTATGAGCATCTAGAAGTCTTCGAAAGAAGTTTATATTCACTGATTTCTGTAGGTAAGCTTTTGGTTGATAGTAAATAGAACATATGCAGAAAGGCAGATTGAACAGATGGTTTTTGCTTTCTATCACCTTCAAAGCTGTTCGCATTGCAGTGTGATGGTTTTAGTGATATTTGGAAAGAAATGTTTCACTTGTTGGTATTGGAAACTGTTGGATGTAATCTTTAAGTCTGCAAGAGTGAGGTAATAGATTGATATAATAGATTATGTAGGCATATGAATGCGAATGTTTTGAGCATATCCTCTTCCAAGTTGAAAGTTTACCCACAACATAACATGTTGCATAATAATTAGAAATGGTCAGGTATTACAGTATTACTCATGAGTCATGTATACACATGAAATAATGCATGAATGTCTCTGTGTGTGTGTGTGTGCATTAAAATGAAAACAATTATTGTCTGAGGTATCTGGGAACAAGGAGTGTCAAATGTTTTATTACTGGGGAAAAAAGCAGTGATCCAGAGAACCTTTTGCGTATTTGGCCTTTTTGTGTGTGCATATGTTAGTGTACACCATTCTTTCATGGGTATGGGGCAGATAAGGATTTGGGTGATGCACGTGTGTGTGTATGTCAGGTGGAGGCCATCATTAACAATATCATGGCAAAGGAACTGCTAGATCACAGTGGGGGCAGCAAAGAGGAGCAGTTCAAGCGGCAGATTCTGGAGGAGCTGCAGAAGGTGAACAAACACCATCTAGTAAGCTACTATTCCCAACACTGCACATGCACTGCTGTGTCCCATTTGCATGGAGGAGTCTGTGTAGTGATTAGCGTTTTGTTTGACTTTCTAACAACCAGTGGTGTTATACTTCTTCCTGAGCTGTTGTATTGTCGGAATGGTGCTCAGTTTGTTCTTTCGCTGTCCAGAGTTTAAAAAAACAAACGAACAAGCTCTCACCCAATCCATAGTGAGAGAATGTTAACGATGCCTTGTCTGTGTTTTTCTTTTAACTGACTATTGCTTTATTTTGATAACTAATTTTCAGAAACTTTTGAAAAGCCAGATACTAAATGAATTCAAGTTTGGGCCAAAATTTTTCAAGTTACACATTGCGTTTTCATGAAAGCATTCAATTGAAGTCAAATTTGATACCTTCAGGTGATGGTTTTTAGATGAAAAGGTTGTTAATGTCTGTTGCACTAGGCAAAAAGGAGTCGAATGAAACTTCCAGTGTATGTTAAGGCTTCATCTGTTTAAGAATTAAAATTTTGTCTTGGGTGATGATGGAAGGAAAAATTGGTACGAAGGGAGATTGTGTTTGTGTCGGACAGATCTGTGCAGCTAGTTGAACAGGCTTTTTTTTCCTTTTCTTTTTTCCTTTTTGTACTCCCAGTTCTTATAGAACAGGGTGTACTTTAGAATGGGAATGAAGAAATGCTCTGTGTGTCTGTCTGTCTGTCTGTCTGTCCGTCTGTCTGTCCATGGTCAAAATGTGTTCCACTCGCTCCAGACAAAACTACTGGGCCGATCTTTCTGAAAATTTGTAGGTGTGTTCTTTATGGGTCACAGATGATGCCCGATGTTTTAGTTTACCGTTATAGCCGTAACTAACGGCTGTAACGGTTTTTCTTCTTCATGGAATATCTCAGAAAGTACTTGGCTGATCTTTGTGAAAATTAGCAGGTATGTTCATTATGGGTCACGGATGATGCCTGATGTTTTAGTTTACACCGTTATAACCGTTACTAACGGCTCTAATGGCCTGTAACGGTTTTTATTCTTTATGGAATATCTCAGAAAGTACTTGGCTGATCTTTCTGAGAATCTGTAAGTATGTTCATTATGGGTCACGAATAATGCCCGATGTTTTAGGTTACCGTTATAGCTGTTACTAAGGGCTGTAACAGCCAGTCTCCGTGAAAATTAGCAGGTATGTTCATTATGGGTCACGGATGATGCCTGATGTTTTAGTTTATCCATTATAACCGTTACTAATGGCTGTAACGGCCTGTAACGGCTTTTCGTCTCTATGGAATATCTCAGAAAGTACTTGGCCGATCTTTCTGAGAATTTGTAGGTATGTTCATTATGGGTCACGAATAATGCCCAATGTTTTGGGGTACCGTTATAGCCGTTACTAAGGGCTGTAACGTCCTGTAACGGTTTTTCTTCTTCATGGAATATCTCAGAAAGTACTTGGCCGATCTTTGTGAAAATTAGCAGGTATGTTCATTATGGGTCACGGATGATGCCTGATGTTTTAGTTTATCCCGTTATAACCGTTACGAACAGCTGTAACGGCATGTAACAGTTTTTCTTCTTTATGGAATATCTCAGAAAGTACTTGGCAGATCTTTCTGAGAATTTGTAGGTATGTTCATTATGGGTCACGAATAATGCCCGATGTTTTAAGTTACCGTTATAGCTGTTACTAACGGCTGTAACGGCCTGTAACGGTTTTTCTTCTTCATGGAATATCTCAGAAAGCACTTGGCCGATCTTTGTGAAAATTAGCAGGTCTGTTCATTATGGGTCATGAATAATGCTCGATGTTTCAGTTTACCGCTATAGCTGTTACTAACGGCCGTAACAGCCTGTAACGGTTCTTCTTCTTCATGAAATATCTCAGAAAGGACTTAGCCAATCTTTGTGAAAATTAGCAGGTATGTTCATTATGTGTCACGGATGATGCCTGATGTTTTAGTTTTCCGTTATAGCCGTTACTAACGGCTGTAGCAGCTTGTAACAGTTTTTCTTCTTCATGGAACATCCCAGAAAGTACTTGGCCGATCCTTGTGAAAATTAGCAGGTATGTTCACTATAGGTTATGGATGATGCCCGATGTTTTAGTTTACAGTTATAGCCGTTAGTAATGGCTATAATGGCCTGTAACAGTTTTTCTTCTTTATGGAATATCTCAGAAAGCACTTTGTCGATCTTTGTGAAAATTTGTAGGTATGTTCATTATGGGCGACGGATGATGCCTGACGTTTTAGTTTACCGTTATAGCTGTTACTAACGGCTATAACGGCCCATAACAGGTTTTCTTTTTTTTTATGAAATATCTCAGAAAGTACTTGGCCGATCTTCCTGAAAATTTGTAGGTATGTTCATTATGGGTCACGGATGATGCCCTACATTTTAGTTTACCGTTATAGCCGTTACTAACAGCTATAACGGCCCCTAACGGTTTTTCTTCTCCATGGAATATCTCAGAAAGTACGTGGCTGATATTTCTGAAAATTTGTAGGTATGTTCATTATGAGTCACGGATGATGCCCAATATTTAAGTTTACCATTATAGCCGTTACTAACGGCCCATAATGGTTTTCTTCTTTATGGAAAACTCAGAAAGTTCTTGGTCGATCTTTCTGAAAATGTGTAAGTGTGTTCATTATAGGTCACAGATGATGGCCGATGTTTACCAGAATAGCCATTACTAACGGTTACACCAGCCCAAGACGGTTTTTCCTCTTTATGGAATATCTTACACGTATTCAGGATAAACTGGGAGTATGTTTATATGCTTTGCATCTTTTTTTTTTATTTTTTTTTTTTAGATACTACCCCTTAACATTAAAAAAAAAATTGATCCCTGAAGGGAAAAAGGCGGAGGCAATGGAGCAAAAACAAAAAAAAAGAAAAGGGGAAGGGGGGGGGGGGGGGGGGGGGGGGGGCAGAAATGTGCGTACTTGAACATTCTTCATTCCATAAACTGGCCCTGAATTGTGAATGATTGAAAAGCAGCGCTGATTTGTTGATTAACATCTTTTTGTGACTGACCATTGTGTTAAGATAAAAGCAAAAGGAGTCTCGTTCTGCATTTGTGCGTATTTGATTGTAGATTGTAATTTTTGGCGGAAGATGTGGAAAGTTTAAGAAAAAGAGATCCTGAGTTAATTTCATAGGTACTGTGTTTGCATGGTTTATCTGTGTTCAATTTGGTAATTTTGTTTGTGCTGGTAGCTTCATTTTGTGCAGATTGCAGTAACTTTTTTTTTTGAATCTGAGTCTGCTTATGACAAACTATTAGAAATTTCAAGCCATTCGCCTTTCAGTATGGAACAAAGGGAGCAAACCAAAGTTATAGGGTCGTAAAGCAGCCAGACACTTCTTGGATAATGGTCAGTTCAGTAATAATCAAAATGCTTCTCCCTTTTGCTCCTCCCACTTCCATCCCCTTTTCGCTCGCTTCCCTCCCCTTGACACTGTACATTGGTGTCCTGATTCTGAATACAGTTTCAGAAATCATGAACAGTCTGATTCATTGAAAATTAGATTTATTTTGGAATAAAACATAAAAGTGATGGAAAGAAAGTTGCCAAAGAATGATTGATTTTGGAAAAAGAAATGGTGGTCAGTTTTTGTTTAACTGTTCCTCAGAATGTGGATACAGTTTTTCAGTAATTTTTAGCAATAACCAAACTGCTTGCTAAGATCTCATCAACAGCTCCACCTTACCTTGGTATTAATACAGTTGCCAGTTTAAAACCTTGCCAGTTTAAAACCAGACAACTATCATGTGACTGTCATGTAACTGGAAGCTGTTGTGGCCTCCAAAGTCAGCTGGGCGATAAACTTACAGACTAAACTTCACTTGAAGCAGAAGGCGCACTACTCCTAGTGTTTAAAGAGGCCACATAGAAGCAGCTTGGTATTCTGCGTTAGTACTTAGGAGTTGAGAAATTATTTGAAATGGGATTCAGTGTATCTTGAGCAGGTTTTTATGTGTAATTTTAAGGAGCACAAGGTGATTAGTCAACTTTTTGGCTTCAGATCTGATACTGCTGCTTTTAATATCACCATATGGTTGATCCGTGAGGTCATGAAGTTCAGCTTTTCTCTTTCTTTCTTTCTGTTTTGTTTTATTTGTTTGTTTTTATGATGAAAGAAAGTAGCATGGTCTTCGTTTTGTGTATATATGATGGTTTCTTTGTTGTTTGATTCTTATTCACACTGCAAACAGAGTAACTGACTGCAGTGTTGGTGAAAGTGGATTCCAAGTTTGTGGCTCACTTGACATTTGTGATCCTGTCAGAATTCACATCTTTTCTGTAATGCTTTCTTTTCAGTATAACCGTGCTCAGTTGTCTTGAATGCTGATGGCTTGTAAAATAGGTAGTTGTAGCACTCTGGGTGCGCTCTGTGTGTGTGTGTGTGTGTGTGTGTGTGTGTGTGTGTGTGTGTGTGTGTGTGTGTGCATGTGCATGCGTGTGCATGCATGCATGCATGCATGCAAGACGGCTATAGATTTGAGATTTGCTTCAAATCCTTGGACAGAATTGAAATCATGGTTCTAAAACATCGCTTTTTAAAGACCTTTATATCATATTTAGACATTGGTAAATGTGATTTATATGAATTAATTAAGATTTCTGCTTACAGTTCTGTTGTAGAAGCAGAACCAGCCATTTTCAGTCTTGAAGAAGAAACTTTAAAAAATCTAAAACAGTGAAAAAAGATTCATAAAATTTGTGTGGTGTACATGTGAAATGTGATAGCTTTACAGTTATACGTGTCTGTGGTGTGTGTGTGTGTGTGTGTGTGTGTGTGTGTGTGTGTGTGTGTGTGTGTGTGTGTGTGAGAGAGAAAGAGAGAGTGAGAGAAGAGGTGGGCAGGAGGGATTTTGTCAGTTTTGAACACTTTTGTTACCTACTTGAAATAGCTAAGCGACATGAATAATTCATGTATGTCCGTCTTGTCCAGATTATTATGCCGGTATCGGTGGAATACTGTTCTGTCATTTGACAGAGGAATTAGTGTTTTAAAAAAAAAGGTTTTAGTTTTTCGTGATTTTGAGTACAATAGTTAAAATAAGCAATGAGGAGTAATGTTTGATTGTTGAAGCACATTATGAGGTAATGTTTTCGTCTTGGTAAAATTTTAGAAAATGGAAACATTTACAATACCATTTCAGTTTATAGTCCAACAGCTAAATCCCTGTAAACAGTGTTAAAGACAGAAACAATTTCAGTATTACATGAGAACGTAAATACGATGTAATAACGATAATGGTAGCCTCCAGAAGAACAGTTGAAATGCAGTGTTTCAGAGAACTAAATGTTGTTAGGTCTTTGTGTTTGTGAAAAAAATTGGTAAAAATTGCCATTTTTTAAAACTTGTTTTTGTAAAGTAGGTCAGTTGATAGTTTGACAATTATTGGTAACAGACTTCTATGATGCAGTCTTTTTATTTAATTTGAGTAAACAAAAAAAAAGTCTTGGAAGTAGAGACAGTATTGGTGCTTGGAAATATTTCTGACCATTCCCACCATAAGAATTTTAAAAAGAATTCCTCCCACCCCACTCCTCTTTTTTTTTTTTTTTCTTTTTCATTCAGCCAGGTTTAGCTTTTGCAAAAACCACGTAATTATACTTATGTTTTTCTCTGGAGTTGTTACACTTTAAAACACATCATAGGCTATGAATGTTATCTTGCACCAAGAATGAACAATATTTATGGAGTGAAAAATGTACACATGCAAAAGAAAAATGTAAATGTATGAATGAAAGGGAATAGTTACTATTGCTCCAGGTCTGATTTAAACAAATACAAGGTGTCTTGGTTAATCTGTTTATGATAAACATACCAATGGCTAGGCAGGGGTGCAAGCTTTTCACAAATACAGATCAGAAAAATAAAAAAAAAATGTTTTTCGTTGTATTGGCAAGATTGTGTTTGTGCTGTCCTTAGTTCAGCAAGACTTTGTTTGGGTGTTTCTTTCAGTGCCTAGATATTTCTGGAAAGTGATATTTTCTTTGTGGATCATTTTCAGTATACTGTATTTTGTGGTTCATATTGAAATACATAATAATAGTTCTGAAAAGAAGATATATGGTGAGAGCAACCGTCGTTTGGTTAATTTTGGTTGGACTGTCTTACAGATACTGTTGTGATTAAAGAAACACTTCAGTCAAGAAGGTACAAAAGAGTCTCAAATTGGCGGAGGGACTTCCTGTAATTTCAGGCTTAGAAAAGACAGTCCATGTGAAAACAACTTTGAAAAAGGTGTGTTTATGAAATACTTGACAAAACAAGATTTAGGTAGCCTATAGCAAATTAACGAAAACCATGTGAAAAATGTCTGAAAGTGGGTATAGATTTATGAACTCGACAAAGATCATTGACGGGTTTGGTTCGGAGATCGTCCGTTAGTGTATGCTGCAATCTTTTTAATGTGAAGCTTTCAGGGAAAGGGGTGTGGGTGGGGGGAGAGTAACAAAGAACAACGAGACTACAGACACAAGTCGCAGATCGACATATATTGATACAAGGAATGAGAGAGAGGGAAGTGTTTACAGATCTTGGATCAATTATATTGGGTTAATAGAGAGTAGACACACATGTCACAGATAGACATATATTGAGATGTGGAATGAGAGAGAGAGAGAAGTAGGGAAGCGTTATCTTTGATCAAGTGAATTGTGTTAGTATACCACAGACACATACATCACAGATATGCATATGTCAATAAATTGAATGAGAGAGGGAGACAGGGAAGGACGCACACACTCATGCATGCACACATGCACGCATGATTGAGCGCAAACGGGCATCTAGTAAGAGGGAGAGACGGACAGACAGGTAAACAAGAAAAAATCAGATTCACTGTGTGAAAAAGACAGGTAGATGAAGAGACTGATGGACAGTGAGAGAGATGCATAGTATTCATGCTGTTGGTAACCTAGTTGATAGCAGAGGGACATACAGCTGAAGAGAGATGAATGAAAAGAAACACACATAAGCACATGTGCATGCGTGCGCACGCATACACACGCACACATACACACACACACACACTCTCTCTCACAAAGGTTCAGAGACACAGGGAGAGGGAGAGAGAGGACTGCATGCAGGCACTCGTACAACAAGTCCATGCATACATTCATGCACATTAATGCTCACACACATATATGAGCACACTCATATAGACATGGTTGCCCACATGCCATTATGAGTGCACAGAAAAAGGAAACACGCGTACAAATACAGTACACACAGGGAAGAGAACTGGATGGATGGGCAGACATGAAACAAAACATTGAAAAAGACAGTCGGACACAAAAAAAAACAAAGTGAGGGCGAAAAGGAGTGCCACACATGTACACGCACACAAACATGCATACTCATACTCGCACGCGCACACACACATACACATGCATGTAAGAAATAGAGATACAGACAGATATGCACAGTCGTGCATGAGCATGCACACATACATAAACAGACACGTATACACATGTTCGCTCTCGTGTCAGTCTGTCTCTGCCTCTCTCCCTCTTTCTCTCACACTGCATGTGAGTTTACAGACATGAACATGCACACATATTTAATACACACACACACACACACACACACACACATATATACACATACACACACATACACAATGATAAATGCATATGAAAGCACATGTACAGAGGAACGTGTGCACACATACATGCATGCGTGAGCATACACTCTTACTTAAGTGCACGCATGCTCGCATGCATGCATGTATGTATGCACTGAAGTAAGACACAGTGCTCGCATGCATGCATGTATGTATGCACTGAAGTAAGACACAAGATGAGAAAGTTTGAGATTAAGGAGCCGGAAGAGAGAGAGAGAGAGAAGGGGGGGGGGGGGGGGGGGGGTGTGCAAGAGAGAGATAAAGAGAGCATTTAGAATGTTATGTGCAAAAAAAGAAAAAAATCTAGGATTAAACATGACCTAGTCTTCAGTCTATCCTTGAAAGTAATTGTGCATACTCAGATGCATATGTGCCATGAAAATCTTGTGCAAAGTGTGTCTGCCAACAGCACGAGTAGCTGTATTGATTACTTTAATGACTTGGATCACCACCTATAAAACCCAGGCATTTTTCTTTCCCTTTGTGTGTATGTGTGTTTATACACATGCACAAACACATATACACATACAGACACATAACTGATTGTGAACATGCAAACATTTGTAATTCTGTTGAAATAAGATTATCCAATGTCAAACAGTTGTGTGTTTGATATTCTAAGTCGATTGCTCTCCCCTATGTATGAAAGGGGCAATGAGGGGACAAACACATTATATTAGTTGTTAGCACATTGTCAGATGGTTAGACCATTTGCTTGAGAACCTGACGATAACGACTTCAGACGATACTTAGTTGGATTTTTTTGGCTTGAAAACCCTCTCTGTCCGCCTAGCAGTGAAATGGACGCCAGATTCAGTTCGGGGGGAGGTTAAAGGCAATGGAAGGAGAAAGACGGGTCTTCCTTCATGCTCTGCCCTTAACACTGTGAACCTTAGGCAGTCAGTACAGCCGACAGGCTTTAGCAACTTCTATCATTTTTAACTTTGTGTGTGTGTGTGTGATTTTCATTGATTTGATTAGCCTGATATATGGAGAAGTAGTTATTTAAAAGGATGGTTAGGTCCTGAAGTGATGATGTTCATTCAGAGCAAATCGTTTATCTCACTGGAGTACACCCACATTATCAAGATTACAAATTTCAGTATGAAATACCCTGGGATCTCATGAATTCTTTATTACAGGATTTCAGGTTAAAGAAGTTATGGAGAAATAAGCCTGTTTTTGGCCCAGGTGTTTAGTTGTATGAGAAGCCATCTTTGAACATGTATTAAAAGATAGTAAACCCAGGAATCCTACCTCATATTTACATCATAAGCCATCCTTGAGCTATTTTAGGAAAAAAGAATGTCATCATTTTAACAAATATTTTGATGGAAACCATCACAATAATTTAGAAAACCAAATAGGAAAGAAAACCTCAAGAAGTATGCACTTTATTGTTAATTTTGAAAAAAACAACCTTGGAGGCATATTTCTTTTAATTGGAAATTTCAGATTTGAAATGCTGCATTAAGAAATAACTGAAAGAAAGCCCACAAGCATCACACACACAAAACACGCACACACAAAGTGTTAGCAAACCTTTGTAATCCTGGTTAAAGGAAAACATTCAGTGTCAAGCAGTTGTATGTTTGAAATTCTGATAATTCGTTCTACCCTTTATATGAAAGGAGCAATGGTGGCACAAACATGTCATGCTTCGTATCTGAATCTTGTGAATTGTTAATTTCTTTCTGAAGTTTTAGAAAGAATACCATAAGCACATCTGCCTTTCTGTGTATGGAAATTTCAGGTTCTTGTTATTTTGTGGGAGTTTATACTTGTGGATTTTCTGTAGAATGTTTTTTTCCACAAGTGAACTCCTGTTTAAGATATGGATACCAAATATACCATTATATTTTAACATCTTGAATGGGTTTTTTTGTTCAAGAGAGCATTAGGTAAAGTTATGTTTACGCAGCCCCATGGCAGCTAAATTGTACATAATTATGTTAAACACACTGTCCCCTACCACTGACATATCTTGTAATTTGACGTAGGCTGGAAAATAGTGTTTTAAATCTGTTCTTGATTTCAAGCTTTTGCCTGATAAAGGACACTTGTGCTTTAGCAGAGGTCCTCTCAACACTGCATCTAAATGTTGAAAGCTTATCAAATAATCCGTGTAGGAATGAAGTGCAGGTAACCTTCAACATGCTGATCTGGAGTTTCCAGGCATATAGGGTTTGAGTAGTGGAAGGGTTAAAAATTACCTGGCTAAACTCCATCTTCTATAGATTAAAAGTTTTCTTGACAAGGCTTAAAATCAGATTCATCCTATCAGTCTTTAAATGATTTAGTTGGTGTGGATATTGGAAGGAGTTAAAAACTTTTTTTCACTTGCTTCAATTGTTTGTAATCTGAGCAAAATGTTTTCTTAAGGTATGCTCAGTCTTATTTATGTGCATAACTTTGAATACAAGTATGACATGCCTGATCTGTGAAATAACTTGATTTGAAACACAGTAGTACCATGAAATTATTATATGATGAGTAAGACTAATGTCAGAAACATGCTAGTGAAAGATGGTAGTGTATGGCTCATTCTTCCTTTAGATCTGTTTCATAGAAAAAAAGTGACTTCCCATGATGCTGACTCCAGGATGACTTGCAGATGGAGAGGGAGCTACAAGACAAAGCCCAAGCCCAGCAACAACTGGACCAACACCAGCAGCTTCTAAAAACACGCTCCTCATCTGCCAGTGCAGTCAGCAGTGCAGGTGTGCAGCAGAGTTTGACAGAGCCCTTGTGTTTGCCTGGTTCGCCAGGCATGGAGTCCTTGCCCCTCAAAGACCTGGTGGTGCAGCTGCCCAAACTGCTGACCAGTCCAGATCTGGCTACCCAGTCCCTCCTCCCCAATCCTCCCACCCCTCTTGTTGCCCCTTCTCCGTTAGTCAGCCCAGCCATATCTGTGGCTCAGCAGGTGCAACCCCCTTCCCCTCAGTTCTACCAGCAGCCTGTTCCCAGCGCTGTGGTCACCAACGGCAACCTAGTCGGTGGGAATAGCACAGGGAAGACCACCAAGGGAAGAAATGCAGCTGGTAAGACTCCTCGCATGAAAACCTCCCAGCAGCAGCCGCCCCTTCCTCCACCTCCACCTCAGCAGCAGCCCTTGCCCAGTCCGTCACAAATCATAACACAGTCTGTGTCCTCCACGGTCGCTCCTCTGGCCCTCAGGCTTCAGATGGAGCACAATGGAGGTGAGTCTGCCAAACATCACATCAGTCATGCAACTTCTCTTCTTTTCAGTGGATTTCTGTCTATTATCAACCCAGAATTGCCAAAAGTACACTGGCTTCTGTTTAAAAAAAAAAAAGAAAGAAAAAGAGAGAGATTTAACCCTCTGCCTACCACATGACTTTGTGCTACATGACTATGAGAATACCATGCCGAGTGAGGTATCTCCAAAACACATACACACTTGCCATAAAGAAACCTCAATTTGAAAAAATTAGCTTTTAACTCATCTTCTATAAAATTAATGAAAAAATGTCAAAGACATCACTCCATCCAAAACAGCCATTTTTTCCCATATGTAGTGAACTGGTACACGAGGGGGAAAAAATGAATAGACTAACTCTGCTTCAGTATTCTTGGTGCTGAAACAATTTTCCCTAAATTCACTGAATCCACGGAATAGTCATGGATTAGGAGCACATAGTGATTTTCCAAGTCTAAACAAAGCACTGAAACCTTCAGGAACAAAATAAAGTCATTCTATATGGTCTGCACACTAAATAATAACTTTTGTTGTGAAGGGAAAAAAAAACCCCAAATTTCAACAGTTTTCTTAAACTGAAAGCATCAGATGCAAGAAGATTTGTCTTCTAACTACTGAGGGCAGAAAAAATAAGAAGAACAGATTACTGAATACTGGACTTCAGATTGTGATGGAATTCAGCTAAAATGTGCTTTTGTACAAGTGCTCAGCGCAGTTGACTCCCCCCCCCCCCCCCACCCCCACCCCAGACACACACACACACACTCACATTGTGGTGATGATGTACCTCTTGTGCGTATCCTCTTCGCTTTTCAATAAACAAGGCAGTTTTTAAGTTAGGCCAGAGTTTATCTTCATCCTTTTCTGCTTGCTTTTGTGCAGCAAATAAATTGGTTTCTTGCTCAGAATCTGCCAAAATTCCTCAGAAATCAAAAGGCTAAAGGTGATGCTCCCACAGGCAAATCATGGGACAGACCCACTGACTGACCCCATTTCTTGGCTGTCAGAATAAGCGAAACTTTTGGGGGGCTTCACTTCTTGTAGCCTACCACTCCAGTCAACAATTAAAGAATCTCTAGCAACTTTTGTTTTTCAAAGTTTCTTTTGTTGGGGGGCTTGGCCCAGCAGCAATGGGCAATTCGACATCATCATTATCATCGCCTGAATCATTTTCGATTCTGGCCTCAAGATCAGTCAGCAGTCGATCTTTCTTTATGACTAGGTCAAGATTGACGTCCAAATCATCTCACTTCAAATCTTCTTCAAGAGTGTAGCCCTCAAATACGCTGTCTTCTACAAGTTGCATAGTTACTTGGTCCACCATTTTCCAAGAAAATCTTCGCGGAAAAAAAAAAGAACTTTGAAAATTCACAGCAGCAAAACTACTCCACCAAAACTCATGCAACAAAAAGCAAAATGGCATTCAGAAACGGCCCTATGGGATACTCTTGTCGCGATTGCATTCTGGGATATGCAATGGTGAAAGTGAAAGTTGTTGACCTAGTATTTAACAGTCGATCTTGGTTGATGCGGTATTCAGAAAGAGGAAATCTCGCTGTCGATCTCGGTCGATGCGGTAGGCATTGGGTTAAGAAATTGTATTTTTAGCAGCTCTAATAATGTCATCAAAGTTATTAAGAAACTGTTTGTTCTGGTATAGATCAAGATGAGAAGAAGTAGTCTTTAGTCCTCTTGTTCTTTCTCTTGAAGCCATTTCTCACATTTTTTGTTGAAGTGTGCTGTCACCATTTTTACAACAGGCAGGTTTAAAAAAAAAAAAAAAAGTGGACACCATGAACAAGCAAAGAACATTTGGAAATCAGACTAATCAGAGAAAATCTGTTGACTGTGGGCCCTGGTCAAATGTACCTCACAAGACTGACAAGGATAGCCCCTTATCATGTGCACTAAAGAACTGGAATATGCTTCCTGGGAATTTGTGTGCAGTCCAGGATCATCTTTATGGAATGAGGCATATCACAAAAAGAAAAGCAGTCCGGTCCAGGGAGATCTCTCTCTCTCTCTCTCTCTCTCTCTCCCTCCCTCCCTCCCTCCCCAGGAAGGAATTTGAACCAAAACCAAACCAAAAAACACAGTCTCAAACGTATCCTGTGTTCAAGTATGCAAAAAGCATCACTTAATTTTCACAATAAATCAGCACTTCATTTTACATGAACTTAGATCTTGCTTAATTTTCATGATAAATTGTCACATACTATTTAGTGAATTTAGTGCTCTCATGTGCGTGCGCGGGAGCATGTGTGTGGGCCTGTGCATGCTGTATGTTCTTTTTTGGAATTGCATTGCATCGTTAATAAAGTAAGGAAAGGTGTGTGTGTGAGGGTATGCAGTGAAGGAGATCACAGACCAGTGAAGTCAGGTTTAAAATCTCAAAGATTTCTTTGATAAAATCTCAAACACATCTTATGATGAAATACATTAACAGCATCACTTAACCCACAAGAAAAATCCTTACATGCCATTCCATGCAGTCAGATACGTGCTCGCTCGCTCGCTCGCTTTCTCTTTCTCCCTCTCTCTCTCTCTCTCTCTCTGTGATTGTGAAAAGTGTTGTGTATTCCCTTTTGGAATTGCACCTTAGCATTAACAGTGAGGAAAAAACAGAAGGTGGGATGGGGAAAGGGGGGAGAGATATAAGGGGGAGGGGGACAATGAAAAGGTTATGGACTGAGTGAAGCCATATGTGCGTGCGCACACACACACACACACACACACACACACACACACACACACACACACACACACAGACACACACACATGCTCACACACACACACACACACACACACACACACACACACACACACACACACACACAGACACACACACACACACACATTACTTCAAGCCATCAGGTGGAAAGATTGGTGTATTCATCACGACAGTCATGCACAAATGAATTATCTTCAAGTTGACACAGGTGAGAGAATCTGGAGAACTGGTAGGGGAAATTTTTCCCTTCCCTAACTGTAATGCCCTGGCCTGATTCCCCTGCCAGTTATGCTCTTAACTTAAAAAAAAAAAATTAGACAGGAATGTTTTTTATTTACCATATTTTTGTTTTGTTTTAGAATTAATTTGTAAAAATATATGTAAATTTAGAAAGAGCATATTTGTTTGGCATGTAGGTGTTGTCTTTCACATGTTCTTTAGCATATAGACTTTTGCATTAGGGGGCTTTTATCCCTGTCATCCACTTGGGGCATTGGACCCCAAAGGGGCATGTGTAGGCCTGTCTACCATACAATTTTTTAGCGTATTTTACGAAATTTGACAGGAAAATACAATAATATGCCGAGTATGACAAAAATACGAAAATCACAGCATTGGCTACCAAAAACAAAACAAAAAATAGTACTATTTTCCTGTTTGAAGACGCATGTTATTGCCCCAAGTTCCAGTTTGCGTGCACTCACTTACACCGTCCGGAATGAGTTTTAGGGACAAGTTTGTTGCCACAGCAAGCTGCAGCATAGAGTCGTTTGTCTTGGCAAGACTTGAAAGCTGGCAGGTTTGGTTGGAGTTAGGTGTTGCTTACACCAAGGTCGGCCATCTTTTGTAGTGAGCGATTGACACAGATAGTCACTAGGAGAATGCCGCCACTAGTGAAAAAACGCGTTTGTGAGAGTGATGAAGAGCTAGATGTTGAAAAGAAGGTTGCCAAAACGAGGGAGCAAACTTTCCTGAATGCATACCACACAACTTGGAAGTGATTAGTCCCAAGCTCAAAAAAGGTCCAACTTTTGTGTGGTGCACTTTGTGCGAGACAGATTTTAGTTGTGCTCATGGAGGGCGCAACGACTGCATGAAGCATGTTTCATCAAAATCGCATAGAAAAAATATCAGATGTGGTGAAGGGAACACCTTTAGTTGTACAAACACTGAAAAAGGCTGAGGCGAAGTCTAGTGGGGACCTGGAGCAGCCGGTGACAAACGCCAAGATGATGATGTGTAGGCTGTTGGCTGCTGCGAGTCTGTCCCTGTCAACAACCGATCCTCTTGTTCCCTACTCAAGAAGATGTTTCCTGACACTAGTGACAGCACAATTGCTCAAAGTATGTCTGTCACTTTCGCTTCTATTGTTAATTAGTTCCACACCCACACCCCAAAAACAGGGGGGGGAGGGGGGGGGGGGGTATGGAGTGGCAGTACAAAGAGAAGAAAAAGATAGAAAATGAAACCTGTATGTTTACATGTGTGTGACTATCTGTGTGTGTGTGTGGGGGGGGGGGGTGTGTGAAAGGGAGGAGGGCATTGTAATATTATCATTTTTTTTTTTAATCTGATGGTCAACTAGATACGTGCAGTGTGTGTAGTGCACTTGTGCTAGTTGGTGTGAGTGTTTTTTTGTGTGAGTACAGCGCAGTTAGTTGGTTGCAAGAATTGAGCGATATAAGATCCGTACTAAAGTTCAAGGTAAGAAAAATACTCTTTTTTTTTCATGGAATATTAAAGTTTACTCCATGGAATACTAATGGTTCAGTTTTGAGGTAGACAGGTCTGCATATGACACATCCTAGACCACTGCATAGTTTCCTCCTCTGTATTTTTTTTTTTGTAAATGTAATCAAAATTCAGTGAATCATGTGTAATGATAGGTGCACTTGGGTTGGTTCACTGCTCAGCCTAGATTTATTTGCTTGAAGGATACTAATGTTCAAATTAATGTTTCAAATTGTAAAGGTTTTCATACCTTTTCTCTTGGCATGAGTGACTTTTATGTGTGTGACATGGTGAAACCCCTGAAAGAGCTCTGTCTGATCAGCTGGAAACTGAAAACTGATTTTAAAAATCATTGATAACAATTGACATGCATAATATCCATTCTTTATCAAAATATTAATTGGGAACATCCATACAAAGGCTTATGTTCCAGCCTGAACTGAACTTGTACAAGTCAAAACTAGTACAGCAGAATGTGGTGACATGGGAATGAACAATTTGGTATATATGGAGTTTTAAAACTTTCACACAGTCGTTAGCATTAAGCATCAAAGACTCTGAATGCAAGATGAGCATCACCTGTTTGTTAAAACAAAAAAGTGTGCTGGAGTTTTTGAATGTTTTGTCTCTTTCTCTTCAACCTGCTATCCTGTATTCTTGTTACCTTTTTTTTTTATCATATAATACTATTTGTGTTTGCCAGGTTCTCAGTCCCACCAGCCTGATTTCTCACAGCACACTCCTGTCCAAGTCAGTGCCGAAGCCCTCCAGCTACAGCAGCAACACCTAGCTGTGCTGTCACAGCAGCAGCAGCAGCATATCCAGCAGCTGTCCTACCAGCAGCTGACTACGCAGCAGCTGACCACCCAGCAGTTGACCTCCCGCAGCAGCAGCAAGATCAGTTCCTGCAGCAAGTGCTGTCGCAGCATCAGCAAGTGTTGCAACCGTCACTTGGGCAGGCCACGTTCCAGCAGCCTCTGCCTCAGCTGTTACCGCAGGTGAGTAGTGCTGTTTTGTGATAATAGCTAACTGGATTGCGATCCAGATTTTTCTTTTTTCTCAAATGAAAAATGTTTCCAACACTGAGCGCCTATACTTAATATATAAATATGCACACAATGGCACTCTTTTTTTTGGCACACGCATACAAGTGTACACGCATGCATACACACATTCATGTGGCCATTGCAAAGATAGCTAGGCTATTATTTTGGATTATTACAGACATGGCTGAATGAAAATTATGTTTGCCATCGTATAATGACCATATCAAATTTAGACAAGTTATGACCGCTTGGTTTGTTCTGCTGGTAAAAATTTTACTGTTACTGCAGTACTAAAGACTCCAATAGGCTGCTATTAAATTAGAGCTCTTTTCTCCCACAGTGCAAAGTTGCTTCTCCCTGCCTGGAGCTAAGAACTTGTTAGGTTAGACCAAAGGCACATCAGCAGCCTTTTAGCTTTCAGTGTCTCTCAGACATGTCTTGGAGGCAGCCTACTAGTGTTCGGAGAACCCCTATATAAACCATGATCTCAGACTTTTCTCAGTGATCAAGGTTAATGGTTCCAGAAGAATTTTTATACATTGCTGCACCCATTCTCCACCCTCTGTCTTTCTAAGCAAACCATCAATTTGATGTGGTCAGTATATCCAAATAGGGACTTTTTAACCATACTCCCTGTTTTGCTGGCTTTCTTACCATGTCATATTCACATACCCACTCATTTCCCCCCACAAGCATTGCTGTGGTTTTCATGGTGTTTTGATGAGCCACAGCAGTGATGAGATGGGAAAGTGACTCGTTGCTTGGGATGGAAGTGCACTGATTGGCTAGCAGATGAGGTCTGTTGGGTTGACTAGTTTTGCAGTAGCTGCAAATTTTTTTCCAGCAAAGCAAACCTATTGGTCATAGGTTGACATGGTAAGTGTACTAACCAAACAGGGAGTATGGTAAAAAAAAACAAACAAAAAAAAACCCTTATTTTTGGTACTTGTTGTTTTGTTATGTATTGTGTGTTGTTTTGCAACATTTGCACACAGAAGCTTTGTTTCATGTGGTCTTTTTAGTGAGCCAACAGTAATGAACCTGTTGTCAAGTTTGTCTACTTGTGAAGAGATGCTTGTTTATGTTGCTGTCGAATATGCACACGCATGTTGGAGGTGAACTTTGGACTTTTATTTATTGCGTGGATGCAAGTCTTCAATTATAAACTGGTAATCAAAAACAGAAAAAGATGTTTTTGTTGTCTTTAGAGGGGCAAGATATTTCCACATCAACAAAACCCTTGTTTTTTAGTTTTTAGACATGAATAAAAAGCAATACTCAGTTTATTGTTTAACTTCTTCTGTTTTTTGTTTGGTGTAGCAAGATCGAAAACAAAATAAATATCCTGAAAGGACGTTACTTGTGCCTTTACCAATCATTCAGTCAGACTTGCTTATCTGTGTAATTTTTCCTTCTTTAGTTGCAAAAAATCAGTCAACTACAATATCGCTAAATAGAATTTTAAAAAAACCCATTAGGGAGAGAAGGGTTATAATGCTGTGCACCATCAATGATGATTCACAGCAGAGTTTTTGGAGAGGGTTGATCTAAAAATGAGAGTGGCTTGGCTCATTTGTGATCTTAATTTGGTAATTCATGGTCCCATGATGCAGAAAGTTGACAGTGTGATTATCACCAAAAACAATTGCAGACATTTGTTGTTCTATCAATGATTGATCTGGATTCAGCACTTCTTCAGCCTCTGATTTGGAGCTTGACAACTTTTGGGCCTAAACATTTATCACCCAAAACTGCAAGCATTTATAAAATTGGGAAAAACAAACCAACCAGTCAGAAAACCCCACTTCATTTTTGACCAAGATTGCCATCTTCTTTGATGTATAAAAATGTGGGGCCGAGAAATCTTGAAATTCTGTTATCTTGAAATTCTGTTAAAAATGTGCATGAAATATCCTCCCTCTTAGCCATGAAATTAAGATAACTGACCTTTGATTCAAGATTGCTGAGAGTGGAAATACGCGATTCCTGGGAGGTGTAAACTAGGACAATCAGGTTTTATTGTAATTACAGTATTTACCAAGCAGGTGTTTTTTTTTTCTTTATTGAAGCAGAGAATTTAGATGAGTGGGATATATCTTTGCTTATTGTGCCATGTGTGAGGGTTATATGGTAATTCAGTTAATTTTTTTTTGCAAAATCTTAAAAAGTCTTGATTTTTAGAATTTGTATTGTATGTGACAGTACAAAAGTTTTGATAAGTGACTTCCTATCAAGCTTTGGTTCTGCCTGTGTGAATAGCGACAGTGATTTAATGAATGTATAGGATAGATACAGAGGGAAAAGGTGAAGCAGTTTGAAGTTAGCAATGATGGGCTGGCATACAAATGTTGGTATCTTAGATCAGGGTTCACTGTTGCCATTTGCATTTCATGCGGTTAAATGTAGAAGTTCAGTTCTTGTGAGGAAAAAAAATTGTGGATTTATCATGTAGATAATCAAGTGAACATGAAAGATTGTGCTGTGATTGGTTATGAGGGGACCATAAGTATAACTCATGCCAGTGCAAAAGGAGCAATGAGTTGGTCAGAGAGAGTGAAGAAGTACTTTCTTCTCCCTTGGGTTAGCACTGCACATCTTACTGTCGTCGTAGAGATGATTTTATTTGCGTAATCACTGATTCATATTTTGCATGTCCTTGAACATTGACTGTGGGTTCAAATAGTGTTCCCACTTTTTAGGCTTATGTTAGTTTTTTATTTGCTTGTTTGATTTTTAAGTAAACGTGCACGTAGGGATGTATTATACTTTTCTAGTTAATGCTTGTAAAAGTTTTATTTCAACGAGTAAGACCTTTGTTATAAGGTGCCAGATTATTTCAGGATTGCATCACAACTCTGTTTCAAGATGGCCACAGTTCAGTTTCAGGATTTGGGACTCTTCCCAACCTGCATCACTGTTATTGCATGTTAGCCTTGTGAACCTTGTGACCTGTTCCCCTTGTCATTCCTATTGTTTTGGGCAGAGTGCTCCACAGTTATATATATATATATATTTTTTTTTTATTATTCTGTTTTCCTTTTTTCTTTTTGTTTTTATTTTGGTTTGTTTCTGTTGCATTAATACATCCTCACTCTCTTTTCCATTTATTCGTGTGTATGTGTTTAATCCAGTTGTTGCTGACATTATCCACATGGATGTCCGTGTTTTTAGTTTTCCCTCTCTTTAAGATGTCCATGTCTCGAAAAAAAAAATTGCCCCCTTGTAATGTAACTTTCTTTTTTTTCCCGACATATTTTCTAGATATTGATTGTTTGAAGGTGTCAGTTGTGTTGTGAATATTTTCATTAGATAGTTGAATTAAAGTATCCAGATGTTGGATTGATCTGGTGAAGTTTAAGTTTGACCGATTTCCGTTGCTAAATATTCTGTTGTTAGTCTATTTAAACAACTGGTACAGAGTTCCACCTGTTAAAGAAAAATGAAATTGAGTACCAGCCATCAGGCAGCTGGTACAACCAGCTGTTAAGAGAGCCAGTTAAAGTGCACGGTTTTCAAATCACTGTTATCTCTTCTCCACCAATATGGTGATGTTCTAAGTAGGCATACATGCCTGGTTTGAATAACACCAGATGAGATCTTTCTTAATTAATGTGAAGTGAAATGGCATGAGAGACAAAGCCACACAAGAGCTCATATCTGCCAGCTAGTAGATGGTATTGAGCCAGTAGATGGTATCGAATCCCCCTTCCCCCTGACTTTTGCTTTTTACCTGTAAGAGGTGTGGAGGGAGAGGGGAGTGTTAGTTTTAAAAATGGCATATGCTTTGTTACAAGAACCTCAAGTCGGATTTTTTGGCTTGAATCCCCCTCCCCCCATCTCCTCCCCCCTTCCATCTCCTTTGCTTGTTACCCATAAGAGATGGGGGTAGGGTTGAAATGGCATTTGCTGGTCGGGTTAAAAAAAAGTTCTAAAACGTGGCATATGTTGGTCTAGCAGAACCTTGGATGGGGTTGGACTTTTTGGCTTGAAAACCAATTTTGTCCAATCAGCACTAAATGGGTGTATGATTTGGTTCCAGGCACGTTACAGGCGGTAGAAGGAGAGGGATAGGCTCCTCTATCCATCATGATGTGCCCCAGTCAAGATGAACCACTGACAGTTTACAGGCCCTACGGTCATTAGGCTGTGGGGCCTAAACCTTTTCTTAAACTTGAGTATTAATTCTCAAAATATTGTTTTTGCTTCAACTTTAGTAATAGTAGAACAGCCCAAAATGAAGCCAGTGCATCGTTTTTAGTTAACTTGAGTTAAATGCAGCCGCTGATAGGCAACTTATAAATGATGAAGTATGAAGACACGTTGAGCTAAGCCATTCTTCCCACCCCACTTGATATTTGTGAAGTCAAAGACTTGATTTTTTTAAAACCATTTCTGACTCCAGTGTGTTAACGAACCAAGCCCTGTGGTTGGGGATGCTCAGAGGAGAACACAGAAAAACCAGGGTGCATGGTGAAAATAACGAGTTAAAAAAAGTCAGTGCAGTAAAAACACAGCCAACACTGAAAGAAAGTTTACAAGGGAAATATACTTACAAGCATTGTCCTGACTGCAATGATTGGACTTGTGGATGAGTGTGGACCATGTTTGCAAGTTGTTTTCTGAGTTGGCTGGTGTGACCGCCCTCTTGTGTGGAATGGTTAAGAAAATCTGTAGGTGATGTCTGTCCTGAAGGGAAAACCATGTGTGCCTCAAGAAACAGAGCCAGTTGGATGGTAGCTTTTTTTGTTTGTTTGTTTAATGCAGCAGCTACTCTGGGTTTCTGGTCAAGCTGTGCATGCAGCATTTGCTGGGTTGACAGAGGAACAATGATTAGATCATAATTTTCTTCACAGTGCATTGTTCTGACAGACACTATCATTTTCAAACTTTTTTTTTGTCTGTTTGGATTCCTTGTAGACTATATGTATTTCGAGGGTTGACTGCCAAAACCTAGTATCTCGTTCACTCTTTCACAGAAAACGCTTTTGAAAGTTTTAAAGGCTTGTCCATAACGTTGGAATTGAAGTTTTCTTTTTTAAAAAAAAATTGCTCCACACTTAGTTCAGTAATCTCAAGGGTGTGTATTCAGTAATAATATCTAAAAAGGTTTTTTTTTTCATTTTATTTTGTAAAATATGAGCATACATGCAGATACGACATTTTTGACAGCTACACCTATCCTGTGAGTTTGCAGCAAAGAAAAGGGATTGCAAGTTAATCTGTTTTGCTAGTAGCAAGACAAGGCGAAAAAAGAAGTGGGTAGCCGAAACCAAGTATCTTGACTGGAGAGCCCACTGCAGTCATGTAAACAGTTGCTGTGCCTGACTTACTGACCACGGCTTCATCGCTTCTTGAGATACTTGGTTTTGGCTTTCAGTGTTTTAGTGAGAATGGCAGATTCTTGAAAAACGAATAACAGCATAAATAGATACTTGGTTTCAGCAGTCACTGTTCCTTGTTGTTCATCTAAACTTGTTTACGGTTCTAATCAATAACTAGATAAATGTTGATGGTATTTCAAAAGAATTGCATTGATAGGAAAGAGCATCATGTCCTGGATCTTTTGATACCAAAATGTCAAAATCACCAAAATGTCGAGATACTAGGTTTCGGCAGTCAACCCTCGATTTGCTGTCTGCGAAACGGTCATACACACTCAGATGTGCATACACACTAGCACACATATACATGGGCATAATCATGTGCACACACATACACATCCACCCATACAAATGAACATACATTTGAATGCTACAAACTCTGCCTTCTGTAATCTGAAAACAAGATGTTCATGTTAGTTCATGTATGGCAGTTTGAGGCATCTTGATTTTCATAACTTAAGATCAGGCCTTTGTAAATCCTTTGGAGGAAGAGTTGTGGGAATGAGAGAAGGGCTCCAGAGTTAGACCTTTGGACATGAAGTAGTGGATGGTGGCCTGCAGGTACCCCAGCAAGGCCAGCCGTCCCCACAACTGCTGACGCAGCATGAGCGGGCCCAGTTTTACCAACAGTCCCTGCAGGCCACACACCTGCAGCATCAGCTGCTCAAGCAGACTTCCACTGTAGCACCCGCTATCGCCCCTGTGGCAGCCATACCCAACCCTGCCTCAGTCGCTACACCTTCTGTGCCTGTGGACAAGATACAGGTATTGGAGGGTGGGGGGTGGGGGGGGGGGGGGGGGGGGGAGTCAGCTTGCTGGCTGCTTGTAGATAGTCCTAAACTTGTTAAAAAAAAAACAAAAAAAACCACACACACACACACAGAAAAAACAAAACAACAGGGATGTTATATATGAAACACAGACAGAACCAAATCGTCATCACTTGTTGCAGCTTCCAAGTTCTAAAGATAACAATTTTAGCACCAGACAGAATTTTTTTTTTGTTTATTTGTTTTGTGTAATCGACAGGATGGAGTTGAAATTTATGCAGCAAAGATGGTTATTTGAATCTTAAAAGGGGTTAGGTGGGGGTTGCTTATGGCTTGGTTTATATCCTATGATTTTGTGAAGCACATGGATAGTTGTGTTACTTGTTTCCTGTGATCTCTGTGGTATTGGTTTAATGTGGTTGTGTTGGATGGTGATGTATGCATTGTGAGCATATGGACATATGTGCTTAGCTTTTTGTGCACTTCTTTTAAATTGTAATGCCAATTATAATTGATAGATTTTGAATGATTGTTAGTATTAGCTTTTTCCCTCTTTCCATGGATTTCCATCATTTTTGGAGCTCCACGGATCGATCTTAAGATGGGCACAAGTCAGTGGAGAAAAGGGAGGGTGGGGGGAGAAGTTATGAGTTCATTTTAGAAATCATTCAGTCTGAGAGAGCACACCGCCAGTTGTGCTGTGACATTGTGAAGTACGGCTATAACAGCAACAAATAAAACAAAACAAAACAACACACACACACACACACACACACACACACACAAACAAACAAATAAACAAAAAGGTGTATTCAACCACATGAACAGCTATGAACATTACCGCCTGCTGAAGCTGAAAGCTCAAACATGTCCCCTTGGATGGTTAAGTGACATTTTATCATCACACGAAACTCGTTAATGATGTTGACCGTTGAGTGATTGACACATCAGTATGAAAATATATTTAAAGTGTGCAAATCATTGCTTTGAAAATGAATATAAGGCTGTCTTTTTAAGCTAAGACGCTAGATTTGAAAAAAAAAAAATTGCTGACTGGCAGTGTCCGGATCTCTGCATTCCAGATGCTTGTTTAAGAAAAAATACCAATTGTTCCCAAGAGCAGGCAAAAGGCTAGGCCTGTGCCAGGTGGTATATGAGATGAGTACCTTTTAACAGCCAACAGGTCATTTATAAATGCATTTTCACAATATTTAAAGGATTTAGAATATATCTGAAAAATTTTGGTGCATTCTTTTTCAAGAAATAAAGGTGCATAAACAAGCATATGATACATAAAAAAGAGGGTGTTGGGTGCACAGGGAAAAGGGAAAATGGTGGGATCAGTGTGATTTTGAAAATGATGCTAGTATAGTAACAGGTTATAATGACAAAATTATAACAATGGCAAGATAGCAAGAATGAGCAACAAAAAAGCATGTATTGAGTGAGCATAGATCATTTGCTCACTATTACAGTTGATGATTTGGTGTATTGTTTGTGTATTCTTGTGCATGGGAAAAAGGCCTTAGGTCTGCAAAGATTTCATTCTGCAGTAAACTTTGAGGCATTACCTCTGATTGTTGCATTATATTGTTGGATCTTGTATCATGCGTTTATTTGCCTGTGAAAATGGAAGTTTGGTGAGTGTGTGTTTTACTTTACATCTATATATGGACTGTTTGGCAGTTACTGTAATTGTACAAACTACTGTTGGCAGTTTTACATTTGTCCAGATGAAACAGTGCAGATTCATGTGAAATCTTAACATTATATGTGTTTCCACATTTTTCATTTACTAATTTTTCTTAAGTGATCCCAAAGCATCTGATACATTTATAACTCCCAAATAGAGTGTTCAGTAAAATCTCTAGGTACATAACATAACAAACAGTGATAAAGATTCTGCCTTAATGTTTAAAGAAATTATTAGTGGCAAGAATTCTGTGAACACTTTGAATTTGTAGCCATTGTTACCTAAAGTCTTTCATTCTAAATTCTGTGCAGTTTTAAATGCTCCTCTGTCCAAGGAATATAAAGTTATCATATTTGTGTCGATTTTAAACAACAATTCCACTTTTCATGGTATTGTGTCAGAGCCTCATAAACAGTCTTGGTGGCTGTGGTACATTATAAATACATCTTAATGCTCTTGGTATGTCAGATCTATCTTTTTTTCCCCTCTTTTTTATCAGTAGCATTTTTTTTTTTTTTTTTTGTAATCTCCAGTTTGAAGGGATCTTCAAAGCCTCCTGACCCCCATCAGAAGTGTTCCCCAGTTCGCCTTGAACCCTTGTAGGGGCATACAGTCAGCCTCAGAAGCCCACCATTTTTCCCCTGTCAATTTTGAAATTTCTAAATGTCATGCCTGATCATCCATATTGACCTGAAAGACTATGTATTTCTTTTAATTTTAATGTAGTATCCTCTCTTTCTTTCTACATTTTGTTCCTGGTCTCGTGTGTCTGCTTTTGGCTTCTTGCTTTGTAATGTGCTGTTGTAGAGGAAATGTTCTTGCTGTTTGATTTTTGCTAAGTCGATTAATTGAAGTACAATGTATATACAAACAAGTGAAAATGAAAAGTTGCAGTGTGTTGGAATGGTATACAGTATGTTTGAACAAAACTTTCTTTCAGCTGTAAAATTTTTTTTTTTTAATTGTTCCAGCAGAGCAGTCTGTACCCATCTGCCTTGGATGTGGACTCGCAGACGGAAAGTAATCACGATACTGCCTTGACGCTGGCCTGTGCAGGGGGGCACTCAGAATTGGTCAGCCTGCTTCTTGCGAAAGGGGCAGACATAGAGCACAGGGACAAGAAAGGTGGAAGATCTTTGGACTGTTTCTCTGAGCATATTTTTAGAATTGAACATGGAGATATGAAATTCAGATAACAAACAAGAAATTGTCATCATGATTCTCCAAATGGTTGCATCAGCAGATGAAATTAGCCAATCAGATCAGCTAATTTATTCCGTATTTGATGAATCACTGTTCCAAGTTCACCACTCTTGCCACTAAGAGAGCCAGTCATGCTTTTACAATAGGAACTGGTGGATTTTAGAGCATGCCTCATGATACACAATTCAGTCAAAGGAGCTCTTTTTGGTGCTTTGCTCTTTAATGAGTGAATATGTATTGCACATAAATGGAATAAGAAATAACTTTCCTAAGAAATTATGTAAATGATTTAATTATTCATACAGAATTAATGTTACAGCATTCCTTGAAAGTTGAAATTTGCTGCTATGAAAAGAAATACAGATTTCTTTGCGAAGGCTTGGGATTTTTTTGTGGGACATGTGCATGAGTCAGACCTGCCAACCATTACGCATTTCGCGTAATTTATTACGCCCAAGTGATAATTCTTACGCCCTTACGCATTTAGCCAAAAAATTACGCATTGAAAGTTTTCAACAAAAAAAAAAACACACACACACACACACAAAAAAATGGACGAAAAAATCGGCTTATGTACAGACACGCACGGCACCGTGTGTATAACCAGTAATCTTCAAGAAGCATTTCCGGTCATGCGCAGTTCGTTTCACCATCTTTACCATTCAGTGAAGTTGGCGTCCTTTTGAAGTTTTAGCTACGAAAATGTCGAAACGTGGAGTAGAAAGTTCTGGACAAGATGTGAAAAAGAAAAAACTTGTTCAAAAGTTCCGAAAAGAATACTCGGAAAAGTTCCCCTACATACGACCTTCGGCTAAAGGTGTAAATTGTGCATGGTGTACCACTTGCAAGTCGGACTTCACAATTTCCCATGGCGGGATGGTGGATGTGAAGCGTCACCTTGAGTCACGCAAGCACATCGATTCCTCTAACACACCGAATTCTTCCAGCATCAAACAGTTTTTTCAGACTGCAGACACCTCAAAAGAGGATGAAATGAGGAAAAGGGTCATTCGGGCTGAAGCATTGGTGGCCTGATTTTTCGTGGAGCACAACATCGCTCTTAGCGCAGCCGACCATGCATCCCAGCTTTTTAAAGAAGCGCTCTCAGATTCGGAGATCGCCAAACTGTTCAAGAGCAGTTGAACAAAGACAACACACATTGTGAGGACCCTTGCCAAGGAAGCCCAAACTGCTGCTGCATCTCGACTGCAGAATGGACCGTTTGTGTTGGGGACTGATGGAAGTCGGGAAGGGGGGGGAACAAATTCTTTCCGGGGTGGTGCGATACTTAAAAAATGACACAATCGCCACAGAGCTGATAGCCATCCCCACATGCACAGAGTCAGCAACAGGGGAGAACATTTTTGAGGTTGTTTCTGGCGCACTATCAAGCCTTGGTGTGCCATGCCATGATGGTGTAGAGGATTTGTATGTGTTTCCAGTGTATTCTACATTTTCATAATTTGTAAAGATTTCTTGTGACACTTAAAAGAAAAGCTTGTTTTTGAAGAAAAGTAAAGTTCACAAAAATTGTGCGAACAATTTTATCGCATCGTGTTTGTTTGAAAAAAGGTAAGTGTCGCGCTTGATTACTCTTAGTTCTCAGAAATTACACATTTCTGCGTCAGTGAGCTTCATTCTTACTCATTGGTGTCTTAGGGGGTTGGCAGGTCTGATGAGTGCTACTGTGCTGGTTATGTGCCTCAGTGCTGGTTTTTAATAATGGCTGACGCCAACAGTGCCCGTATTTTTTATTTTTATTTTTTAGTCTGAGGAGCAATGAATTTTCGAAGAAAGGTTTAAGTTGGACAGCAGTTTCATTATTTGTTTGAATTCCTATACAAGTTAGAAAAAACCTTTCTTTTTTTCTTTTTTTTTTTTTTTTAGTCTGAGGAGCAATGAATTTTCGAAGAAAGGTTTAAGTCGGACAGCAGTTTCATTATTTGTTTGAATTCCTATACAAGTTAGAAAAAAAAAAAAAAATGAATGCGTTCTGTTGTCGCTCTTCCGTGCTAGAGGTATGAAGTGCTTCACTTCCTTAGCCCTTTCACCGCCAGACATTCTATTTTGCATAAATCCCCATCGCCAGCCATTTTTCCTAAAAAGCTCTTATTTTATACCAGCATATGTGAAACGCGGATATCTCTGGAACTGAACAACCAATTCTCATGCTATTTTTTGTAAAATGGAGGAGATACACTGTACTTTTATTATCTCATAACATGTTAGTAATGGTAAGTCAATAATTTCAAATTTTTAGTAATTTCAAGTGAAAAAAAAAAGCAAAATAAAAAAAAGAATGTTGTGTTTCTTCTAAACGTAAAAAATGAAGAAAGAATGCCAACAAACTCTCAACAAGGGAGGCAAAATACTCCACTCACAATTGAAGACCAGAAAGTATGGTATTTCCAACAGAAAAGTGGAAGAAACAGCCACAAATACAACTACTCCAATAGCAGGGAACACACACACACACACACACACACACACACACACACACACACACACACACACACACACACATTCTTATGCCTAACTGGTACACATGTAAGAAAGAAAAAGGGAACACACACACACACACACACACACACACACACACACACACACACACACACACGCACACACACACGTCCCTTTCACTCTCAACAGTAATATTTTTTTATGAACACAAAGTCATTCATGTGCCTGTTGGTCTCTGAACCCTTGCCATTCAGCTGATCTATATGATTAGCTGTACACCCACTCAAACACGTCTGTGCTGCTCGCCTCTCACGTGTCAGTCAGCCACGCCCCCTTCAACCTCGACCAGCAAGAGTCGGCCCACAGCTTGTGTGTGAAGTTCGTTGCCTAAAGTCTTTGTTCGCTCTCTCACATAGAGTTAGTGAATAGTCAGTCAGTGCTGGCTGGCTCAACGCAAAAACACTGGGGCACACGCGGTAGGGAAGTAAGTGGGCGTCTCATCAGTCTCCCAACTATTTGGCCACGGTCTAAAGCCTCATGTTGCAATAATTCGGTCAAGCCCTCACTATCGTTGTTTACTTGTGACTGTCTGGGTCTTCTTCATCTGTATTAGGAACAACTGACCATCTGTTCAATATTCCCAGCACTTGATCTGTGGTAAATGTACGGCAAGGTCGAGTACATAAAGTGCTTGGTGGTGACGTCATAGTGAATGGAAAAACAATCAGAATAAAGTTGATAAAACACTGAACTGAATAGTGTTCTGACAAAGCAAATGGCTGTGAGCACCGGCCAGACCATCCCCCAACTATGACGTTTATTGCTGGCTTTTTATCTCATGAACTAGGATCGTGAGAGTATCAGGAGTTAGGTCACCCTACTTAGTCGCCAAATGGCACCGTCGGCGCTCAGGCCTGTCGTCGCCAAAAGGCGCATATGGTGGTGAAAGGGTTACGGTCGAGTCGATGACACAGACATACGCACATTTGAAAGTCAATGCTCCACACATTAGCGTCACAACAGAACAATTGTTATAATGCTGTTTTTGACAAAAGGGGATGTGTCAAAGCTAGAGGAGGTGGAGAAAAGCATGTGAAATTGCTGGCAATGGGAATGGCTGACAGAAAAGGATACAAACAGCGAAACATTTGGCCTGTGGCTACAGAAGATGGACATGTCAGGAGTGGCTTTCTGTTCTGTTTGTATGAAGACTTAAGACTTCAGAAGATTTGAAATAGTGACAGCAAATTTTACGGTGACTACATTCCTCTGTGTGTGGCGATTTCAAATTGAATGTCAAGACCACATCTGTTGAGTAGCTGTATTGTGGCTTCTCATACCAAGTTTATCTGCAGCCATCTGCCAAAAATAAGTTCATGTAGTAGCCATAGTTTTCAGTGACTTCAAAGTCAGGAGTATAACTCATGGTGACTTATGAAAACAATCTTGAGTCCCTGTTCACTTCAGAATACAATCTACAGTGCATGGGTGATTTAGAATGTATAAATATAAGTGCAGATTAAACTTGAAACAAAAAAAGAGGGAAAAGTGATCTTTGATTTTCTTCAGGAAATTGCATTTTAGTTGTGTTTTATGTATTTATTTATGAAATTTCAGCTTTAATTTCAGGCCTAAGTTTCCACTTTGCGTTCAGTGAGAGCCTTTCATTTGCCTTCTAAAATACCAGGACCTGGATCCCTGCCTTTCAGGTTTTTTTGACAGATCTACTGGTAGCAAGCACCCATGTTTAATGTGAATAAATTGTTTTCCTTGCATTAGACTGGATAATTTTTTTTTTTTTTTTTTAACAGGAGCTTAGATTTGAAAGTTGTTAGGTTTTTTAAAGTGAGTCAGATACAAAAAAGCTGTGTTTTTTCTACTTTCAATCTTATTCTGCATATGTTTTAGCTACATACCAGAAAGTAGTGAATCTTTAAAACAAACCCACCAAATATTTGACATTTCTCGTCCTTTTTCATTGTTTACTGATCATATGAGAATAAATGCATTGTATTGTTGGTATGCATCTATCTGTTTGAGGCCCTGGGCTTCTGACTGTAGCATGTTTTTAACTTAGAGGGTCATTCTCCTGGGTTCTCATTGTTTTGAATTGAGCCATGGGAAGTAGTGCTTAGGCGCCAGCTCAGTGCTGCAGGGAGGAAGTGTCCTGATCAGTTGGCAGGCAGGCGGTTTGTACCTATGTGTTTAAGAGCTGCACTAGCTGTAAAGATTTAGGCCCACAGAGCCAACTTAACAGTCATAGTTTGCACAAGTTTGATGGTTTGTGTGCTAACTGAATAAAGAGTCAGATCAGACCCCCAATATTTATAGATCAATCTGCCCATATTCATATTAATGTATTATACAGTCTGCTGGAGTAGGGAGGAAAAACTTGTTTGTTTTGGGGCCGTTTTATCTCCATTGTAATATAGCAAAACTTACTTTTTTATTGCAGGTTTTACTCCGCTGATCCTTGGGGCAACAGCAGGTCATCTGGAGGTTGTGGAGATTCTGTTGGACCATAATGCTGACATCGAGGCCCAGTCTGAGAGAACCAAAGATACTCCTTTGTCACTCGCCTGCTCAGGAGGGAGATACGAGGTGAGATACAGTGTTCTCCCCCCTCTCCCCTCCCCACTTTTTCTTGCCTATTCATGAAAGTTCTGGTTCTCTGGAATGAAATAGAGTGTCTCTAAATAATTTGTCAGAAAGAAAGAAGGGAAGAATCTTCATGGTGTTAATAGTTGCTAGTGCTTTTTCTTCTTTCTTTTCCAGTTGGTAGTTTAATGGCAACACATAAAAGAAAAAAGATTTGTCATCTCATGATTTGTGTTTTGGCAACGTTTTAGAAATTCATAGACAAAATGACCAAAGAATACAATTTATACATGATTTTAAAGTTTTTTATGTTGACTTTTAAATTGTCCAAACAATTTTTTCATGGGCGCTTATAGTAAATTTATGTTGTACTGTAAATTATGTCACTAAATAAAAAGAAAAGGTGAAAGTATGGATGCATGCTGTAGTATATTTCTCCTGAATTGGGCAGATGTATGTGTAAAGATTCAATGAATTTTGAAAGAAATGTACTCTTACTCATTACAGACTTGTTCATTGTCAGATCTTTCACCATTCACCATTTTGTTAGGGAAAGAGCTACTTTTGATCTGTTTCAACACCATCCAAGAAGAAACTACTTTGGTTTTAATCTTTTCAGGGTTTTAGTCTTTTCAGACCTGCCAGCCCTTTACGTTTTGGGTGGAATTTGTTTTGTTTTGTTGTCTTTTATAACACTTATCTGGAAACAATTCTGTTTTCCAGTGGCCGTGGTAGAGTGGTTGACATCATGGACTTACAGGCTGGGAAGTTGTGGGTTCGATTCCCAGCAGAGACATTTATTTCTGTGATGTTTTGTCATGGCTGGCTCTTGCCTAGAGCTGAGTGTGCTTGCTATAGGCTCAGATGGGAAGACTAAACTGTACAGTCAGATTTCACCCACTTCAAGAATCTCTAGCAGCTTTTGTTTTTCAAATTTTCTTGGGGGGGCTGGGCCCAGACCCAGCAGCAATGGGCAATTCGACATCGCCATCATCATGACCCGAATCATGATCAATTCTGGCCTCAAAATCAGTCATCAGTCGATCTTTTTTAGAACTGGGTCAAGATCGACGTCAGAATTGTTTCATTTCAAAATTTGTTCAAGAGTATAGCCCTCAGATACACTCTCTTCATCACTATCATATCTGAAAAGGGATTCTAGAAGTTGCATAGTTTCTTGATCCGCCATTTTTCCCAGAAAATCTTTGCCAAAAAAAGCCGAACTTTGAAAATTCACAGCAGCGAAACTATTCCACCAAAACTCTTGCAACAAAAAACAAAATGGCATCCAGAAACGGTCCTACCAGAGATACTCTTCTGTCCTGATAGCATTCTGGGATATGCGATAGTGGAAGTGAAAGTCGATCTTGGTCAATGCAGTAGGAGTGGGTTAATGGATGCATCTTTAAAAATTTGCTTACATTTCCTGACCAGTGGTGCAAGCGTGTAGGGGTGCCACTTTTAATTCTCTTTGATTGTAAGAGTCATTTGTTTGTTTGTGAGACTAAACTGATACAATGTAATTTCTGATTAACTTATTCCATTCTTGTTTTCTTTGTTTGATTCTTGATAGTTGATAAAACCCAAAATGTGTAAGGAACATAACTCAAGCATACTTAAAAAACTGGTTTTTAGCATTTTCAATATCTGAAAACTGATTCTCTACAGACAGTCGGATGCTACTGATCCACATGGCATATCCACTTTCGTTTCCTTCCATTTTCAGTTCTCACTACCCACAGTAGTTGTTTGTCATTTTGTGGCTAACCTGATCACATTTTTAGCAGGGCTACCAGGCTTAGATTGGGATCATCCAGATTGTTTTGTTTTCCTTCCTATGTTCCATCCTGTACTCGGTCTTGTGTCAATTTGCATTTGGCGATTTGCTGCTTGGGAAATCAGTATTTAGAACTTCTATTATTTCCTTTCTATTCATTGAAATGCTTCAGTGATTTATGTGGAGGATCTGATTTTGGAGAGACAGCTCACGAAGTTCTGAGTTTCTTTACTTCCTCACAGATTGAAAAATTACCCTTTGGAAAGTGTTTCCCATGATAGCTGCAGACATGTCACAGAGATTGATATATCAGTGATGTTATTTTTGGTACCAAGAGGGAAAGTGTAACAACTTTTGGAAACAAATAATTGTGTCTTTAAATCTTTTTAAATTAAACTAAGTTCAGGATATTTATTTGTTTATTCAGTTTTTGTCTGCTGATGTCTGTGAGATGTTGCAGTTAAATGGTAACATTGTTCACCTGCACAGCTACTGATTTCATGTTCCAGTTGCATGTGGGGTCAGGTTTTTAAGGCTTGAAAAGCATCCCAGTCTTTCTAATAATAAATGGGTGCCAAAATCAGTTAAGAGAAAGTTGAGGCTGCAGAATGAGCATGTTCTCCATTCCATGATGTCACACCCATGACATGGTTAACCTCTTTAACAGTCCACCTAATCACAGGGTTCGTACAGAGTCCTGGAAGTCTGGAAAAAGTATGGAAAAATGAAAAAAATCATTTCCAGGGCTGGAAAAGTCTTGGAATTTTGTAATTTGTAGCCATGGGTCTGGACAAGTCCTGGAATTTTGTAAAAGCTGTGCAAACTTCTTCATGATGTCGAATTTTGCTTTAAGTTTCTTTACAAAAACATTGAAATAGGAATAAAAACATAAATTAAATCACGCACAATGATCGCGGTTTTCAGATTTCCTCTGGCCGGAGGTTTAGCAGACGACATTTTTTCCTGCAGAGTAGCTCCCCTTTACTGTGAAAAAGCGTTGCGCGTGCGCAGTTGGTACCATTGCTTAACTTCCTTTCGAGTCAACAGCGCTGCGAGGGAAAATAGCGTCGAAGTATTAAAGAAAACATGGGAAAATGTGTGTTTAGCCTAGCCTGGCTAGACAATACAAATTATCGCAAATGGATTGCTCCTGCTGCCGATGGATGCAAAACAAAAGCACGGTGCCTGCTGTGCAAGAAAGACTTCGACATCGGGAACATGGGCGAAGTTGCTCTGAAAAGCCATGCGGCAGGCAAGAAAGAAAGAAATGATGCAGTTTTCAGACAAAACGACACGGACTCCAACAATGACCGTGACTGATTATTTTCAGCCCAAGGATTGTGATAGGTGATTTTTTTTTTTTACTGCAGTATGGGATGCGATCATGCATTGAATGGGGTGGGGGGTAGAGAAAATCAAAGGGCCCAAGGGCGATACACTGGCCTATTTTTAGACACACACACACACACACACACACACACACACTGTCTCTAACACACTCTCTCTCTCTCTCTCTCTCTCTCATCCAAAAATGTCAAAATTTAAATACGGAATTGAATAGTGAGCACATTGGCTTGTAACTTGTACTCAGCCATGTTGAACATCCAAATTAAAATGAAAGGACAGTTGAGAGGCTGCAAGGCCTAGTGTCCTAATTACCTGACCTGACCTGACCATCTCTCTCTCTCTCTCTCTCTCTCTCTCTCTCTCTCTCTCTCTCACACACACACACACACACACACACACACACATTGTCTCTCACACACCTACACACACACACGTGCGCGTGTACACACACACACACATACACACTCACACACACACACTGACTGTCTCTCTCACATACATAGACACACACACTGTCTCTCTCTTACTGTCTCTCTCTTTCTCTCTCTCTCTCTTATCCAAAAATGTCAAAATTTGAATACGGAATTGAATAGAGAGCACATTGGCTTGTAACTTGTACTCAGCCATGTTGAACATCCAAATTAAAATGAAAGGACAGTTGAGAGGCCGCAAGGCCTAGTGTCCTAATTACCTGACCTGACCTGATCATACCATATCTCTCTCTTTAACACACACACACACACTCGCACAAACACACACACACACACTGTCTCTCACACAACTACACACACACACATGCGCGCGCGTACACACACATACACACTTACACTTCTTTTTTCTTTTTTTCTTTTCTTTTTTCTTTAATACTGTCATCCGTTTTGACTTTAATTGATAAGTTAGTTGTTGGTTATAAGTATTTTGTTTCATGTTAATCTTCACTTATGACTTGTGTAAAGATATTCACACACTTACACATCCACAACTCTCTCACTCACACACACAGGCACACATACTCACACGCGCACACACACACGCGCGCGCGTGCGCGCACTCACACACACACACACACACACACACACACACACACACACACACACACACATTCGTGTGCATGCGCACCCATACATATACACATAAGCACATTATGTGCACGCTCGCAATTACTTCCGTACACATTCACTTTTTTGTTGTTGTTGTTGTTGTTGTCTAATATCACGAATAGTGGATAGACGTTAAATAAAGGACACACACACACTGACTGTCTCTCTCACATACATAGACACACACACTGTCTCTGTCTTTCTTTCTCTCTCTCTCTCTCACTGTCTCTGTCTATATATCTGTCTCTGTCTCTCTCTGTGTCTCTCTGACTTCTTCACGCGCGTGTGCACACACACACACACACACAAAACTTTTTTGGTAAGTATTGAATGCCCTACTATCATTAAATCAGTTCTTTCTGATGTGTTTAGCATGGTAATAACATACAGAGGTGCACGCACACACACATTCTGGGGTCTGGAAAAATTAAGAAAAGCCCTGGAAAAAGTATGGAATTTTGTTTGGTCACATCTGTGGGAACCCTGTAATCAGCAAGAAGACTAACTAACTTGTCCTTTCCTTCTTTGAGAAGAAGGGAGGGTAAGGGGCAGGAGGGGGGAGGAGATAAAGTGAGGACAAACTAACAAAATGTGATGAACTATTGACAGTCTTGTGATCTTCTGACTTCCTTTTAAATTGATATTTCATCATTTATGAGAAATCGAAGCATCACCCTTTCATTATCCATGTCAGTAGGACTGAGAGATAAACTTTGTGGCTTGCATTGGAGTGTGGTTTGCTTGTGCTGTACTTTTATAATTATTTCCAAATATTCATCAGCAATTTCCTTGTATGTGCAGGTGGTGGAGCTCCTCCTGAACAGGGGAGCAAACAAGGAGCATCGCAATGTATCGGATTACACCCCACTCAGCTTGGCAGCGTCAGGAGGCTATGTCAACATCATCAAGTTACAGCTTGCTCATGGGGCAGAGATCAACTCTCGGTAAGCTTCTGTTATGGATGTCTGGGAATAGTGGGCTCTAAGACTGCTTTTGTAATTTAGTTGTGTTGTCTTTTGGACTTAATTCTACAAGGAACACGTAATGTTTGAAAAGAATTAATCTAAGTGTGTTCATCAAACCTTTTCATTACCTGCAGTCTTGTGGTGGTGGTGGTGTAAATCATGATAGGCTCTTGGCTGTTGACTGATACTAGAATTGTATCATGTAGGACTGGGAGTAAGCTGGGCATTTCCCCCCTCATGCTGGCTGCAATGAATGGACACACTCATGCTGTCAAGCTTCTCCTGGACATGGGCAGTGACATCAATGCTCAGGTAACGTTTGATTTCTTTTGAAGAAGTAATGGTTTATGGTTTTTATATAAATGACAGTTTCATCTGAGACATTCTGTGAGTTTCAAGTGTTAACCCTCTTCAGTATGCACTTACTTGAGCTTAGTTACGCCAAAAACCATCGGCAAGACAAGTAACTCCGTAAATTGAACATGGTTACCCATTTCAAAATTAATTTAAAAGAGAGGAAAGGAAATAATGAAATGAAAATCATTTTAAAAATTCCTACGAATATATATGTAGCTATATCATATAAGTTTGAAGAATGTCACATGAGCCATTTACTCGGGGAAAAAAAAACTTCTTCTTCAGAACTTTCTTCCGAATCGTTGTTTATCATATCTGGAACCTCATCCCAGTCGAAATCTAGGTCACTGTAAGCTTCATCACCCAGCATTTTGCATTTTCACTAAGTCTTATGCCATAAATCCTACAAATCACAGTATCTTCATCACTAAATCTCATTATAGAACGGCAGAAATCAAGGTTAGCCACAGTGGAAAACAGCATTTCAACCACAAAACTTTAAAAATTCGTAACTCGAGAACTACGGCACGTATCGACGCGCGTTTTTTTGCAAACGGAAGTGAATGGCTACAGGAAGAAGGAAGTCGCGTTCTCGCGAGACTTTCTTTTCTACGAGAAACATGGCGGCGCCCATTGTTGCCATGTGTTTTACTGGGCGCTGGCAGGCGCTCAGCCTTTTGGCAGTGTGATTTCCAGTCGGGCGCTAGCAGGTGCATGCTTGTCAAGAAGGTTAAGCTGTGTACTATTCTTTGGTATGGAGTGTCTAGTGTTTGAGTCATTTTCTGTGCCACTAATTTAGGGTCCCTCATACTCGGCTTTACCGTGGCTTGTCTTTTTCTTGTTGCAGCCCAAGTACTGCAGACCACAAAAAGGAATCAGATTCAGTGTCAGAAAGCAACTGATCAAAGGTGGTCAGTGCTGCCTGTTCTGATCCAACATAATTTTGTCGGACAGCAAACACAAAGGCCCATACTGATAAGTTATGGAGCTAGTAGGATTGGACATGCCCCTCCATAGGGTACTGCATGTCCAGCCAATGACAGTCAACCACAAACTTGCTGATATTGACAACTTTGACATAAACTCAGTCAGAGGTGTAGACATGGAGAGGGAAACTGTCAGGGCAAGGTGGGGGGAGAGAGGGGGGGGGGCACTAAATTTGACTGTAGGTTTCTTTCTTTCTTGCTTTTTTCTTGTTTTAACTATAGGTCAGTGAGGATGTTGTAGATGACGCTGTGGAGTGTCATTCTGGTCTTAGACTGCATGGCAAGACTTATTCTAGTTTCCTTTCATGATTTCTGCCAGCTTCAACCAAACTTGCAGTGTTGGTAAGAAATCGTAACAACATTCTCAGAGAGACATCCATCAAGAGGATGAAACTCAACCATGTGGTTCCAAAAAAAAAAAAAAAAGAGCAATGGGTAAAAAGCGTCTGGGAGCCAAAAAAACTCCCACAAATAAATGCCTTGAACAGGAATTGAACCCATAACCTCCAAGCCTGAAAATTCATAATGCTGACAAAGGCACCAGGGCAACTGGTCAGCATATATCTTTTGGAATCAAAAATATCGACCTGTGCACAAATATCTCTTGTAATTTATCCTTATGTTTCATTAAAAGAACACAAAAGTAATATGAGGAGTGTCTGTTGCCATGATTAGTGGTAATAATTTAGATTAACAATTGAGATGATTAGTGGTAATAATTTAGATTAACTATTGAGATAATTCAGAATGATTGTGCAGGTAAGGTGCAGGTATTATGTTGAGCAGCATGGTTCTCATGAAGTTTGCAGAGTATAGCTTTCTCTCTCTCCGTCTCTGTATCCTGTGTATGTGTGTGTAGTTTGTTGTGGTTGTTTGGTCTAATATGATTTTGTGTGTGTGTTGTTTGTTGTAGTTGTTTAGTCTGATATGATTTTGCATTTGAATCCCTTCAATTTTGTGTCGATCCTGAGTTTTGAATGACTCGGAATGATTTCCAGATTGAAACAAACCGCAACACGGCACTGACCTTGGCATGCTTTCAAGGACGACACGAGGTGGTCAGTTTGCTGGTAGACAGGAAAGCCAACATCGAACACAGAGCAAAGGTATTTCTTCAAGTTGTTCAGTTCTTTTCCTGGTCTGCATCCCATTACTCAGAGATTTGAAGAAATCGGAAAAAACAGCCATTTTGAAAAGTATTCGGACAAATCAACTTGAAAACTCTGAAATCTCTGAATAAATCACCAGGGTGCTTGTAAATATACTGGAAGATGGAATAGATTTAACAGTGCTGACATCAGTTTGCTGCATGAAAAACTGCTGCTGGATGGTATTTTGCATTACTGTCTTAGTCAGACTGTCTTAGAGGTCAACAAATCATGGTCTCCACAACATTGAATGCTTAGAATGCTAGGAATTTTTCCCGTTGCATGTTGACTGCTGATACGTAATTTAAATGCCTTGAAAAGTGACCCAGATTTATAATGATTATAGCAATTTATGTAGTTTACAACCCAGCCAGCCACAAAGTGATGCAGAGTTAAAAAAAAGTAATGAAAGTATACTTCTGTTGCTGCGCAAAAACAAAGATATTGTAAATTTTTAAAAAGCATGCTTCTCTGACTTAACGTTTGCTTAAATGGAAATGAAACTACGTAGATTTTTAGACTGTGACTTATTTTGTATAGTGAAAGAATAGTGAAAGAAAAGGCCAAGTTCAGTGAGGAGAAAATATAAAAGTGGAACAAAAATTGCTAAAGATGATCGTGATTTTGCCACCTAATCGGTCAGCCATTTTGATTGTAGTTCAAGTCAAAATCATGTGAGAACTAGCAAGAGTTTCATCGTCTTAGTCCACCATCATGTAGTGTGCTAAGCAAAGTGCTGTTTCAAATGCTGTGAAGTCTGACTTGCGGCATTACATATGAATCCTACACTGGAATTTAGGATGCTTCATTTGAAATATCAAAATGTTATACTTCGTGGTTTTTTTTTCAAGACCTTGGCAACTCTGCATGTCTCCAAGGACTCCCCAAATAATTCATCCCAAACATTCTAAGAGCGACTTGAAACTAGACCTGTTTTTCACAAAATTTTAGTTGAATAAAGAAACAATTTCGCAAACTCATACTCAAAACAGGTGGTATCACATGTTGGATCAGGGTCTTCCTGGAGTCAGCTGTAAAATGCATCTAACTTCATGTAAATCCCAGCACTGGATAGGTACACGTTTTATAATGAGTGTCTTATTGCATGGAATGCACCATGAAGCCTCCTTAACTTATAAAAGATAATATTTATGAAAGGACTGGCTCCTTCTGGACTATGAGTAATGAATTGGCATTGTTAGTAGTCAAATACTTACTGAATTCTGCAAGAATGTCATATTGTACTATTGGCTTCAAAAGGTAGTTTGTGTTGCATTGCATATTTGGATAAGCATACTTTCAATGTCAGACTTATCATTCCACCCAGCCTTCACTGTTTTATCGCTGTGGTCTCAGTGGGGATATCTTTTTAAGCCAGAGGATGCACTTGAAGGACTCAGAAGTGTCTCTGTGCATGGGCTGGGCTGGAAGTGTAAGAAGTTTTCGCAGGTATCTGGATACTACGCTAGTCATAAGAATTTGGCCAATCAGAGTTAACAAACTATACATAGCTTGCAAAAGTTCAGTGTGGTAAGTATGAAAGGACAGACTGAGAGTATAATGAAAACTCACTAATTTGCTCATATTTTTCATGATTTCTCATATATTCAGTAAAAAAAAAAAAAAAAAAGTTACACAAAATGACAAGAACAGGTTATCAGGTTCTGTAGTGCTCATCGTCATCAGTGCCATCTACATCTTCATCGCTCCAGCTAACCAATCTGTGGTCGTTGAAAAATTGAGCAAACTGATTTGTAGGAGGTAGTGGTAGTGTTGTGTGATGATAACTGACTGAAAGGTCTTCCAGATCTATCCGTCTTCGATATTAGATGTCCAGCTGAGTGGTATACAACACTGCAGGCAGGTGTTTTAAATGTTTAAATGTATCCATAGCTTGACATTCACATCTTCTTTCAAATGACAAGTGATCTGAAATTCTGTACTTGAAGCTGTTTTCATCTGAATGCTACTCTAAAACTGTGATCCACTCCATTTTGAGGCCATTACCATTGAATTGTTGATACCTCTGTGTGTGTCTTCCCTTTTGAGAAGAAGGATAAACTGCACATTAGTTTCAGGATTACTGATAAAGGCATGACTTTTAAAAAAAATTTTAAAATAATTTTTATGACTGTAACATGTACACACACACGCACATGCACATGCAAGAAGACCGAGGTGTTGCTATCTCTTTTCACTGTATTCACTTAATTACTTTTGTGATTTTGAACACTGCTGTCATCTTTAAGAGGACATGGTTATTTCCTCTGTTGTCAGCTTTTGTAAAAAGGTGATTCCAGTGAATTGTTACTAAAGGTCTTTGGACAAGGAATAGGATGCTTGAGAATTATCTTTTCAGCACCATAAGTTAAATATACTTTATCTTAACACTTAGATCATCTGTTTCACGATGTGTGAGTGAGAGAGTGTGTGTGTGTGTGTGTGTGTGTGTGTGTGTGTGTGCGTGCTCGCATGTGTTGTACTTAATGTATATACCTTACAGTTCGTTTTTTTTTGTGTGTGTTTTTTTCCCATTCAGACGGGATTGACTCCTCTGATGGAAGCAGCATCAGGCGGCTATGTTGAAGTGGGGCGAGTCTTACTGGACAAAGGAGCTGATGTCAATGCTCCACCAGTACCTTCATCCCGTGACACAGCCCTCACCATCGCTGCAGACAAAGGCCACTATCGTTTTGTGGAGTTGCTTCTGCACAGACAGGCGTCTGTAGACGTGAAAAACAAAAAGGGCAACTCGCCACTGTGGCTTGCCTGCAATGGTAGGTGAAAACAAGTTTTAATGGTAAACAAGGTGATCCCAGCGTCTCGGTCTTGACCCAAAGCTTTGTCCTTTTTTTCTGTGTTTAAAACTGTTAATAATATAATAATAATAATAATATAAAACCCATTTCCAACTGAGGCAGTTCTTTATTTCTGAAGTAAAACAGTAAAGCAACCAAATAGGTAGTAAATCAAGAAAGTATTGAAAAGAAGCTATGCAAATTATGTTAAGAATCTGATGGACAGCAGATTGTTATTGCACTGAGATGGGTCAGTTAGTAAAGCTGCCATTTCACTATATCATGCATTGTTAACATTTTTTTATTCCAAGAAACACCAGAAAGGTTGTGGTTTGAATTATACAAAACTTACATTTTTACGGAAGACATATTTTTAATGAAATTTCCAGTGTGTTTTTTAGAAGGTGTATTTTAAACGGTTGTGTGAATGCCTTGTTTAAAAAAAAGATTTTTTTTTTTAATGTAAATGACTTGTCAGCTTCAGTGCAGTGTCAGCCCTGATGTGGCCCTTTGCGGTCGGCTGGGCTGTAAGCAACATTACCTTACCTATTTAAAGTAGATTTTCAGTGTTAGTTTGCCTTTTTAACTTTATCAGTATTCTATTCAGAAACGAAAGTAGACAAATTCCGTTAATTGACCTACACCTAGATAGGGCACCTCTGACCCTGGCTTACCATTCAAAACCCAGTAAAGTCATCACAGTTTATTGCCCAAAATAACTGCAGACAGTCATTAAATGTCAGTCTGAAAAAGTCCACACAAACATAGTAGCCTTGCCTTTTTCAATGTTTTAAAGTGAATCTGTCATGCTGCAGTTTCACAATTGAATCACTACAGCTTCTTCATAACTTCTCAGTCAGTGACTGACTGATTTTCAACCAAGCTAATCAATTTTGTTTTATTGTTGTCCATCATTATTTGCAATAAAGAAAATTTATATCTGAAGGAAAGTCATCGTGAAACACAATGCCATTGACAGCATACAGGTATATTTTAATTGCAAAGTGGGGCGACTGCAGGTGGAAATTTAAACAAAAAATTGAAAAATTATTAATAGAGCTCCGGAAAAAAACATCGACAAACGAATCGCAAGACAAATTACAATGCGTTTCAACCTCTCAGGTCTTCTTCAGGCAAGATACATAGCACTCGGGACAACCAGACATGTTTACCCTTACAATTTTGCCATAATTTTTAAGGAAAAAATCAAAATTACGGGAATTAGGGGGGGGGAAAAATCAAAGAAAGAAAATTGTTAAACATGAAGTTTTGTATGCTACCATTTCTGTCAAAAGCAATAAAAAGACATTTCCCAGCATGCCTTGCATCTTTCATCTTGTCAGAGATGGCGGCAAAGCAGTCTTATGCGCCAACGGCCGGCTCTTCCAAATCTTCAAAAGATACGAAAGTATTGCAATTATGGAGTTTATGGGGGTTTTTTCCCCCCAATTACAGGTTTTTGTCCGAGATATTACAGGTACACAAATTTGGGGTAAACAGGTCTGGACAACGAAAATGAACGAGCAATAACTTATTTTCATCCAATTCGGCACAAGATGGGTGTTGAATGAAACAGAATATGATGTTCTCTGACCCTTAACATTTTTGTATGTCTGCAGGCGGGCATTTAGACGTCGTTCAACTGCTGGTGTCGGCTGGGGCCGACATTGACAGTCAGGATAACCGCAAGGTGTCATGTCTGATGGCCGCATTCCGCAAGAGTCACATCAAGGTGGTGAAATGGATGGTGAAGCATGTTAGTCAGTTCCCATCAGACACGGAACTTCAGCGCTTCATTTCCACCATCACTGATAAGGTGGGTGCTTGTTCTGTCACCACAGATCCTTCTGGCATAAGGTTACTTGCAGGAAAGGGGATCTGTTGCATTCTGATGGCAGCATTCTGAAGATATTTTATCTTTGCCTTAACCCTTCCAGATTAAGATTTTGGCTAATACACTACCACTGAAGCTTCATGTTGGAGCAAATGTACTTTACAGTTAATGTGAGTTTCTGAGCTGCCACAATTGATTCAGCAGTGTCTTGGCTGCTGTCCATCCTAATGATTTCACCAAGTTTCGTGCACATGTTTGGTGAAGATTATTTCTTGAGCGTTTATCACTCTTGCAGTGTCTAACTATTGTGATGCCTTTTTTTTTGTTGTTTAGCCAGAGTGGTAGCTCTTGCATACTTCTGTGTGTGAAATCATGTCTGGCTGTATCTTAATCTTCAACAATATGCTGATGTATTGAAACAGTGTTCGAGACTTCAACCCAGGAAATACTTGGTAAAGGGAGAGGGCAAGAAAAACAGGAAAAAAAGGAAAATGCCTTAGTGATAGAGTATGAATTTGTCTCAAAGTGTGGTGATGGATGAGTCAGGTTTGAAAGCAATTTGTATTGTGAAAATCTATTTCTATATTAATTTCTAGAAATGTCTTGCTTCCATGTGACAGCTGTGTGAGTGACAGTTGGTAAAAATGAACATCTCTATGCACACACACACACACATACACACACACACACACCAGCTTTAACCCTCTTGCATTTGCATTTTCCAACCCAACACTGCTCCTAGTATAAGAGGGTTTTTTTGTGGATAAATCGGTGGAATGCGGTCAGTTCACAACCCTAGTCTGTGTGAATGAATAGTTTCCCACACCACATACTACTAAGATTCCATTGGACACTTCTCAGGGATGCCCATTTATCTTGGCCAGCCTTAACTTAAAACAAGGTCGCAGTAACGCAGCATGTGCAGCTGGTTGCTGCCATAAGGAACACCAGGGGAGACAAACAGAGCGGAAAGATACAGGCGAAACAAAAGGATGGTCATCAGCCACTGTCTCTCATAGTCACACTTGATTCGAGCTAAAAAAGAGAAGATACACTTTTTAAAAGTTGAATTGAAGCACTTATCAAATGGCAGCTTCCCCACTGGCCATTGGCCTCAAATGGCGTGTTTTAAAGATCAAAGGCACCCGAATTAGCTGTCTGGGAATGAAATGGAAAGTTGTCTGTGATAGGCCGAATGTTAGTTGACTGTTGATAGCAGTGTAGGGTGGTACTGTAGTCATTTTGTATATGGGGAGGAAGATTGAAGTGTTAGGGCAAGCCAGATACGATTTCGTTTCTATGAACTGTTTTTGATATTTGTTATTTCACTCTTCTTTTTTTGTGTCATTGTATGGTTTGAATGTGTGTTTGATAATGCAGGGTTCGTACGCTCCATGAAACTCCTTGAATTCTGACAGGGAATTTCAAGACCTTGAAAACCTTTGAAAATCAATAAAATGTGGTTCTGTTGACCAAACCTCCTTGAAAACCTTTGAAAATCAAGCCATCGGCTCCAAAAATCTTTAATGTGGCAAAAAGAAATGGCAGCTTGATTTTTCTGCGTTCAGGTTAATGAAAAACTATCTAAAAACAAATTTTTACAAACATCATTGCGATCCTGGATCGTCTGCGATTTTACCAAGGGAGATAATTTGTAACTTCATCAAAATTGATGATGTTGCAAATTATCTCCCTTGGAAATGAAGTGAGGCAGGGAACAGTAAACAAGTGGGGTAATTTTTGCTCCCATAAGAAAACCTAACACAGAGTAACTTTTATTCAAGACTGGCACAGCCTTTTAACCTTGAATAAAGTGAGACAAATGCATAGATGAACAATCTAATAGTGGGGGAAAAAAACAAGGGCAGGCCAACAACTGAACTGTCTTCATAGTAATGACTTGTCAAAGATTTGGACTTAAGGAGGGGGGGAGAGGGGGGAGGGGGAGTTGAAGATGGAGAAACTGGGAACATGAAATAAAGAAAATATATTACAGATATGAAAACTCTTGACTAGCTGCATAAGGGAACCATCATAATCCCTTTTGAAGGCAGGTATATTTGTATTACCTGCTCTGAGGCCTTTCGTCCGCTGGATCAGAACTCATCAGGGAGACACGGCTGGTTGTGCCTGCGCTCCTGGCGTCAAATAGAGACACACCACAGTCCATAATACCGTGGTGTTCTCACCACCAAGGGTGCAAAAAAGAATCCAATAGCACCCCCAAAGCAGCCAGTGAAGGGTAGTAAAGGAAACCAAACGAAAGTGTGGGGAGGGAAAAACTTGCTGAAAAACTAAAGACATTATGCAAGTAGTATAAAATGTAGGGGACAGTCTTTGAGCCTACGCTTGAGGATCCACCCAAGGATGCAAGGGAGATCAAAAGACAAACACACAGACGGACAGGAACAAATACAAATAACCTCAATTTTCAGCAACATTTTTCCTCCACTATTAGATTGTTCGTCTATGTATTTGTCTGACTTTATTCAAGTTTAAAAGGCTGTGCCAGTCTTGAATAAAAGTTACTCTGTGTTAGGTTTTCTTATGGGAGCAAAAGTTACCCCACTTGTTTACTGTTTATCTCCCTTGGTCAAATCGCCGATGACAATCCAGGATCGCGACAATGTTTGTAAAAATTTGTATTAAGATTTTTTTTTTTTTTTCATCAACCTGAACGCAGAAAAATCAAACTGCCATTTCATTTTTCAATTTTTACGCAATAGTGTAGCCTTAACCCGAAGAGTGCCTATAAGCCGTCAGCTGACGCCAAAGTAAAAATGCTTTCCCAGTGCCTATGGGCCGTCCACTGACGTCATGCATTTTTCTTGAATTTTCATTCGTTACTATTTCTATTAACGGACTTAGAGTGTGCGTAGTAAGCCTTATATGTCTGTAGTATTAAAATGATATGCAAATGACCACACGTGAGGGGAAAGCCCATTTATTCTCATCACTGACTGGATGACCAGCCAGCACTTCGTCTCGCTTGCAAAGATGGCGGCGCAACCTTTGACAAGGGTAGCGACCAAATCAACGTATTTACACAGCTGAGCAGGCTCTGCTAATCATTTTTGACAAAGACAATAATCTTTTATTCAACAACTTACTTGAGCATGAAGGTGAGATGATGATTGTGATGGAATTGCTGACCGTATTCGTCAGTTACTGAGTCGGGCTGTGTGACCTCAGTGTGTGTTCAGCTGACTGGTTTGCCAGCGTCGAACGAGCTCGCCTTGTGTGTACTCTGCACTGCGTGCCAGTGGCCAGTGATGTGATAGTCAGCGCGAGAGGGGAGCGTGGCCTGCTCGCGGCGTGACATGGGGCAGAAGAGAAGAGGAGGAGTGAAAGAGAGGGTTGAAGTCCAGCAAGGGGGCGTGGTGGGGGGAGGGGGGCGTGGTCGTGGACTGACCTGTCTGCATAGAGTGCAAGCGTCTTGGCAGACTTCTAAACTGTTTTACTTTCATTTACGTGTGTAGTGTGACAATACAAACTTTATTTTCAACTTTTTTGCTTTGTGTTCTTTTTTGGATGTGAAGCTGTAGTGGTAAATACATATGTTTTTGATCATGCAAAAAAATCTATCCAAATCTAAATGCCTAAATATTTTTGTATTATCAAAATTAAAACAAAAGAAGCCCAGATTCAAAATCTTCATTCAATTTCCTTCAAAAATCATATATATTTCATTGTTATATCTTTTGTAGTTTCTGAGCTAGAATTTTTTTGTTAATTATTACCCCCAAATCATTAGATTTCCCTGGCACTGGGAAAGCCTTTGTTTGTAACATTTTCAAGCAGCGAACGGGTTAAAGGGAGCGGTTGCACGAAAATTTGACCCATTTTCTTTCAAAAATCGTGTTTTGGGTTTTATGTGTTTTTGTGCCCAAGAAAGTGTGTTGAAACCATCTGTGGTGTTCATTTTGTCTATTTTCACATTTTTTTTTGTAAAAAAGGACTTCATTTGAAGGAGGTGTGTGTGAAAATTGCTTAACTTCTGTATTTTGAAATGCTGTTTTCTCAAAATCACTTTTTTCAACAATGGTTGATGTGCAAGGACTACAATATCTCTGGATCCAGACTAGCTAGCTTGGTAATTTTTTTTTCTTTTGATCAGAAATGATTTCTGCATGCAATTATATTATCTGTAAGTCAAAACAGCACGTATTATTTGCTATTTCTATTGGAATAATTCAAAAGCACAGAAACACGAAGCCGGATGGCCACCATATGGAAAAAAATTATTGAAAAAAAAGCAGTTTAGATTATAAAAATCCTTTTGTAATAGCATTACTATAGCTCAGCAAAACAATATATAAAAATCCTTTTGTAACTGCATTACTATAGCTCAGCAAAACAAGAAAAGTCATGTTTCAAGTGCCTAACATGTCTGCTATGATACAAATAGGGTTCTTGTCATTAACCTTTTTTGTTTCCCCTTCATTTTTCATCATTTTGCCCCCATTTGTAGTCCCCAAATCACATAAGAGTTTTGAAATCGCCCAAATGTGTTTTTTTCCAAGTTTTTTTTTTTAACATAAACAATAAAAAAAAATAATGAAGTTTTAAAAGAATAATGGTTTAACTCTCTTGACAAGCGTGCGCCCGCTAGCGCCTGACCGGAAATCACACTGCCAAAAGGCTGAGCGCCTGTCAGCGCCCGGTAAAACACATGGCAACAATGGGCGCCGCCATGTTTCTCGTAGAAAAAAAAGTCTCACGTGAACGTGACTTCGTTCTTCCTGTAGCGATTGTCTTCCGTTTGCAAAAAAACGTGAGTCGATATGTGCCGTATTTCTCGAGTTACGAATTTTTAAAGTTTTGTGGTCGAAATGCTGTTTTTCACCATGGCTAACCTTGATTTCTGCTGTTCTATGATGGGATTTAGTGATGAAGATACTGTGATTTGTAGGATTTACAGCATAAGACTTAGTGAAAGTGCTGGGTGATGAAGCTTAGAGTGACCTAGATTTCGACTGGGATGAGGTTCCAGATATGATGAACAATGATTCAGAAGAAAGTTCTGAAGAAGACGATATTTTTTTCCAGAGTAAATGGCTCATGTGACATTCTTCAAACTTACGATATAGCAACATATATATTCGCAGGAATTTTTTAAATCATTTTCATTTTGATTATTTTCTTTCCTCTCTTTTAAATTAATTTTTAAATTGGGTAACCATGTTCAAATTACGGAGTGAGTTCTCTTGCCGTAGGTTTTCTGCGTAACTAAGCGCAGGTAAGTGCATACTGAAGAGGGTTCATTTTCGTGCCACCTCTTGCCTTGAAATGAAATAAAGGCCCCTTGAAAACTCCTTGAATTTTGTTCTTGCGAGTCTGTAGGAACCCTGTAATGCTGTGTACTTACGTGTCTAGGAAAAATAATGGTGGTTTTTACACTGTGTTCTTTTAAATTATGAAGAGATATGTTTTCTAAACATAGAAATGCACATGTATTTCTGTGGACCATATACATGAATTAATGCATGCATATGCACACACGCACGTACACCCACCCACTCACACGCACACACAGACACACACACACGCACACACATGCGCGCGTGCACACACATACACTCTCTCTCTCTCTGACTCGTGCACCTTCACCGAAGAAGTCTGGGAATGGTAGGCTACACACATGCATAGAAACATGTGCACATTCAGATGCATTTATTCATACAAACATTTCTAATGTGTAAATAGTTTTTCAAGAATACTGGTCAAGTATAGACACACATACTTGTACAACACATTTCTGTTTTACTAGAATACCAGTCCAGGCAGACGAAATAACTTGCACAAGTCAGTTGTGATGTGGCCATGTATATTTGGTCCTATCTGCTCATATAGGACCAAATATACATGGCCACATCTGCTCATATGAGACAATCGTTTCACCTCATCTCTGATTGCTTTCCCATAAGTTAACTTTCCTCACACTCACACACACACACACACACACACACACACACACACACACACGAAGTCTCAGTCAGTGAATAATAGAAAGAACTGATCCTGAGTAAATAGGGACAAAAGTGTTTATTTTGATCCAGAATGAGTTAGTATGAATTGAATGTTATATGTTCCAGGAGTTGCAGAAGAAATGCCAGCAGTGCATGGACATCATTGTGTCTGCCAAAGACCGGCAGGCTGCAGAGGCTAACAAGAACGCCAACAGTCTGCTCCAAGAGATTGACAGAGAAAGAGAACTGGATGAACAAAAGCGTCAAATTGCTGCCAGAAGACGTGAGAGAAGGAAGGAGAGGAAAAAGAAAGGAAAACTGGAGAAAACCAAAGACAGCAAAGAGTGAGTTCCGTAAAAGTCTGTAAGACTGGAAGTGGCCTTGTTGCCACATAATTTAACCCGTATTTGATTACCCATTGTGTGAAGCTCATCACTGTCAGCACCAAGGCAGCCAGTCAGAATTTCACAATGAGAACTGAAGGATTTGAGAGCATGCTACAGGTTCCAGTAAAAACAGATACTCTGTTTTGATGCTTTGCTCTTTTATGAATGAGTAAGAATTATATATGATTAGAAAGAGAAAAAATACAGAATGGGTAAATGTTATGTATGATTAGACAGAAAAATGATTGTTGTATCCAGGATATAATTGATAAAATGCACATTAATCAAGTTTCCTGCATTACAGAGGAAATTGTTTTTAAATCCGATTCAAATATTAAAGTTGTTCCAGATTTTGTGAAGCGGACATGAAGACAATGCCTTGTTTGTTCCAATGTAAACCATGGTCTGTGTGTCTTTTAGCTTCACAGACTACTGGAACTGAAGTTAAACGGCTAACATTTTTCTTCATTTTCAAAAACATTGGAGATGTATGAAGCCCTGATTTTTGTATCCAGGATATAATTGATAAAATGCACATTAATCAAGTTTCCTGTATTACAGAGGAAATTGTTTTTAAATGCGATTCAAATGTTAAAGTTGTTCTAGATTTTGTGAAGCCCTGATTGTTATCTGAATGAATTTATGGGCAACAGAATTACATAAAATGTATCGCACTGAAATCGGTCATCAGTGAAGTGGCCAATTGCTTGGTTGCCCTTTTTCATTCTTTGTACAGATTTGAATCTTATGTTTTCTTGGGAAGGGGGTGGGGAGAAGAGAGGGTGGGGATGGGGGAAGGATGCCTTGTTATCTCCCACCCCCCTCCAGAGAAGCGTGTCTGCTGCTTGCAGCTATACCACTTTGTCATACCATGCAAACACTTCTCTTCCTTTTTCATTTTGCACCATTTTTAAATCTATGTGATCATTCCAGACTGGCATGATTTAGTATTTATTCACACATTACTGCAGTGAAACTTTCTATCAAGGACTTTCCTATCAAGGGCCATCTGAAAAAAGACACCTTTTCTTCTTCTTTTTTTTTTTTTAACATTTTTGTTGTCTTTTCTTGTTTTTAATATGGTTTCTTTTTTGTAATGTTATATTTAAGGTGAATTTTACATCTTCAGGATTTCAATACACCATACTAGCTGTTTAAAAAACAAAAAACAAAACCCCTTTCATCTTATGTTTGATAATGTTCATTTGATAGGAATGATCTGCATTGTGAGATTTCTTGTTTATCAGTATATGGTAGATAACTTAGTGTTATTTGATTTATCATCTCTTTTAGTGTCAGGACCACCAAATTACATGATGGAAGCCATTTAACCCTTTCACCGCCAGAGGCGCCTTTTGGCGACGATAGGGCAGAGCGCTGACGTCGCTATTTGGCGACAAAGTAGGGTGACCTAACTCCCGATACTCTCACGATCCAAGTTCATGAGAGAAAAAGCCAGCAATAAACGTCATAGTTGGGGGATGGTCTGGTCCATGCTCACAGCCGTTTGCTTTGTCAGAACACTATTCAGTTCAGTGTTTTATCGACTTTATTCCGATTGTTTTTCCATTCACTATGAGGTCACCACCAAGCACTTTACGTACTCGACCTTGCCATACATTTACCACACATCAAGTGCTGGGAATATTGAATAGACGGTCAGTTGTTCCTAATACAGATAAAGAAGACCCAGATAGTTACAAGGAAACGACGATAGTGAGGGCTTGACCGAATTATTGCAACGTGAAGCGTTGGACCGTGGCCAAATAGTTGGGAGAGGAGGCATGCTGACGAGAGATAAGACAAGACGCCCACTTACTACCGCTGTGCCCCAGTGTTTTTGCGTTGAGCCAGCCAGCACTGACTGACTGTTCACTGACTGACTGATGGGTTATTTGAGTGGGTTATGTGAGGGGGCGAGCTATGAACTTCACACACGCTGTGGGCCGACACTTGCTGGTCGAGGTTGAAGGGGCGTGGCCGACTGACACGTGAGACACAGAGATGTGTTGGGTAGGTTTTATGAATAGCCGAAGGGCTCTCAAAGGTTCAGAGACCAACAGGCACATGAATGACTTTGGGTTCATAAAAAAGTATTACTGTTGAGAGTGAAAGGGACGTGTGTGTATGTGTGTGTGCGTGTGTGTGTGTTTGTGTGTGTGTGTGTTCCCTTTTTCTTTCTTACATGTGTACCAGTTAGGCATAAGCGTGTGTGTGTGTGTGTGTGTGTGTGTGTGTGTGTGTGTGTTCCCTGCTATTGGAGTAGTGTTTGTGGCTGTTTCTTCCACTTTTCTGTTGGAAATATCATACTTTCTGGTCTTCAATTGTGAGTGGAGCATTTTTCCTCCCTTGTTGAGAGTTTGTTGGCATTCTTTCTTCATTTTTTACGTTCAGAAGGAACATAACATTCTTTTTTTTTATTTTGCTTTTTTTTTGCACTTGAAAGTACTAAAAATTTGAAATTGTTGTTTACTTACCATTACTAACATGTTATGATATAATAAAAGTACAGTGTATCTCCTCCATTTTACAAAAAATAGCATGAGAATTGGTTGTTTAGTTCCAGAGATATCTGCGTTTCACATATGCTGGTATAAAATAAGAGCTTTTTTGGAAAAATGGCTGGTGGTGGGGATTTATGCAAAATAGAATGTCTGGCGGTGAAAGGGTTAAATGAGGGGTCATGCATCATGTGCATGTGCCAAAAAGAGGAGATGGAGGGGACAAGATTGTTTTTTGGATGAATTATTTTTCTTTATCCATGCATTCACAGCCTTGCATTAACAAGGTTCATACGCTTCTTGTATCTCCTTGAAAGTCTTTTTTTTTTTTAAACATCTGTCTAAACTCCTTGAATTTGAAGTTTTCCTTTGAAACCCCTTGAATTTGAAGTTTTGAGGGGAAAGATTTTTCCTTAAAAATTTTTTTTGTCAGTTTGCATGAGTTTGCCTCTTATTGTTCATGAATAAGTATGTCCTAATTGTCATTTCATGATTGATTGAGAGAAATCAGCAAAGTTGAATCTGTTGTTCGCTAGAAAAAACAAGGGATCCATGGGAGGTTATTGAGTACCTCTAGCCACGTACGACTTGGCATGAAATTTGAAAACTTGCGATCAACGAACTGTTTACCCAAGTCTGCTTGTAGTTGTATAGCTTTAGGACTGTTTAAACGAAAATGAAACTCATGATAGGAGGAAAGTACCATCTGTGCAAGGGGTACAGAAACATTTGGGAAAAAAAAATAGCATGTAGACTGATCACACCTGTTGCAAATTTCTTCAGCTTGTCATCAGCTAGTTTTTGAGTAGTGTTTTCTTGAAATATGAAGGCAGCTGACAAAAATGAGAACAATTGTTTTAAACATGAGTAGTTGTAACCAACATCATGACACATGTGAAGTGGAGATTTGGAAAAGTAGTTTTATCTTTTCAAGAAACTTTTTCAGATTTGGATAAAATCTAACCTCAGTAAGAGCCAGATAGCTTATTTTTAAGAGTTATTTTGCTGTAAAAATATGTCTGGAGAGCCTTGAAAAATCAGAAAGGGTCTTTGAAAGTTCCCAGAAAATTGGATTTTTTTTTTTTAACCTAGAAATGTGTATGAACCCTGGTGTAAGCATCTTCCTTTCCCCACCACCCACTTTTCTTGTCTTTGTGATTTCTTTAGCATTGCATGAAATAGGATTATTAATGTCTTTTGTTTCAGTAAAAACTCGTCCCCAGAACCAGAGAGTGAAAATGGTACTCAAGACCAGGAGAATGATGATGATGATGATGAAGACAATGTGGAAATTGAACCTCCCTCAGCGACAGTAACATCTACTTTAGGTATGGTTTGGAAAGTATGGAAAGTATGGAAGCTGGTGGTAAAAAAAACAATGCAGAGACACAAGTCTTCTTGAAATTTAGAACAGAAACATTGTCTTTTGCTCGCATTTGGGTATTTTTAGGTCCAGCAAGATTTTGGGGGTGCAAGAAGCAGGATTTCAGGTTTTATTCATTATTATTTAGAATGTATTTGATTTAGCATTTTTGAGTACAAAATGAACATTGTGAACAAAAAATATCTAAAGGCTTTCAACATTATTTTTGGTGGGTTTTAGGTGCCTCTTCAGTATGCACTTACCTGCTCTTAGTTACGCCGAAAACCTACGGCAAGAGAAGTAACTCTGTAATTTGAACATGGTTACCCAATTTAAAAATGAATTTAAAAGAGAGGAAAGGAAATAAAGAAATGAAAATAATTTTTAAAATTCCTACAAATATGTATGTTGCTATATCATAAGTTTGAAGAATGTCACATGAGCCACTTACTTGGGGGGGGGGGGGGGGGGGGGGGATCTTCAGAACTTTCTTCTGAATCGTTGTTCATCATATCTGAAACCTCATCCCAGTCGAAATCTAGGTCACTCTAAGCTTCATCACTCAGCACTTTCACTAAGTCTTATGCCTTAAATCCTACAAATCACAGTATCTTCATCACTAAATCCCATCATAGAACAGCAGAAATCAAGGTTAGCCATGGTGAAAAACAGCATTTCGACCACAAAACTTTAAAAATTCATAACTCGAGAACTACAGCACGTATCGACTCACGTTTTTTTGCAAACGGAAGTGAATTGCTTACAGGAAAAACGAAGTCACGTTCTCGCGAGACTTCCTTTTCTACGAGAAACATGGCGGCGCCTATTGTTGCCACGTGTTTTAATGGGCGCTGGCAGGCACTCAGCCTTCTGGCTATGTGATTTCCGGTCGGGCGCTAGCGGGCACACGTTTGTCAACTGAGTTAAGATCGGCAGTTTGCCTGTTTGAATTGATATGAAAAGTGTATGTAATCACAGGGAAAAAGGCACAGCGTTGATGGGGAAGGAGAAGGATATGAAGATAAAATCAAAACAACAAGGATGACAGTTTGGCATTTGACAGGTAAAGGAGAAGACTGCCTGACTATTCAAACAGTTAATTTGTTCAGATTCCTGCAAGTCCTCAAGAAAGTATTAAAGAACAAATTGGGATGTACCAGTGTCATGCCTTTCTAAGAAGGCTGATTCTTCTTGACAATGAGGAGGAGAATTGTTGGTCAATTTTATTAATTTCCATCTTTCTAGTTACCTGTACCAAAGTCAGGTATGAACGCTGAGTACAGTAAGGCAAGTTAAATTTTTTTTTTTTTAAAGGTTGGGAGGGGATGTGTGGGGAATTCGTTTTGGAACATTAACTTCCATGTAGTGTTAAATGTGTTTGCTTTAAGACTGAACAGACCAGGTTATTGTTTGGGTTTTTTTTTAAATCTTGAATTCTTCATGTCAGGTTTAAACCAAATTTGGCATTGTTTTAGAACAAATGGCTTCAGCTTGGATTAATGTCTTTGTCAGTTTTGTGCTGACTTGTCATTTGGGCCAAATGTATGTATATGCCTGCTGTAACACGGATGAATGATAAAACATTACAAAGTAATGCTGAACAATTAAGTAGTGGGGGAAAACAAGTGGAAGCTAACAATTCTACAATTCTTCTGTCATTATAGTAATGACTTAGTAAAGATTGGAACTTCAAAATAAAAAAGGGGGGTTTGAAGATGAAGAAAATGGCGATGTAGAATTAAGAAAATATATTATAAATATGAAAACCTTTCACTAGCTGCATGAGGAAACCATCGTAATCCCTCTCGAAGGCAAATCTATTATATTGCCTGCTCCTAGGCCTTTCGTCCGCTGGATCAGACTCATCAGGGAGACACGGCTGATTGTGTCTGTGCTCTTGGCATCAAGTAGAGACACACCACCAAGGGTTCAAAAAACATTACAAAGTGTTATAAAAATTAAAAGAGAAAAAAATAGGAAACAAATAATTTGTGACACCTACCAATATGATTGTACAAATATTTGAGGTGTTCATCTGATCATCCAGCAGTTGCAAATTGTTGTTACTTTGTACAGGTGTCATATCAGTTTTAAATGTCTTTTTTTTTTTGTTAGTTGGAATTATATGCACTAAATTACTGTGTTATTCACTCCCTTTGTTTTCAGGCTCTTTGTACATGTAATACAAGTTACTGAAGTAAACATGCAGACCTCACTGTAATAAATGTTACAACGGTAAACATGCATGCATCCAAGCAAGAGTAAGTCCTTTTATGTTTAGAGTTGTCTCACATTTGTGAATTTCGCCTTCAAGGCATAATGTGATAAAAAAATAATTGCACAAGGTGGCGGTGCAAACACTAAAATACTATTGTCGGAATTTCAGTATCAGTTTTGAACCATGTTTGCAATTAGCAAGTCCAGTAAGGTGTGTGCCATTACCAAACATAGCTATCCTCGCTCAAAGTTAAAATGATCACAGCAATTCGACATTTGCATCAAAAGAAAATGATCATAAAAAGTGTGAAAGTGCAGTAAGATTTTTAGACAAATTTGGAAGTATTGCACTATCCTGTGATTCCATCTCACACAGAACTATCACTTAATCTCCATCAATGAGTCCGGCAAAAAATGATCAAATCAGTTACAAGCAGTTAGGGATTACACAGAAATAGTGATGGCAGGTTGAAGAGGGTATAATGGCAAGTAGAAAATGAGAGAAAAAAATGTGTCTTATGTTGCAGGAACCACTCTGGTCACTAATGCGGAATCCAAAGTGTCCAGAAGCAGTTCAGCAAAAAATGCTTCTCATCCCTGTCATGTCTCCACTGTCTCTTCTGCTGTGTCTGGTTCTCAGACAGCCTTACCGACTATCTCCACCACTTCAGTCAGTGAGAAACGTCAGCAGAATGCTGAAGTACGGAAAAACCGCAGAAACAGAAAGGAGAAAATGTCGCATGCACCTACCAAGGAAAGCTGTGTTGTTTCCGCAGCAGCGATAACTACGGCCATACTGAGCAGAGCGTCGGTGGTGACCACGACTTCGGACATCTCACTAATGACCAATGCTTTGGGGAAAGTTGGGCTGCACTCCAACATGTCTTCTCTGAACCAGGTGATGACGACGTCAGTCATCAACACAGTCAACACCAGTTCCAGCACACCTCCTCAGTCCACTTTAGCCAACAACAAGAGGAAAAAGAATGACATCATCAAACCTGTCAATGCTGCTAAAGGCAGTATGTATTCAGTTTTTTTATTTGTGTGTGTGTGTGTGTGTGTACATGTATGTTGCTGATTATTGTTGTCATGTTTTTTGATGTCTTGAAGTAACGGAGGTACCATTCCTCCTCCTGTCATCTGGGCCTTTGACCAACCATGGTGAAGTTGGCCATCAAATTAAAGGAAGCTGGTATAGCTCTGCAGTTTGGTCAAAAGTATAATGTGTAGTAGGGTGTCTTAGTGCTGCGTTAGTTCTTTTTTTTTTTTTTAATTGAGGTCACATGGGGCTAGCAAACTGGTGGTAGTGTGCGAGAGTTGGACAGGGAAAGTTTATTAAACTGGATTGAGACTGAATGAAATGAAAAGGTCTGTCTGTGTGACATACTGTGTTTCTTGGCCTACAGGGGGAAACAAAGTCTGTTTGTGTGACATACTGTGTTTTGTGTTCTGCAGAGGGGAAAAACGTCTGTAAGTGACATTTGTGTTTCGTGGTCTACAGGGGGGGAAAAAAAGTCTGTTGGTGTGACATTGTGTTTCGTGGTCAACAGGGAGAAAAAGGTCTGTTAGTGTGATATATTGCGGCCCTATGTTCCCCAGGGAATTCAGAGGACTAAGTCAAGTAGTGTGATATATTGTGTTTCATGGTCTACATGGGGAAAAAATGTCTGTTTGAGTGACATAATGTGTTTTGTGGTCTACAGGGGGAAAAAGGTCTGTTAGTGTGACATATTGTTACATGGTCTGCAGGGGAAAAAAGGTCTGTTAACTCATTGCCGTCTCGTCGATCACCTGGCGGGCGACGGGTTGAGTGCTTGGCACTGACGCGTCGCCCGCCAGGTGATCGACGATTTACTCAAATTTTCACATGTAGCTGTGCGGTCTAAGGGAAACAGTCCTGGTATCTACAGAAAGCTGAGGGTTTCCTCTATTGGGTGGTACTCTCCCTTAGTGTATATCTCACGTTTAATTCTACCTTTTCGCTCATATTATGGGATAGTTAGAGGTAACTCTAGTCGCCCGTCTTCGTCATGGTGTCGGCACTGAAGCATCAGCGAGTGGTAGCAAACAGAAACATCTCATTTCAAGAAGTAATTGAAAGAAAAATGAAAGAAAGATCAGATGAAGAGCTGGAACTGTTTTCCGAACTGTTTTCCAAACTTGCTGAATCAGACAGAGAGGATATGAGTGACGATGGTGAGTTGTACATACCAAATGATGATGAAGTTTTTGCATTTTTTCTTCAGTTATGTGACAGCAGCACTCTGTTCGAATCTGGACCATGCACACAGCTGTGTGTGTGAAAGATAAGATTGTTTTTATGTGTTTACAACACATTGTGTTTACTACAGTTATGATCATATTGATTTTTCATCCATACCTATGTGGAAAAAAAGTTTTTGCTGATAGCTGTTTTCCTACACTGTTCAAACCAGTGGCGAGTGAAGTGTGTACTGAGCACAGGATTGTAGTATTTTTTTTCTAAAAGAACATGATTTGAAGTTTTCAAAAATATATAATTATTGTTGTATTTGGTTTGGTTCTGTCTGTAAATTTTTTGTAAAAATACCCAAAATAGTGCGTCTCAGCGTGTCGCGGTTGTAGCAGAAATCTGCGTCTGTATTGAGTTAATGTGACATATTGTGTTTCGCGGTCTACAGGGAAAAAAAGGTCTGTTAGTGTGACATATCGTGTTTTGTGGTCTACAGGGAGAAAAAGGTCTGTTAGTGTGAGATATTGTGTTTCATGGTCTACATGGGAAAAAAAAACACTGTTAGTGTGATTTAATGTGATTCGTGGTCTACAGGGGGAAAAAAGGTGTTAGTGTGACATATTGTGTTTCATGGTCTACAGGGGAAAAAAAAAAAGGTCTGTTAATGTGACATATTTTGTTTCGTGATCTACAGGGGAAAAAAAGGTCTGCTAGTGTGACATATTGTGTTTGATGGTCTACAGGGGGAAAAAAGGTGTGTTAGTGTGACATATTGTGTTTTGTGGTCTACAGGGGAAAAAAAGGTCTGCTAATGTGACATACTGTGTTTCATGATCTACAGGGGGGGAGGGGGGGAAGGTCTGTTAATGTGACATATTGTGTTTTGTGGTCTACAGGGGAAAAAAAGGTCTGTGAGTGTGACATATTGTGGTTCATGGTTTACAGGGGAAAAAAAGGTCTGTTATGTGACAATGTGTTTCGTGGTCTTTAGGGGGAAAAAGGTCTGTTAGTGTGACATATTGTGGTTCGTGGTCTGCAGGGGGGAAAAAGCTCTGTTATGTGACATATTGTGTTTTGTTGTCTACAGGGGAAAAAAGGTCTGTTAGTGTGACATATCATGTTTCGTGGTCTACAGGGGAAAAAAGGTCTGTTAGTGTGACATATTGTGTTTTGTGGTCTACAGGGGAAAAAAACGTCTGTTAGTGTGACATATTGTGTTTTGTTGTCTACAGGGGGAAAAAAAGGTCTGTTAATGTGACATATTGTGTTTTGTTGTCTACAGGGGGAAAAAAAAGGTCTGTTAATGTGACATATTGTATTTCGTGGTCTACAGGGAGGAAAAAGGTGTTTTAGTGTGACATATTGTGTTTCGTGGTCTACAGGGGGGAAAAAAGGTGTGTTAGTGTGACATATTGTGGTTCGTGGTCTGCAGGGAAAAAAAAGGTCTGTTAGTGTGACATTTTGTGGTTTACAGGGGAAAAAAGGTCTGTTAGTGTTTCATATTGTGTTTCGTGGCCTACAGGGAGAGGAAAGCTCTGTTAGTGTGACATATTGTATTTCGTGGTCTACAGGGGAAAAAAAAGGTCTGTTAGTGTAACATATTGTGTTTTGTTGTCTACAGGGGAAAAAAGGTCTGTTAGTGTGACTTATTGTGTTTTGTTGTCTACAGGGAGAAGAAAGGTCTGTTCGTGTGACATATTGTATTTCGTGGTCTACAGGGGGAAAAAAAGGTCTGTTAATGTGACATATTGTGTTTTGTGGTCTACAGGGAAAAAAAGGTCTGTTAGTGTGACATATTGTGGTTCGTGGTCTACAGGGGAAAAAAGGTCTGTTAATGTGACATATTGTGGTTCATGGTCTACAGGGGAAAAAAGATCTGTTAATGTGACATTTTCAGTTTCGTGGTCTACATCGGAAAAAAAAAGGTCTGTTAGTGTGACATATTGTGTTTTGTTGTCTACAGAGAGAAAAAAGGGCTGTTTGTGTGACATATTGTATTTCGTGGTCTACAGGGGGGAAAAAAAGGTCTGTTAGTGTGACATATTGTGTTTCGTGGTCTACAGGGGGGAAAAAAGGTCTGTTGGTGTGACATTGTGGTTCGTGGTATACAGGGGGGGGAAAAGGTCTGTTAATGTGACATATTGTGTTTTGTGGTCTACAGGGGGGAAAAAAGGTCTGTTAGTCTGACATATTGGGGTTCGTGGCCTACAGGGGAAGAAAAAGGTCTGTTAGTGTGACATATTGTGGTTTACAGGGGGGAAAGGTCTCTTAGTGTGACATATTGTGTTTCGTGGTTTACAGGGGGGAAAAAAGGTCTGTTAGTGTGACATTGTGTTTCTTGGTTTGCAGGAGTTGGAGACCTGGATGATTTTGGTTCTTACTCAGGGGGCAAGTCATTCCTGCCACAAAAAGAAGCAGATCGGTTGAATAAAAGCATGGAAAAAATGAAAATCAGTACAAAGTAAGTATTAGTATATTCTCTGAACCAAATATTACGGTAACAGTAATGACTTCCAGTTTAGGCTATATGAGTTAACAAGGTTGTAAGAGTTAACGTTACATCTCGAAAATATGCGGACAGTTATTCATCCAGTGGTCTTGTAAGTATGAAAGCTTGATCCACTAAACTCACTCTGTTTATGTTCTGCATGAGAGATAAAGACTTGGTTGTGGACTGGGCATGTCAGGATGTGATTATGTGCAATTAGTGGGCCCTGATCATTAATTAACTGAAAATGACTGTGGACATGGACATTTTGATTCAAGCAAGTATGGACACGATCATGCTGTTCAGATAGACTCAGAAACAGCAACAAGGATATTTTGGTGTGTCTCATCTTAAGATGAAACGGGTTGTGTAGTGTGTGTGTGTGTGTGAGAGAGTGTGTGGTTATGGTAGGAAGGAGGGAGAGGGCATGCTTAAAATTACAAAACACAAATAATGTATTTACAGATTTTGCAGTTACAGTGGAACTTGTTTCTCAAAATCTTGTTCACAGTGACACACTAAATCCAAGTGAAAGAGATTCAAACCTCTCGGCCAAACTGTCCCCGCTGGGCACAAGTCCTCGTAAAGGGCAGCGCAAGGATGAGGGATGGAAGGAAGTCACCAGAAAGTGAGTTATTTTGTACCTGTTGTTAGGAAAGCATCTCACTCTCTCTCTTTTTTTTTGTTTTTTTTTGTTTTGTTTTGAGAAAATGTGCAGACTCTTTATACTCTTTTTCAGCATTTCTTAGCCCAGTGACTTATTGTTTGTCCTTGTCTTGTGCACACTTTCTAGACATTTCCATAATGACTTTTGTGGATCATACTCTGTGAACTGTTTGAAGATCAGCTATACATTAAAACCACAGATGTTAACCATTTCATTTATTTGAATTGGGCTGTTGGTAATTTTATGTGCTTGATCCTTGATGGAAACATGAAAAACACTGCAACTCAGACATTTAGAAGCCTACACAGCCTTCCTAATTGATGATTTTTCTATAAACTATAGCCTGCTCTGTTGATTATAGAATCTTTAGTGTTGAAAGGGGTTGGCTAGCTTCTCTTACATAGTGTGACATATTGTATTTCGTATTACCCCACAAGGGTAATAATAACTGCTAACACATAAGGGAGAAAAAGAATATCGGTTTAATGGCAAGTTTTCACAATCACAGGGTTAGTTAGATTGGGGATGATATATTGGGAAGTCACTATGATTGCATGCAAACTGTTTGATGGTTAAACGTGCTTTTCCTTGTTAAGCTGTCTTTAAAAGGGTTTTTTTTTTTAATTCTTTTTCCCTTTTTTAGATATTTTTGGCTTGAATTGCATTAACTTGTGTCTTACAAAGAGATAAAAACTAGCCATTAAAGAAAGCGTATGTAGGCTTATTAGTGATTTTTGCTGGATATGTTTATGTATGCTTGAGAATACATTTAAACGTTATAAATCATGAAGTTTTGTTTTGATGTGGCTGTACCGATGAAAGGGAAATATTTTGGATTATGTCATTGAAATATTTCAACTTCTAGATGGATAATTTCTTTCCCCCCCCCCCCCCCTGTCTCTGTCTCTCTCTCTCTCTCTCTCTGTCTCTCTCTCAAGGTCCCTCACCCATATTTTTTGTTTTATTCTGCTGTTTCTGTCTGTTTTGATCTGTTCTGTGTTTATTGTGTATGCATTCATGCAAGAGTGAGACAGATCTGTTAGTAATGTTTAATTGACAAGTGATGATTAGCATAGATATATTCTGTTATAATATTATGTATGAAACATTATGATATTATATATGAAACATCAGTCCTTTGTCTTTTTAGTTTTAGAAATAGGTTGTGGATTCACCTGATTAGACAGACACCAAGTAGTTGTGTTTAACATTTGTTCAGTTCCATTAATTGGATGTTACTGAGAAGGTCATAAGTTCTGCTATTATTGTTTGATGGAAATGAATTTCTTGAAGAGTGATTACACACATTTGAAAATGCTTATTGATTTGTCAGTTTCTTGCCATTTAAAGTTTGTGACATGCAGTTTGTTATATTCCAAGCTTTCTGTGTTCATGTAACTTTTCCTTCTCTGCTATCAGAGTGCAACAGCATTTTCAGCTGTTCTGAAATGTGCTTATTGAACACATGATGGATCATCCTGCACTGTATATTGCAGGTCATCCAAAAAGAGCCCCGATATAGGCCATGGCCCAGCTGCCGATGAGTGCAGTAATTGCAGGTCCAGAATGGTCAACATACCTGGCACAGCATCTGATGAATGCTGTCATTGCAGGTCCAAAAAGGTGACCGTCCCAGCCAATGTTATTAGCCGGGTGATAGGCCGAGGAGGGTGCAATATCAACTGCATACGAGAAACTTCTGGTGCCCATGTGGACATCGAAAAATCCAGCAAGGGATCATCAGACCGAGTCATCACTATCAAGTAAAAAATAATTCCACTTGCATCCTGCTTAATTTGCATCCCTTTGTTTCTGCTCTTATTTGTGTGTGTGCACGCGCGCACATGCATGTGTAATTATATATGCGATAGAAATGGCCCCCCATATATGCATGTTGCATTGTATTGCGCAACTTAGGTATTGTAACAGATTTTTGAAAAACAGAACAAAGCAACAACAAAACGATATATTTCAAGTAGTGACATAACAAGAAAGTGACACAAATTCACTATTTGGCATACTGGCTATTTGACCTTCGTCATTTACCTTACCATTTCATGAGATGTATCGTTAGCACATTTCACAGTATAGATACTTGATCAGATCTGCTAACCTCCACACTAAAAGACATTTTCAAAGAAAGGCAAAAATCCATTCGAATGACGAGATTGATTTATGCAAATTCTTGTTATAAGAAAAAAAAGAAAGAAAGAAACCTGGAACAGGAAAATAGTATTTTCTGGCTCTGCAAGGTTTTCTTGAGGTGCTTTCCAGCTCCCAGACATTGTGGCCAAATCATTGTGTACATTTATAATTCATTTGTAAAGCATGATAAAAACAAACAAACAAACAAACATAGCTGTTAAGTTAATTTGGGGTACAAAATTTTGAAACGCTGGTGTGATTAATCTAAGCTTTAAAAGTCAGGAAGTTAGTAGAAAATTGCAAAAGGTGACATCCTGTGAGGCCATTGGTGTGTATGAACGGTAACAGTGATTGAGTGAATGCAGAGAGCGAGAGGAGAAAAGATGAAGTACATGACCAGAAAAAAAAGAAAAAAAAAAGATGAAGAAGGAAATATCTTCAAAAGAACCATCAAAAACATTGTGCAAAATATTTGATAGTAGGAATGGCTTCATGAACTCTGTTAAAGTGGGCTGGTGCACAAACTAAGGTGCCACAAGATTGACATTGCAGGTTGCATTTGGTGTGCTCAAACAATCAAATTTGGCTTTGGCAGCAACAAATTAACATGCTAATTTTTTTTTTCCTTTCCGGGCAAATGATGGAGTGCATGTCAAAGATGTGCTGCTGTACATCACTCAGCTTTGGAGGAGGGGAGGGGAGCATGATAGAAAAAAGGATAATTTTCAAGAAAGAGCATGCTTGGTGGATGTCGCCATCTGGTGAAGATTGGATACATAATCTCAACATACTTGCCTTGATTACCAAGGCCGTGTAGGTAGGAAATTACAAAATGATTTGAAAATTGGAAAAAGTGACTTGCTGTAATGGAAGGCAGCAAAGTGGACCATGCATAAAAGGATAAAGCTCAGGACAAGAAATGATGGGGATGATTTAATTAATATGTATTATGAAAACCAGGTGAAAAAAAGCTGGAAATGAGAATGGCTGTATGAAATTAAACAACAGTGGACGTGCACACCAAGCTTGTATGCCAGATGACCAACCATATGCTGTGTGTGTGTGATTGAATGTTGAATTATCCCAACAGGGTAAAACAAGGTCACACACTACCAGATACTGGAATGCTGAAGAAGAAGAAGAAGAAGTTCGTTGTTAATCACAACAGATTTCTCCATGTTTGTTTGGCTGCCCTCCCCGGAGAGCAAATATTTGCTAGATGACATATGAATTTAGTATGTTCCAGCTCTTTTTGTCAGACCAAGTTGTGCGTATATTAAAAAATGAAATTGATTTCAGGGGGTCTGCAGAGGCAACTCGGATGGCCAATGCAATGATCTTATCTTTGGCTCATGAGCCAGACAAAGATCTGCCGGAAATCATTGCTCGTGTCAAAGGCAAGCCAGTTGAAAAAAGTCAGCAGACCCCTGTTACGATAGGTGACTTTGCCATTGGAATGTTCACTCTTCCTACCACTACCAGCCAGTCTGTCAACACCGGCAACCAGAAGTCCAGTACAAGCAAATCAGGATCCAGTCGCCAGCCAGTGGGTAGCAGCTCTACTGTCAATGGGCGGTCAGCTGTTGCAAGTGTTGGACAGTCACCTACCAACGCATGGCAGAACCCAGTGTCTGGTTCAGGAGGCCCTGCATCACCAAGACGCAGTCCACAGAAACAGCTCCCGGCCAGTCTGGTTCCCCACAGCTCCTCTGCTTCTGTGGCAAGTCTGGATAACAAAGTTGTAGGGCGTCAGACACCTGGGGATTCACGTCGCCAGGGAACAGCAACGTCCACAAGTACTGTTACACCCCTCACCTCAACATCTACAACCAACAGTCTGAAGTCCATGTCAAGTCATGCTGTTGGACGTACTGGCTCTGAATTGCGCCAACAAGCCATGCCATCTTCAAGTGCTGGAGTTGTTGGTCAGAAGACAAGTCGACCTGCAACAAGCAATGTGCGCGTGCTTCAGCGACAAGCAGCAGGATCTATGCGGGCTGATCCCCAGCCTCTTCCTATAGTATCCAGCCACATGTCCAATCCAAGCAGCACAGGTGGCACTTCTAATAGTGGAATGACATCCCCAGCTAACTTCTCCACTTTCCAGCTGTGGAACAATGCCTCACCAACACCAATTCTGTCAAAGAAAGAAGATTTTGCCAGTGTGGCTGCAGCAGGTGTGGTTCCCACTCAGCCAAGTTCACACAGTGGGCAGGCTGCTGCACCTGGTTCTCCTGCCTCAACACCAAATGATCCCACCAAAGCACCAGGATACAAAGCAGGCATTGGTTCGGCATCTCCGCAAACCAGAGCTGATCATGCCACTGTGGGATCTTCGCTGTCCTATGCAGGGCCTGTAGGCAGCCCAGAACATCCAGAAGATTATAAGTCAAGCAGCAGGGATCCTATGTCATCTCCCTCAGGAATGCCAGTCCTGCCCGGCTTGACCAGCCCTGCAGGTGATGGTCACATGCCATCCCCAATGCTGTATGGTGGCCCAAACTCTATACATCCAGGGAACTTTCCAATTCCCAACTTCAGCCCTCATTCTATATACCTACCTCCAGGTGCACTGGCTGATCAGAAAGAGGAGTATAGCACTCCCCATCAGCCTATGACCCTCCCAGAGATCAAGAGCACCCTCAATCCCAATGCCCCAGATTTCCAAATCACAGGGTCTGCAGGCAATGGTCCTGGTAGCATGTTGAATGGCTATCCACCCCCGATGGGAGATATGAGAAATGGTGGCGACATGAACTTCAGTGGTGGCGCTGGAGGAGGAAGAGTGGAGGGCGGAGGAAGCAGCACCGTCAACTCTGGAGTGACGAACATCCATCCATACGTGCAACTGGCCTGTGCCTACATGAGGAACGTACCACCTGCAGTGTTACAGCAGCTTGGCATGGGTATACTTGGCAATATGGAGCAGAGTATGGAGTTCTACTACAACCTGCAGCGCCTGTACTTGCAGAACCAGGTGCGATCTGGGAGTCCTGGCCCTTGCAGGAGCTCTGCCCCTGGCCCTAGTGGACCCACTCTGGTAAACCCTGATGCCAGTCCTGGGATGGGGGGTCCTGGCCCCAGCCCTGGGCCTAGTGGTCCAAGTCACATGCCAGGGTACATGCCAGGTCCGAGTCTGCCCCGCAATGTATCGCCCCTGCCAGGCCAGCACCGCCCCAACAGTGCTCCATGCATGCCAGGTATTTTGTTTGATTGTAAGGTGCCATTGTAGCTGTCTGAAATAGTAGAGTTAGTTGAAAACCTGTTTTTTTTTTTCTTCTTTTGTTTTGTGGGAGGCTGACCAGACTTGTAGAAAATCCTTCAGAGTAATTAACTGTTATCATGAGACAAATGGTTGTGTTGCATAAATGAATAAGACATCAGTTCATAATTTATAAACTAGTTTTTATGTGTGAAAATTACCACTCGCCTGTCATTGTCTCTTTTCCCCCTTCTATAGAGAGTGGCTTGACTTCATCATCTAAACAAATCTTAAATAAATGTTAGCAAACCGCCAAAAATACATGGACACGACATGTGTCGACGTCTTAGGTTTTCTTCAGGCAAGATAAAAAACAATTAGGACAACGAAAATGAATGAGCAATCACTTATCTTCAATCACTTCAGCACAAGATAGGCGTTGAGTGCTTCATTCAACGCCTATCATGCGCTGAAGTGACTAAAGATAAGTGATTGCTCTTTCTTGAAATTTAACGCCTATCTTGCGCTGAAGTGATTTAAGATAAGTGATTGCTCATTCATTTTTGTTGTCCTAATTGTTTTGTATCTTGCCTGAAGAAGACCTAAGAGGTCGAAACGTGTCGTGTTTTGTCTTGTGATTCGTTTGTCCACGTTTTTTTTGCAGTTCGCTAGCATTTGTTTAAAATGTATTCAGATTTCCGCCTGCAGTCGTCTCATTTTGCAACTAGATCTAACTTCATCACCTAAGTTTGTACACTTGACAGTAAAGATAAATTGTTCAGTGAAGGAAAGTTTAGTGTCCTATTCTGTTTTATGGCCAATTTGTTTGCTTAGGCCATAGTTTTGTTACTAATGCAGAACAGAGATGCTTCACAAAAGGAGTCTTGCACGACAGGCTTAACATTTTCATTCTATGGCTCAGCTTCCAACAAGGAAAAGCTATCAGCAGTGTGATTGTATGGCCTCCTTTACCCCTAGACTGCAGTACATGTCTGTTTTGTTTGCATGAGACTTGCATAATGTACAGCTGTAATTTCAAGGTTATAAGTCAATACTTTTTTTTCCCTGAACACCCATACTTTTGGCTACTGCTTTAGTGGTAACTGATGCTTTATCAGTTTTTCCTAAACTAGAAATCAACGTTTAAAATTTGATGACTTTTCTTTGTAAGTCTACAATTTCACATTCAGATCTAGTTTGAAGCTTGGTCACCACCAGATACAATAGTAACCAGCTGACAGAGATTTCCAAAACTGCCGAACTCGCTTTGTGGATATTAATCTCCAGAGTTTTCTGCAAAAACACAATTACTTCTGTGTAAAAGCACAACAGATCACCTCCATAACTTTGTTACTAGTTATATTTCTGAATAGTCTGCTATATCTGTGGAAATTTGTGCTGATACTGCTGCTGTCACTGCTTGGTAAAGCATCTGTCATTTGTAAAGACAGTTTTGTTTTGTTTTTTGTTAAAAGTCCTATCGTTATATCACAGTCCTGCTGGCTCTTACTCTGAGCAGCTTCTGTTCGTTGTTAGAACTGCCCTATCATTATATCACAGTCCTACTGGCTCTTACTTTGAATGACTTCTATCCAGAAAATGCTGACTCATCACTGTTCCACTGACATGCACAGCTAATAATTTATTGTTTGTGAAGTATGTACACATCTTGTGCTTCTCATTCATTGTTTGTGTTATGTTGCTCCTTTATTCTTCAGGTTTTACTGGTGCTTTCTTGAGGCTAATTATCCAGTTATAGCTTATGTGGGTTTTTTTTGTGTGTGTGATATTTTTAAAAGTATGGTGCGCATAGCATATATAATATTCTGGTGTGCATTATAGTCTGAAGTTTACGCAATTCTTCTGTCTTACTTTTTTGTTGTTGTTGCTTTACTCAAACCCAGACTGTTTTCAGATTCTGCCCCAACAACACCTGTACGCCCCAGCAACATTGGATCTCCCATGCCGCCATGTACACCACCTCTGTCAGAGGGGAAACAAACTCCAGATGACAGGAAGGTGCTGCGGCCCATTGGAGGAGAGAGAGCTGCCCAGCGAAAACTGCCTCTCAACGAACCAGGTCTAGGTGGCTCAGGAGACTTCAAGATCATGTGGGGAGCAACAGGTAATGCCAAGTCACATGTTTGTGTGTCTAATTAGGCTGTCCCATATGAATCTGTCATTTCTGGTAACATGGCATGGGGAGTTGGCAGAGCTAAGTACTTACAGAAGTGAATGTTACCAGTGAATGAAGTGTCAGTTACTTGTTCCGATAAGGCAAAAAAAAAAAATTTTTTTTAAGAGGGCAGTGACTTTTGAGGCAGACAAATCTGTCAAGTTTCATGTCTTGCACAGTTACTGAGTTAGTGGATCCTGTAATGCGTTTCCTCTCTGTGTATGTGTGAATTCTGTTGATATGTTCGAAAGTTGCAATACTGCTCAAGAGCGTACATGTGTTTGTGTGTGTGCACGTATGCTTGTACATGTTTCATAGTTGAAAGTGTGTGTTTTTGCATGCATGTGTCTACTTTTTGTGTTATTGTACACATCTTTGTGGCTCTGTGCTCTCAGCAAAGCCTCTGTGTGTGTGTACACACAGATCTGTGCTTTCAGCAAAGCCTCTGTGTGTGTGTGTATTCATGTGTTTGTGTTCATGTGTTTTTATGAATGTGCACAAGTCCACCTGTGTATGAGGTATATACAGGCTCCCTCTCCCTCCCCCTCTCTCTCTCTCTCTCTACCTGTGTATGAGGCATATACAAGTGCTGTCGTTCTCTCCCTCTCTCACGCATGCACACACACTCAGAGTACACACACACACACACACACACACACACACACACACACACACACACACACCACACATTGACGCACACACTCTGACACATATAAGCGTAACGCTCGCATGCACTCGCACAGGCAGACACATTCACACACACACAGACCCATAAAGGTGCGTGCACACACACATTAGATATATTTGTCCTGGGATAAGGCGACATATCTGCAATTCATAGGAAGGTACTGCATCAGTGTTTTGGATTTTTTAAAGGATTTCAAATCATTTCTGTTCTGTCACTATAGCATTTTGTTTTATCTGTGATGTTGTGAATGGTAATCATAACAATACATTTGGAGGTGATAATGCAATCTATCACAACTGAAATGATCATCACACTATTTTGAGCAGAACTGTGCTTGTACTAGATTCTTACTCAGAATTGAATGTATCGTGTAAAGAAGTTGGCATACATTTAGGGTTGGCATTTGCCAACATTTGCACACGCTAACACACTAGAGATGTGTTAAAAACAAGTGAGATTCTCCATCTTCAGCTGCATAAAAATGTCCTCCTCGGTCATTCAGGAGTTATAAGGTATGTCATTTTAAAGAGTAAAACAAAAGAAAACTCTTTCAGGTATAGCCTATATTTAAGCTTTTACAAACTAGTGCAAAACCATGTCAATTTGAACCCCAAACATTTAGCTATATATCTGATGGGTTTCGATGCACATGTTAAGCCAAGCAGTGAGGAGGCCTTGACCATTTCTTCACATATAATGGTTGCTTTTGTTTGGAGGAGAGTCTGTGACATGTTTTTGTCACCCTCTTTCTGTCAGGTTGAATGTCTGCAAGGATAAAAGTTCAGCTAGCTGTTTGGGAAACAGCAACGAGCATTTGAGAAAAAGAACCACTCATGTGAAAGTAGAAAGATGTTTTTACTGTTTGAAATACATTTCAAATTAATTTTAAGTGAATGTATGCCATTTTACACTTGATGTGGTCAAGTGAAAATTGAATGAAGTAAAGCCTGCCAGCCATTGTCATGTAAGAAAAAGAAAAGTGTGTATTCAAAGTGTTATGAAATTCGCATTACTCTGTCATGACTTGTGTACTGTTTTTATCTGTGACAAAGCCAAAAATGCATATTTTTTTCAGACAAAGAAACAGTGATATTCTTTCATGTCATTCGTTTTTGCCTGCTGGCATATTTTTTGCAGTATGATTGACTCTCATCATAATGTTCTCATTTTGTATTGATCTATCAAAGATTTGTTTATCCTCATTATAGCCAAATTTTGTCATCTCCAAGGACAGTTTGCCATAAACTGAAAAACTGTTGTAATGCATAGTTTTTCATGTTTTCATTATGTGTATTGTGTTAGCTTTAGACCAAAAGCCAGCAATCTTTCATTACTTTCATTCAGATATGAAATTGCATGCAGGCCAGCAAAGAGCAGTTGTCAGTTTCAGGCATCAGTTTCGATTTTGGAGAAAAAAAAAAACCCCAAGTAGGCTGATACTGGTGTAGTGAGCACAGGAATGACAGTCAAGGGAAAAAAGTATCAGCTTATAGCCGCAGAATTACAGTATGTTCTTCATGGGGATGATGGTCAAGGAAAAAAGTATCCGTGTATAGCTGCAAATTTACGTTATGTTATTCCTTCAGGGTTTGTACGCTCCTTGAAACTCCTTGAATTCTGACAGAATTTCAAGACCTTGAAAACCTTTGAAAATCAATAAGATGTGGTTTTGTTGACCAAACCTTCTTGAAAACCTTTGAAAATCAAGCCATCGGCTCCAAAAATCTTTAATGTGGCAAAAAGAAGTGGCAGTTTGATTTTTCTGCGTTCAGGTTAATGAAAAACTATTTGAAAACAAATTTTTACATTGTCGCGATCCTGGATCGTCTGCGATTTTACCAAGGGAGATAATTTGTAACTTCATCAGTTGGTTGAATTGCCGACGGCAATCCAGGATCGCGACAATGTTTGTAAAAATGTTTTTAAATGATTTTTTCATCAAACTGAACGCAGAAAAATCAAACTGCCATTTCTTTTTTCAATTTTCATGCAAGTAGTGTGGAGAGGTGGCACGAAAATTTGACCATTTTCTTTTAAAAATTGTGTTTTGGGTTTTATGTGTTTTTGTGCTCAGGAAAGTCTGTTGAAACCATCTGTGGTGTTCATTTTGTCTATTTTCACATTTTTCTTAGAAAAAAATGACTTTATTTGAAGGTGTGTGTGAAAATTGCTTAATTTTTTTACTTTCAAACGCCGTTTTCTCAAAATCACTTTTTTCAACAATGGTTGATGTGTTAGGAGTACAATATCTCTGGATCCAGACTAGCTAGCTTGGTAATTTTTTTTTCTTTCGATCAGAAATGATTTCTTTTTTTTTTCTTTCTTTTTGCTGTCCCAACCTCTACGCCACCTCAGAGGCAGTGCACCCACGGCGCTCATTCCGACACCCCGTCCACAGCCACAGCCCGGTCGGCCCTGTCACAGCCCCAGCACCGGCAGTCCACAGGCAGCAGTCAATGTCAAGTCGTCAAGAGGCAACCCACCGGAGGAGACACTGCACTGCTGCCGAGTCACTTCGGTGGTGTTCAGTGGCGCCTGTTCTGATCTAACATACGCAGGACACCACCTACTAAGCCCCCTACTGACGACAATAATTGCTTAGTTGCGGAGCCGGCGTGAGTAAGCTCTCCCTCCGGAGGGCGCCACCACATCCGTCCAACGACAGCCCCCATGGACTCGCCGATACCGGTGACCCCGACGGAACCAAACCAAGGCCACAGATGTGGAGAGGATATCAAAACTGAGGTCACCATGAGAGCAGGGCATGAAGGGCGACAGAATTTGAGACATTTTTTTTTATGCTGATCGATGAGAATGAGGATGATTAAGATGATGCTACGGATTTCCATTTCGGTCTGAGACTACATGACAGGGCTGTACTCTACGCTTCCTTTCATAATATATCCCAGCGTCACCCAGGCCCGAGAGATACAGGCACCTGCACTGTTGGTCAGGAAATTTGAGCAACACTCTCAGAAACGCATCCATTAAGTGGATTAAGTGAAATGATTTCTGCATGCAATTATATTTTGTTTATAAGTCAAAACAGCACGTATCATTTGCTATTTCTATTGGAATAATTCGAAAGCAATGAAACGCGAAGCCTGATGGCCCCCATATAGAAAAAAAAAGCAGTTTAGATATATGAAAATCCTTTTGTAATTGCATTGCTTTAGCTCAGCAAAACAGTATATAAAAATCCTTTTGTCATTGTATTACTAAAGCTCAGCAAAACAAGAAAAGTCATGTTTCAAGTGCATTACGTCTGCTATGATACAAATACAGTTCTTGTCATGAACCTTTTTTTTTTTTTTTTCAATTTTCATAATTTTGCCCCCATTTGTGGCCCCCAAATCACACAAGGGCTTTGAAATCGCCCAAATGTTTTTTCCATGTTTTTTTTTTTTACGTAAACAATTTTTAAAAAAATGAAGTTTTAAAAGAACAATGGTTTAATTTTCGTGCCACCTCTTGCCTTGAAATAAAATAAACGCGCCTTGAAAACTCCTTGAAAACTCCTTGAATTTTGTTCTTGGGAGTCTGTAGGAACCCTGAAGTACAATATCTCTGGTTCCAGACTAGCTAGCTTGGTACATTTTTTTCATTTGATCAGAAGTTATTTCTGCGTGCAATTACATTTTATTTATAAGTCAAAACAGCACGTATCATTTGCTATTTCTATTGGAAAAATTCAAAAGCAATGAAATGCGAAGCCTGACTGCCACCATATGGAAAAAAATTATTGAAAAAAAAGCAGTTTAGATATATAGAAATCCTTTTGTAATTGCATTACTTTAGCTCAGCAAAACAATATATAAAAATCCTTTTGTAATTGCATTACTGTAGCTCAGCAAAACAAGAAAAGCCATGTTTAATTCAAGTGCCTAACAATAAACATGTCTGCTATGAAACAAATACAGTTCTTATCATGAACCTTTTTTTTTTCATTTTTTATCATTTTGCCCCTATTTGTGGTCCCCAAATCACACAAGAGCTTTGAAATCACCCAAATATGTTTTTTCCATGTTTGTTTTTTTTTAACATAAACAACAGAAAAAAAATGAAGTTTTAAAAGAACAGTGGTTTAATTTTCGTGCCACCTCTTGCTTTGAAATGAAATAAACGCCCCTTGAAAACTCCTTGAATTTTGTTCTTGGGAGTCTGTAGGAACCCTGTCTTTTGAATGTTGTTATGCTCCAGTTTTAATTAGTTTGATCAATGCAGTACAAAATTTATACATCTGTATCTTTCAGTTACTCATTCATTTTGTTGAAGAAATCACAAAAGACTGTGTTCAGTATTGTGTGTCATACAATATTTATTGATTTATTTTGTTGAAGAAATGACAAAAGACTGGATTCCGGCAACTTCTCCGCAAATGACCGCTGCTGCCATGCCTACTTCTGTGATGACATCATCTGTAGTGACTGGCAGCAATATGGCCTACACCCTCAGCCAGAGGGAGAACTCCGCACCGGCTTCAGACAACATGAATGCTTTCCATGAATCTTTTCCTGCCTCGGGTATGGATTCATCTGTGGAACCTTCCTTACAGGTGAGATCTGGCAACTCCTTGGCTGGAGGTTGTTTTTTTTTTCTTTTCTCATTTTTTTTTAAGTATTTGAATAGATGAGAAATATGCAGTATGTACCTGTAGTTTGCTTGACTAATTGCCAGTTGTGTGCTGAAGTATAATGCATGTCAGATTAACCACAGCATGAGGTTGAGTCTTCTAACCATGTATGAAATGCCTAACCGCTTTGGTATGGGCCAGTCAGAAGAGAAGGATGGCATGTAATAGTTGACACAATCAGTAGTACGACATTTGCAAATGAAACAGAAAACTCTCACACACACACACACACACACACACACACACACACACACACACACCACACACACACACACACACACACACGCGCACTAAAAAGGTCTTCTGAATATTTAGAACAGTTTATACCTTTTACATTACCAAAAATTTTGTTACAGCTGTTTTGAACAAAATGAGTAATAGATTTTGTTGGAAAAGGTGAGAGCAAGAGAAAAGGGGTTGTAGGGGAGGGTAATGAGGCCTTATGTGATGAACAAGAGCAGAACCAGATTAAAGAACGGATCTGAACGGGGAAAATAGGGAGAGAAAATGAAAGTCTTTAGCAAGTCTTGGTCACTTGAACTTTAAGGTTATGCTGAACTTTAAGGTTATGCTATATCTACTGGAAGATACTGCTTGAACTAAGCTAAATATGTATACTCTAAAATGTGGTTTGGTTTCCAAAAGATTAGCAGGATAGGGCAGTAAAGTCTGCCTGAAGTATCCTGGAACAGGTGATCGCTAGTGTGGGGCATGTTGGGAATTCTGCAAACTGCCTCAAGGCAAGAGCGATTTATTCCAGATATCTGCAAAGAAAAAAAGATGTCAGCATGATTTTGCAGATTATGGTTTATCATCATGAATTCGCTTGTTGAATCTACCATTTTAAGTTACTGTTTATTGTATCAACATCATAATGTATATGCCAAGTGATTGGCATTGACCAGCAAGAATGGAGTACACAGGCTGCTCGCTGACAAAATTAAGTTAATCTATATAAAACCAAGGTTGAAGGTGGGTGTGTATAAGAGAGAGACTTTGCATTGTGTGCTTCCATATGTACTAAGGCTCTATGCCATATGTTTTGCTGTTCCTTCATAATTTAGGACTTTATAGTATTAAGAATTATAGCAGATAAATGGGCTAGTGGTATTGGCTGGGATCAGGTCAAAACTTTGTCTAAAAGCAGTATTCTACCCTGAGAACCATATCAAAACTTTTCAAAGCTTTGACCACTTTGCTCAGCTGTGTATCTTGGCTTACCACAGTACTGAGGGTTATGTCACCCCCAAAATTTTGTTTTCAGTGGTCATCTCACACACATACACACACACACACACATACACTCACATGCACAGGTATGCAAACGTGCATGCGCACGTATGCATAATTGGTCTTTTCTGTCTTCAGTTGGTACTTCAGGAAAGATATCAGTAGTGAAGACTGTGCAATGGTTTAATGAGAGAAAGGACGTTGGGCTTTGACGTATAGAGTAACAGTATTTTTAGTTGACTTCATTCTGTTGTGATACTCGAAAAGAAAACTTTTTCATACTCAGCTTCTTTAAACAAATGGGCAGAGATCAAGTCTAGTGTGGGACCAAGTCAAGATTTGACAGTAGTTTTATTATAATGCATCAGTTAAAGTGACAGAAGAATGTTGGAGCTCTTGGATTGCTATATATTGCTAATGTGTACTTTGGCATCATATACTATATCATGGCAAACTCTTGCAAACTATGACCAGTTAGCTAACGTTGCTCTACCAAATCTTTATGGCTAATGCAGTGCTAGGACATACATCTTGTCACTTCTGACCCAAAGACTAATTTACACTGGCTACTTTTCATCCTGTAGTCAGAAGCTCTACAAGGTGACTAATTAGATTTTTGCATCACCTTTTCCATCTTGCAGTGATCTGCTTTGTGTTATCATGCATTCAGTGGCTGATACTAGCCCACTCTGTTGCAGTACTATCGGGTCTTCATTGTTTCAATGCAAAAATCCTTTCAGTCAGACTGTTCATTCCCACTGTCTTCTGTTCTTTGCCTAACAGCAGACCCACTTTTGGGGTCAATAAATGCTGCTCTAAACAAGGCGGGAGTTCACTGGAATGCTGAGGAATCAAACTCCAATCCCCCACCTGACATTGATAAAACTTGATTGAACTATATAGTAAAGATGCAAACTGAATGCAAGGAGAGACTTGAAAGTTGACAAAGCAACTAAGCCACTATCGGCATCTGCGAAGAGTAAGGTAGAAATCGGATGTGGCCATTGTAGCACAGTCCATCAGCCACCACAGCGCCTGAAGGATTGGTTGTTATATCTTTAAACAAGAATTGTCCATCAGGATTTCCCTGCAAAAGAAAAAAATATGGGAGAGAAAGGATTTAAATCCAACTCGCTTTATGCAACAGTAATATACTTACAGAGTGACTTAACCTTAATTCATAGGTCACTTCCACTTAGAGAACTGATCAGGTTTCTCCAACTTTTCTTTCAATGAGTTGGGAGGTGGAAGGTCATCCTGGTGTTTTCATTCTCACTTTCAAGTGCCAGATTAACGAAAAAGTGGAGGGTTATTGAACATTTTCACTTGAAATTGTCATGCTGTAAAAATACACTCCACTCCCCCTTGAAATGGTAGTAATGGTTTCAGCCCAACTCTTTCTCATGGTGATGTAATACAATGATACCAGCAGAGCACAAATACATTCTCTCCTTTTCTATGTGTATACGCGTGCATGAATCAGGAAAGATACATGGAGCTAGATCAGACAAGCTCACTAGGTGATCATATTGCAGATGAAGCAAAAACACACTTCCTAAATGGTCCACACCAGTCAAATCCACAGCTGTGTCTCCTACATAAAACTTACATAGGCATGCCGTTAAACAAAAATCAAATCGGTAAGCAGAACGTGTGGCCGACATTTTTGTTGTTAAAAACAAACCTTGCTTTTTGTTGTTAAAAATAAACCTTGCTTTGTGTCTGGGTCTGACATCAGGCTGTGCAGCCATGTGGAACGCGGAGGATCTCACTCTGTAAACAAGTCTTTAGTGCTCGCAAGGCAGTTAACTCTTTCCGGGGCATATATATGCGTGCTATTCTTGTGCTGCTGCTTACATGATGCACACCCGTATGTGTAAACTCATAATCCTGTTGACTGCAGCACACACACACGTGTGCAATTTGTTATTCAGCTTTCAGACCCAAGGCTAAGTGAAGTGATTACTATCAGTACGTTCTAGAAAGGTCCTTCCAGAGTTCCTGATCCACAATTACAGGTACATGTACAGTTCACAGCCAGTTGAAACGGTTGAAACGAAGAACCTTTGTTTTGCATTTCCAGCTGGACCTGCTTTATCTGGTAGCAGTGCGTCAGCCAGTGAAACAAAAAGGCATTCCGGCACAAGCTTTTGAGTGTATTTCTGTTGAACAAGTGTTTGTGTGTGTCGCTCTGTGTGTGTGTGTGTGGTGGGAGAGGAAGGGGTGTGTGGTACAGACATTTGTGTGTGCATGTATGTGTGTACATGTGCACATGTACATGTGTAGGTGTGTTTGTGTGTGTGTAAATGTTTGGGCATGCGTAGTGTGCACTCATGTATGGGTGTGTCTGTGTGGTTACTGTCATAAATCTAAATGGCCCATGCATTAAACTCCAGACTTAATATTTTTATAAATTTTGAGTATCTTTTTTTTTGTTTGTTTATATATTTACATTGTGAACTACAAAAGGTGTTTGAAATTCATTTGGAATTATTTTGAGAAATGGATGTGCGAACAATACATAAAGATTTTGCTGTGTTTCTTTATCTAAAATGAGACACGAGTGGGTTGGGTCATGATCATTTTAAGTGTAATGGGCGAGCAAATGAGAATTCATACTCGGTGATATTATCAAAATAATTCTGATCAAATTTCAGCCAGAGCTTTAGTAGTTATTCTTGTCTTCCTTGGGCTGGCAAGAACTCATGAAATTTCAGCAACAAGGAATGCATGCTACAATATACAGTCTCTACAGGACATCCATTTTCAAATAATGACAACTCTTTTTGTCCCAAAGAACCTGGAACATATTTCCCATCTTGTGTACAGGCTTGACTTGGAGTTGCAGCCACATTGTCAGTGTCTTCTTTCAAATCACCAGAACCTGGATTTCACTATTCGTTCCATGTTTTAATGAGTAATGTATGTATATCACCCCCAATATGTTATATGTTGGGAGTTGATTTCAACGAGGTGACAGCTTAGATGTGGCCATTTGCAGTCAGCTGGTTATAAGCAACATGAATTGAATTGGCTGAAATATCCTCACACTTGCCCTTTGAACTTTCTGGGAAGTGTAAGGTCTTAGCTAGCATGATGAGACTTAATATAAATATAGTATCTCCACCTTCCTGTCATCGCTGTAAGTTCGATACACAGTGTGAAGAGATTTCAAACAGTTGTGTTTGACAAGTTAGTTAATTGCAGGGAAATAACTTATCAACTTGGTCAGATAGTTTGCCATGTTAGTTAATTGCAGGGAAATAACTTATCAACTTGGTTAGATAGGTAGGTAATTGAAGAAACCACTTTAATCAAATAAGCAAGCAAAGTATGATTTAGAATGTACGACTTGTAAAACATTAACAAGCCGAATTAATCTACCACTTTTAATGCAGATGAACAAGCAAAGGTATCAATTGATTATGTGAGCAGATTTTACCAATCATTTGTATAAAGATGTAGCAATCCTACTAAGGTATAAATACAAGGAAAAACAAAATCAGCACATACTTCTTATTGCTGGGCTGTGTACAATGAAAAGTAGTCGGGATCTCAAGAGTGGCAAGATGAGCATTTACTCTACAGTATACACTTGAATTTTATTCCTCCAGTGCATGTGGAGTGTTGCCAGTCTGATGGCCACTTTATGCTGGTCAGGTAGGTACAGATAGTTACAGGATATTAGAGCATCATCTTGACAGTAGCTAGAAGATTGAGAAGTTGTCAAGAAATAGGGAGAAGCCAGTAAAATAAGGCGAATCAGGATTTCAGCAAGTATGAAAGGCAAGAATTCACTCCTGCATTGTCATGGGGTATTAACTTGGGGCACACATGCAGTCAGGTTGATGCAGCTGTGTGACAGCAATGTCTTTGGTGTGTAGTCTGGTTGGACCCATTGTTCATTGTAATTATCCTACTTGGAGTGGACAAGAAGAGCATGGAGAAGGTCACTCTGTTTGCTAACTCCTCAGGAGAAGGGCCAGAGACATGTCTCTCTGTGATGATGCATGTTGCCCTTTGGTGGCTGAGTTGAGTGGGCCTTTTGAGGTCAGGAGAGAGATCAGTTCTGTATTGTTGAGAAAGTGAAGACAGACATTGGTTGACTGATGTCATTAGCTGCTAATAATACAGAAAAAGGAAAGAATGCTGAAGGGAAAAGTGTGTGTGTGGGGGGGGGGGGAGTATTGATAAGGGCTTTGGACATTAATGTGGTCATGTACACATTTTCATACTTGCGTTCAGTTGAAAGAGATTCTCAGAGGCTGGATTGGATCTTTGTACCCAACTATATCGCCTGGTTCGCATTTTTATACTGAGCTAGCCATTTTATGCTCTTCTCAGCCTAATAGCATAGTGGCCCTGTTCTCCCTCACCCAGTTAGTGGCCCTCTCACTGTTCTGCTTATTCACCAGGGATTGGAGTGGAGACATTTAGGGATTCTGTCTCCTTAGGACTTCTCCCAGAGGACACCAACTTGGTGCCTTAGTGTCCTACACTCGTTCTTCAGATGTAAATGTATGCAGGGAGAGTCGAGATCTTACTGTTCTCTTACATTGTGCTCTGAGCTCAAAGGTGCATGAGACTGGGTCCTACACCACCTCGATAGTGTTCCAGCTCTCATTGCCTAGTTCATTCTGGAGGCAGCCGTCATGCTGTCTAAATAGTTTTTCACTGATCTCTGTCACAGAAGACTTGATTTACCAAAACAGATTGTTGCAAGAGCATTTGTTTCTTCACACCTAATAGTTCTTGTCACCCATTGACCACCCTTTGCAAACCATTAGGACAATAGCTCTCATCCTATTGCTTGAAATTCTGCAAGAGTTTTGCATGGTGCATCATATGACGCCAAAATGGGGACTTTTTTTTTTTTTTTTTTTTTACTATACTCCTTTTTTGGCTAAATATGCATACAATATCTGACTCATATTTCTCACCCAGCTTTCCACACATTCTGCTGAAGAATGCAGGGATATATACATCTGTAGGTAATAGAATGGACGGAAGTGGATCTGCATTGGTCTTTGGATGGGAAACATGAGACACTGCCATAGATCAAAGTACTGTATTACTATATCCCCACAAAATTTTGACTGTAAAGCTATGAAACTAATAGCTTACAAGAGTTTGACATGGTAAGTTTACATAGTTGGACTGGGAGTAGAAACGCCCCATATCTGTAACAGTTTAGCTCCTTAAGGCATTTAGTTAGTGCTTGCATTGTAGGCCTGTTAAAACAATAGTAGGTTTTATGATTGGAATGAAAGCTGTGACTTCATCAAGATGCAGAGTAATGATATATTGTTGAGTGTCACAGTTTCCTCCCTGCTTTAAGTTTTTCATGTTTCCTGTAAAAAGGGTTCAAATTGAAGCATTAATTGATATGGAGGGATATGTGTTGTTAGCATCAGTGTAAAAGAGGTACCTTGGCAATGAAGTCACAGGTTTCATTTTACCTCAGGTCTAGATTAGTCTGTTTAACTACTTGGTCCTGCAATGGCCTTTGCAGAACCCTCAGATGATGATGCAACAGATGTATCCCAACGGTCTCAATTACAACCTTCCCAACATGTTTGGGTCGCGAGGCAGTAGTGGAGGAGGAGGAGGAGGAGTGGGTGAAGGTGGCATGGCCATGTGGAACCAAGCCGTCAAGGCAGGGCCCAACGAAGCAGGAGATAGTGAGGTAGAATGCCCATCTGCTTCACTTTCATTTCCATAGGAAACATATCATTCATTTTCTGTCATAACAAAGCACAACAGCTCGCTTATAAGGTGCTTTGTTTTTGTGACCATTTGAAGTCGAAAAGTTTCAGAACACTTTGTTTTTGGCTGTGTTTAAAACTTGTAAGTTTTTTTTTTCCGTTTCTGCAGCCTACTAAATCAGTCAAATGTTTAATTTTGTTGTTGTTCTTTTGTTGTTGTTTTTGTTTTTTTCTGAAATGTCACAAATTTAAATTTTACTTTTGAAAAAATTGTTGAATAGATGCAAAATCCCCATTTACTGATTGTAAACTCTTGATAGGAAAGGCAATGCCTCATTCGTCCGGGTATGAAATTAGGTTCAAATATGTTAGAAATCCAGTTTTCAAATACTGTTCCAGGTGATGACAAGCTTGATTGAAATCGCATTGTTTCTGATTTCGGAATTCATTTTTATTTGGATGAAATTTTTTAATGGGTGTGGCATGACATGTTTGTTATGCCAGATTAAAAGAAATTTTATTTTTTAGCTGGCTAACCAAACTGTAGTTTTTCTTTTTATTGTTAAGGGAAGTGATTTGCTAAAATTTTTAGTGTCTTTCATATCTTTGTTTTCGTTTCGGTGATTGATGTGTGCTGCTCTTTGTTATCAAACATCCAACATGGAAAGTCATGGGAAAGACCAGAGTAATTTGAACTATTAACACCTGATTAAAATGAAACCAAACCTATGTGAGCTGCTGCAGACTGGAAACATTTTAAGACCATGCATGGCTACCCACTACAATCAACTGCAAGTGCAGATATTGAGAATTCACTTTATTCATCTGAATCACCTGTCCACATAATCAATCATTTCATATGTGTTATCATGGGGGCTTCTGATGGGTCTATCAAGAAGTCATCACGGAACAGCCTCAGTCTTGTTTTGTTACATGTTGTGTAGTTCTCTATTGAGTTTTTCTTGATCAGACACAGAGAATATAGCATATGCAGTCCATGTGCTCTTAGTAATTATACAGAAATAACCCTAAGTCAGCAGAGCTAGATGGCTGCCGATGCTATTTTGTGCTGTTTTATCTGGTGAAATAGTTATACAGGTCTGATCAGATAACTTTTTTTTTTTGTTCTTTGTTCCTCAGCTAGAACTTTGAAGTCATTCTGGTGAGATTTTTGCATGTGCAACTTTTTAATCATTTTTCTAATCCCACTATTAAGGTGGCCGTATTATGTCTTTAGGGATGACATCAAAACAGGACACTGATGTGCATGTGTTTTTTGTGTCATCTCTCCCACCAGCACATGATGGTCTACTCCCAAAAACTGACTGGGATTTAACATGCATGCATGTGTTTATTTACTCATTTGTTGACAGTTCAAAACCTCATTTGAAAGACTTAGAGGGCATTGATATTAACACAAAGAGAAAATCTCGTCCAGCCTGGCTGTCTTGAGCGGGAATCGTAGCATGGAGTTTGGGACTAGAATCTAACACCTTAGCCACTATGACTAGAATCTAACACCTTAGCCATTATGACCACCAGACCTTCCCCTCCAAACAGAATGTAAATTGGAAGCACCTGAAAGAGAGTGCCTCTTCATCAGCTTAAACGCATTCTAGGTCCGCCCTTTGACTTAAAACATAATAGCATCGTCATTGGATTACAGTCCTTTTTTTGTGTGTTCCAAGTTTCAAAAATGGTGTCAGTTTTCCACAATCTTGCTGACAAGCAAACCAGCAGGCCTGGATAAGAACATAACCATTTTGGCAGATGAAAACAAATGTTGTTACCAGTTGAAAGCTACAAACACTAAAATATAAAGTGTTGACCTGGTAGTCTTTTCCAGGCAGGACAAGAAAAATACCCAAACAACCACTGCAACAGGTATGAACAAATGGTTCTATTCACAATAAAGAATTCAACAGGTCTCGTATGCTGTTGAAGGATTCAGTATTAACACCTCAGCTCTCTCTTTTTCATCCAAAATCCCTTCTACATTTGAAATCCTTGGGTCATTTTCATAGTGACATGAGGATTTATTTACTTGTCTTTCTTTTCTCCCCATTATGTATTTTTAACTGCTGTTTTGAGGATTTTTTTTTTTTTTTTTTTTCGTGTTCTGACTGAAAAATGACCAATAGCTTGAGGCTGGTTAGTTGAGGTTTTTTTTTCCCTCCATTCATTCAGTGGTAAATGTCTCAAAATTTATTTTTATATCTTAATGTTCGCCTGCAGAAATCATTCTTTGAAGCCGCTGTGGCAAAGGTTAAAAAGAATTAGATAAGTAAATAACAGCATTTGACAACCTGTGTAGAAATTTGAATTGAAAGTGGAGACAAGGGGGAAGGGGGGGGGGGGGGGGGGGGTTGGCATATATGAAATTCAAACACCACTGTTGCCAAGTTCAGCATCAACTTGGGTAATAGAACAGAATACTCCAGAACTTCAACATGTCCATATCCATTGGCAGCTGGTGACTGTGCAATGTACAGAATTGGCTTATCAGTGGAGGGGCAACCTCTGAGGCGTCTACATTTCACTGATGACAATAGCCTGTTGGTTGTCAGTGAAACAGAACTCTAGGAGTGTGCCACCAGAATGGAAAAAAGCACTGAATCCACAGTGAAAGACAGTTGAGAGAAAAACCTTGCCCATCAGTTCAGACAATATTCTGGAGTTAACATCATACTTAACAGACAAAGGCTGGAAGAAGGGGACCACTACATATATTTTGGAACCATTCTGAGCAAGGACGGGTGGTTAAGAGGAAGCTGATCATGTGTCCATCTGCCAAGAAGAGACTGGCCATCATTTGGAAAACCAGGTCTGTCAGTTTCCCAGTGAATATAAAATTCTACTTGTGACTGACATCTATCCAGAGTCGATGTGAGAGCTGGATGCCTGACAGTAGATCTGGAGTGTAATATCCAGGTGTTGGAGTCAGAATTCCGCTGTGCATTTCAAACAAGAAACTGCAAATACAGGACTAAGTCGGGCAGAAAGTCAGCACAGACACAGGCCAACAAGAACTTCTCCTGACAGTTATCCATCGCTAAAAGCTTTCATGGTACTGGTATGTATCTTTCCAAGATTCCCTGACAAAGAGCATTCTGTAGCATACAGTGGAGGGTTGACATCCCAGAGACCAAGGAAGGAAACTGGCAATATCAACGTATCATGGTCCAAAATCGTTTTTTCATATGAAGGTCTTGTTGTTTATTTAGCACATGGTAATATTCTAGCAGTATCACTCACAAATCTTGTCAATCCAGAACCTCCATAGCTCTCATGTCATTTTAATCGGTCATCAGTAGTAAGCACCATGAATTTTCTTTAATTGTATTTTTCCCATTGTGGACTGTGTGCGGATGTAGATAACTTATCACTCTGCGTGTGTGTGTGTGTGTGTCCTTCATTTAACGTCTATCCACTGTTCGTGATATTAGACCCAAAAAAAAAAAAAAAGAATGTGTACGGAAGTAATTGCGGGCATGCACATAATGTGTATATGTATGGGAGCGCGTGCACACGAATGTGTGTTCTGTGTCTGTGTGTGTGAGTGAGAGAGTTGTGGATGTGTAAGTGTGTGAATATCTTTACACAAGTCATAAGTGAAGATTAACATGAAACAAAATACATATAACCAACAACTAACTAATCAATTAAAGTCAAAACGGATGACAGTATTAAAGAAAAGAAAAAAATAATAAACAAACAAAATCCTTTGCCCCCCCCCCCCATTTTATCCAGCCCACCCCCCTTCCTTTCTTATCCCCCGCAAATAAAGTTAATAAAAAATATTATAAGTATTTTCCAATAGGGGTGCGTTCTAAGTCTACAAAGAATTTGTACGTTAAAGCTGGTGACTCAAAAATGGCCTCCGTGTGTGTGTGTGTGTGTGTGTCCCCACCCCCCAACCCCTTCTTTTGTCCTTTTTCTCTATCTTCATCTTCTTTGCTGAGAGATGTTTAGTGCCTTAGCACGTTATTCCTAACTTTACAGCAAGGATGCCAAGAACAATTGCAAACACACGCATATACCATCGCGTGCACCCATTCATATGCACACATGCGCGCACGCGCACACACACACACACACAGATTGTCTCAGAACAGCAATGTCACTGTAGTGGGATGTCATCTAACTGGGTGTTGTTTTTCTGGACTTGTTCTTGTGAATGTCATGTTTCTGGATATTACTTATGTGGAATTACATCTTGAAACTAATTCAGTGACCCAAATGAACACCACATTAGTGTGTTCTCCTAGCCCTACTCATTGTGCAGGAAACAGATGCTAGAAAACTTTTCATATAAGACCATAGAAAAAATTACAGAAACAGATGGAATATCATCGCCTGTTTCAAAATCATAGGAGGAGCAGGTTGTGCCCATTTTGGAATGACTCTTTCTGACCACAAAGTATCATCATGTTTCAAATCAGCAATCATTGTCCCAGGTCCTAAGAAATCCAAAGCAGTCACATGATGATTTTAAACCTGTTGCATTGACATTTGTCATTATGATTTTTTTTTTAAGGTCTTTTGTTCCGTATATCTGACATCAACAGCCTATGCTTTAGTAAATACATTACAGCTCCCCTATCAGGCAAACAGATCAGTTGATAGAAGATGCCGTCCCCTGAGGCCTTTCTTTGTTTTACAGTATATAGAGAGCTTCAGTGCTTGTACTTGCATTCCTCAGCATTTAACACAATAGTCCCTTCCCAGCTATTGAAGAAGCTGACTGCCTTTGAAGTCACCATCAGCTTTTGTGCCGCTGGATTGTGGACTTTTGACTAGTTGACCCAGGTTGATCTCTCTGAAATGTGATGGTTACGGCATAGAAGAAATGCTTTTCATGCTGTATACAGGTCACTGCTTCTACACCCACTCGTGTCGTTTAAAAGGTGAAGAAGCTCTGTGGTGCATTCCATGTGATGTATCTCTCTCAGTAAGACATGTTCTTATGGAGTGATTGGAATTGCAAGATGTCGGATATAAACACTTCACACCAACCACTCTTAAACCTTGTTCAAGGGGGTTCCATTTGATGTGATTTTTCTTAGTTCTCGTAAAAGAAATGTTTTTCACTTGATCTGATACTTTATGATAGGAGGATTTTAAAGCAATGTTGGCATGCTTTGGAAAATCTAGTTTTAATGAATTATAGATTTTTTTTTTTTAAATATGTCGTGAATTGAGTTGACAGAGATGACAGCCCTGAGAGGGCCTTTTGCAGTCAGCTGGGTTGCAAACAACATGAATAACCTTTTTGTTCCTTTTTTTTTTTAAGTGCTGTACTGATATGTGCTGCAAATGTAATTTTATTCGATGGTTTTGTGTGATTTCTTAACTTATTAACCATTATTTCTTTGCTTTTGCCATATTCTACTGCTTAGGAGAATTATTTTGGAATTGAGTATAATTATTAAACTGTAATGTGACATACATCTGTATCATCCACAGTGCGAGGCTTTAGTGGGCTGCTGCACTACTTGTACTATCACAAAATAAAGAGGGACCGTAGGCCTGATCAGCAATCTTAGATTTATTTTTTTTCGGTGTGGAAAGTCTACTTGATGCTGTTTATCATACTTTCTTAATAGATTCCTTTTTTTCACCAGTTATATTTTGTATAACACTGATTACTAACAGTAGTTCGGGGAAAAGCATGTTTTAACAATTTTTTAAGTCAATATCATAACATTTATATTGAAAGGAAGCTGAATACATGGGCTCACCATTATTGAATTTTGTTGATTTTTTTCCCTTTGTGGTTATAAAAACAAATACATTTAACTGAGTTAGAGTTACATAACTGCAATAAGTTAGGTGAAAATTATATCAGGATTGCTTTTTATTATGTAATGATTTTCAGGATTACTTATCACAATTCAATATCAATATAGGAGGAATGGTGGCAAACTAGTTTCAGGATTTGGACTCTTTCCCTGTTGCACCCATGTTTATTAAGTCATTGCCAATTCAGTTGTGACCCTAGGCCTGTCCAGTGATTGTCACTTACATGGACACAGCAGTAAAAAACCAAGTTCTGTGGTCTACAAGCTTTTACTACATTGTAGCTGTCATGGGGATGGATCAAATTACCTTTATATGACTGGAAATCAGAGCTTTGTGTGTGTAGATTACTAAAAACATGATTTAGAGGATATTTGACCAGGTACTATATTTACTTTTTTCCTCCTTTTCATGTGGGCATTAAGTGCATTATCACAGAGCAAGCATGAGTAAGGATCTGTTTCTGGAGGTTGTCTTTACACCCATCCAATCAGTGACAGTCCCCCAAATCTTACAGACACACAGTTTCACAAGACCTCCCCATTAGCTTGGATGGAGGAGATGAAATTGAAACAGAGGTCACAAAGGAGAGCTGACCATGAAAGACTTCAGGATTTCAGCTGACTTTTTGATGATGATGATGACAGTGAGCATGATTAAAATGATTTTGACTTTCATTCTGGTCAGAGACTTTTTTAATTGGCCTGTGTGATCAGTTGAAAATATGCGAACATATAGGCATGATCTGATGATGTATAACAATATGCACTCTTTTTTTTTTTTTTTTTTGATAGGGGGGGGGGCATTGGCTTTGTCATTAAAAATGTAGGTAATTACAACAAGGTTAACAATTGACATGAGGAAATGCAAAGTGCCTGGAGATTTGTAAAATTTCTTTTCTTGCTATGTTATGATTACCAACAAATGGTTCTGACATCATTTCATCAGATTTTTCTACCTGTATCTTTTTTCCTACCGCATGGTATGCCTTGAAGTTGAACACATCAAACCAGAAGACAATTTTACCTGGGCCAATTTTAATTTTGGTACCCACGTTTTTTTTTTTCCAGAAGAGAAATGCTACCATTTAATAATGTTATGATGTGAGTCCTCTTGTGTTTGCATAAATAGTTTTTTTTTAATCCATGTGAGTTTTTAGTGCATTCCTGTATGTACATTAGAAATACCCATTCCTTCTTGATCAATATTTTTAAACTTTCAACTTACCTTGTTATTCTTTTTATCCCACAGAAAGATTCCCTTTTTTTGTTTGTTTGTTTGTTTTTTGTTTTTTGTTTTGGTTTGTTTAGAATTTACAGTTTCATCTGGTGATTGGGGAAACAGGAGCCACAGAAAAATAATTTTCGACTAAATCTTAGATTGTGAAATGGCCAAACATCCAGGAGATGTCTACTGTCTCTGTAGTTACAAGTTTTGAAATACTTTTAATTTCTTGAACGTTTCTTCGAAAAGCATATACTAAGTCTATCTTTTCACATTCGATTCCCTATTCAGATACTGCAAATGTTTTGCTAGTGAATTTTTTTTTTTTTTTTTTTTTTACTTAACCAAGTTGCGCATTTTTCTACATTTAATGTTAAGCCAGAGGCATTGTCAAAAGACATAAAAAATTATGATGGTTTCTTCAGGTGATATTTTAAACCCTCTTAAATTAACTCTGTATCATCAGTGTGTTGAACATTTCTGTTCTATAGCCTCGCAAGATGTCTATATTTTATTGTTTCATTTGCCTTATCAAGACAGCCAGTACATCAATACAGGACAAATAAATAGGGTGAAATAGGGATGTCCTTGCCCACACAACTTTGAAAATGAAACCAAGGTGTTAGTTTGCTATTTACACTCATTGTTAATTTGATACTATTGTACAAAGTTGATCCATCTAAAGAAATCTTGGCCAAAGCCAAGTACTTTCAGTGCTTTCAACATGAATGACCAGTTTACAGAATTAAGGGCCTTTCAAAATTTAATCAGATTAGTACACCTTTTTTTTTCTCCTAATGTCTCTGAATGATTGATTTATGTGATGTATTGAACACATAGAGTTACCCATGCGTCTGTTTATTGTAAATCCAGTTTGTTCTTTACTAAAAGTGATGGTAACACCTCTGAAGGTCTGTTAGTCAAACATGCCAGACTTATAAAAATTACATATAACAGGGAGACTGGCTTCCAGTTTTATATTTGTTCACATGGCATGCCCCCTTAGGAATACAAATGAGAAACACCCCTTTCTGTGTAGACTACAGTTCTTTCTTCCTAAATTCTTCACTAAGTGATATAATTACCAAAGTTCCAAGTTCATGCCAAAAGAAATTAAAAAACTCCACTGTAGCACCATTGCTCCCTTGACCCTTTTTTTTGCTGATATTTTTCAGTGCCCTGGTTGCTTTGTTACATAAAATCTCTCCTTCCAAAGTTCCTTGGTCTTGCTGAAATGAGGGGGAGACTCATCAGCTAGCGCTGAAATCTCAGCATTTTCCTGTTTCCTTCCTGAATACCAAGTCTTATACAAATTACTGACTTCAGTAGCTATTTCTTCGTTATAGAAATTACTAATTTCCTAAGCTATTTTTTATTTATCTGTACCTTTTTAATCAATTTTCAAAGTCTGCATAGAAATTACTAATTTCCTAAGCTATTTTTTATTTATCTGTACCTTTTTAATCAATTTTCAAAGTCTGCTTACTAACAAGCTGTATAAGTGTTCTGTAATTTTTTCCCTTCTGTTCAGAAAATTTTTATTTCCCTCTTAATTAATGAAACATTCAAAGAAAAAAGTTGGGCGAACATATGTTGAACTAGGAAAAGAAAACATTTCGAATCCATGGAGGGAAAGATCAGTTAGGAAAGTGACAATGCAGACCTGATTAGATTAAGAGGAAAAAGTTACAAACATGGAATGCATGTTTGAAATCCTGTCATCTAGTTTGTGTTTTATGAGACATGGATGCTTTACAGACTGTGCCTCCAAAAACAAAACCAAAAGAACTTGGTACAACATGACTTGTGCTAAGGCTCACTTGTTGGGATTGTAGTCTTTAAATCAGTTCAGCAGAAAAATGTCATGTACTTATCAATGTCATTGCCCTTTGTCGCATTTCTGTAGAATGTTATGTCTTCATTACAGTGTTTTGTACGTGTATATGTGAAGCAAAGGAAAAACAGATGTGACTTAGAATGGTTTACTTGAAATCTCAGCTCTGTTAACCAGTGAGATGTATTTTTGTTTCAGGCATGGCGGAATAACTGGAGCCATACTGACATGTGAGGATTTTCCAAGCCTGAATCAGTTAAGAGAGTGTACCGTTAATGAAATGGTGATTTGACCGTCATTGTACATTTTTGTGTTACCTTGATTTTGGATTTGGGGGAAATGCATGTTTTCAGTCATGCTTGACATGACTGCAAACAGATGATGCTTGAGCGAAGTTAGACTTTGTTGAACAAGAGATGCGCATGGTGTGTGAAGTCTGCCATGCTTGTGTCCAATGAATTTAACTCCGTTCCTTCTTACGTTTTTTTTTTCTTTTTTTTTTCTCTTTGCTCTTGTCGGTCTCTTTCTGTCATCTCTCTCACCCACCCCACCCACCCATCCTCCTCTCTCTTAATTACAGAATGTAGTATCAATTTTCCTTTCTGATGAGGAGAATGTCAGTTGTGAATGTAAGAAGAAATAAACAAAGCTTGGAAAGTATGCTGTTGCTTTTGGTTGCTGTTTTGATTCTTGTGATCATATATGTATTATTCTTTTCAACTTCTAATCAAATGCCTTCGTGCCTGTCTATCCTTTCTTTCCTACACCTGAACAGTTCTCCTCTCTTGCTGTGAGTCAATGGACTGCTGAAACATCTGTCCATCACCTAGTCAAATGTGCTGGAAAATAGCTGAGTTTGTTGTCTAGGGAAGGTGGGGGGGGGGGGGGGGGGGGGATCATGTCACTGCGCTAATTTCCATGAGATCTTCCAGTTTCTTTAAACGGTTCTTAAAGGAAAAACTTTTGTGATCAAAATTTGTAGTAAAGCTTTGATTCTGATCAAGGTGATAATGGTCAGTGAGTTTCAGATGTTGCTTTAAGCAGTCCATTAATAAAAGCTGTATTAAATACAAACGACACTGCATCAGTGCAGGATCTCTTAACTTTTTGCCCACGGAACACACGCCTCCATGCGCTGCTCAAAGCTCTGCTGCTTACGCCACGCATGGTGGCGTGCGCTGACTGAAAACCCCGTTGTCTACGGAACACATGGGTGCGTGCGTTCGTATTTTGAAAAATTCTGCTATTCAAACTGTAACAGTCTAAGAGCAATAACTCCTGCCAGAAGTTAGTAGGGGGTTCCTGGTAGCCTGACATGCCCTAGTTCTTAAGTTCAAGCAGAGTTCACCTTCACTATCTGCGGCTGAGGCAAAGAACCCCTTGCTGGGTTTTTCCGACTTGGAACTGACTGCATTTCTGGCACTGGCCTTTCGTCTGCTAGAGTCGAGTAAAAATGCCAGCTCAGCGCCGTTACTGTTTCAATGTATTCAAGGCGGTTGTGATAACGAAGGAGAGTCGATCGACAGTGGAGATGGTAGGGAAGATGAAGGATGTCTGTTTGAAGATGTTCTTGATTACAATGACAAATCAACCGATTCGACTGATTCAGTAACATACACACAGGCTCTTGACTAGCAAAACCTCTCTAGCCCAAATTCTGTAAAATTGTTTAAAAATGGATAATAACTGATATCGAAAAGTATCATAACTATTAGATGAGTGCTTTTTTGTATCAATTTGTCTGCATGCCATTACTAAACATTGATCGTCAAACTCTGCACTTGTTTTTATTTCTGTGTGTTTTGGTTACTTCATTTATCCGTGCGTTGTCTCAACGCAGGATCTCTTGGAGTTTTGTAAGTACATTCATCTAAAAGTTCTTGATTTCTTCTTTTCGGACATACCAAACATGATGTTAACACGGACCAAACATAACGCATAAAATAAATTCCAAAAATGCTAAAATCGCTGCGGAGGTTTTATCGTGAGTGGCTGTGTGCGGGGGGGGGGGGGGGGGGGGGGGGTTCATGCTGCACGCATATGCAGGGATAGTGTTAGAGGTAGGTGGCCTTGGGTGACCTGTAATTGATAGTTCATGGAGACCGAAGACTCTGGTACTGCAGTTGAATTAACCTTGGTATAGCCATTGATGGTGGAATGGGTCAAAAAGGGGGTTGGGGGGGGGGGGGGGGGTTAGTGACCAAATGGCATGAAAGACAAGGAAAACAAAACGAGAAAGAAAACTAGCCTTAGAATCATTTCATGGCTGTAAGGGGACAGGATTAGACTACAAGTTTTATCACTGTAGGGGTGAGCAGGATAATGGAACAGACAACTGGAGGGAGTTTCAAATCACACTGATAGAATAATTTGCCATCTGTACAGCATTCCTTTAGTAATATTATCGTTTGGCTGGTTTTTACAGGGAAACAATAGGATTTCTGCCCATAAACCATTAATCAGGGTAACCCTCTAGATAATGTCTAATTTTGTGATTAATTGTATATGTAGATGATTATATGTATGTAATGGTTATTGAGTTACTCGGAAGAAACAATTGAGAGCATGTGTCTATCACAAATATTTGTGTAGTCATTATACCTTTGAGTAGTTGATCTAATTATAGAAATAACAGTTGTATACTTAAATGTTGTTTTTTCTTTACACATGTAATGAATTGTTTATGTAAGTAATGGTTAGTGCGTAAATGAATGTTATGTATGTTATGCCAATTTTTGTGAATGTCTTATTTACAAGAATAATAATAATTCAGTCAGTGCATCATATATGTAAGTAAATTGTTACTTACAGACTTAATGTGTTTTTTTTTTTCTGTACAGGTTTTATTTCCATTCATAATGATCCTCGCTTACACAAAGCAACATGTATATACACTTCCCTTTAAAATTCAAACCTCTATTCAACTTGACATCAAGATGGAGAATGACTTTGTGTGTGTATGCATGTGTTTGTGTAACTCTAATAGACTGTATATGTGTAAGAGACTGGAGGAAAGGGAGAATTTACTTGTTCTGTGAGTAATCATTATATGTGTAAGTAGCACATTATTTACGGAAACAACTAATATATACATATATATGAATTGTTCTATGTATATTATACATTATTTGTGTACATGGTTCATTATGTATCTGTCAAGTAATGTATTATTTACAGAAGTAACCATTCTTAATGTAAATTATGCAATTGCATGAATAATCACTGTTTATACAAACAATCCATTATTTGTGAAAACTGTTATTTACATTAGTTTTCAAAGTGAGGTGAGTGCTATCGAAATTTGAGACACACTTCAAAGAAAATTTCCTATTCTGCTGAAAGAAAGAAAGAAAGAAACTACCAGATGTGTCTGTAATTTATTTCTTTCGGTCAGCAGAATGATAATTTTTAAGTTCGTAATTTATAGTGGTCATTTTTGTGAATAGTGTATGATTTACAGATGTAACAAATTATTAACACAAATAATCATGCTATTCACTTATAATGCATTGTTTTTGCCTAGTTAATGAGTAACCATTATATGTTTGTGTGCATGTATACACATAAATATATATATGTAGGGTATGTAATGAATTATTTACATATCTAACGATTATTTACCTAAACAAGTCATTATTTAGGAGTTCCACCTAATAATGGTTATATGCACTAAATTTAACTGTTTCCCTTAAAAAATCAGCCAAATACTTTTACAAATTGTCACACACCTGGGGATAGAAAAGAACCTAGATAAAAAGTTTGTGGCAAGGAAATTGATGAAAAAGTTTCCATCCAAACTAAATGCAAGTTTTACTGTTTCAGTTTGCCTGTCTATTATTTATTCTAACTTTTTCCATTAAAACTATTCTTGAAATCCCAGACACTGAGCTGCACATGGAAAGGGAAGAGTATCTAGCACAAGCAATCATTCTACTGTATGAGAATACACTATTGCCCTTATATGTCATATCTAAATGTATTTAGAAGATGTGGCTGGGTGGTGTCATAAACAAAACATTTATCTTCAGTGTATTTTGAGTTCCCCTTTGCTCAGAATGAAAGATTAAAAGATTTTTTTTTTTAAATGATGCATGAAAATACTGGCATTTTTTCAACTATAACGATGTAAAATTCTCATGGCTGATAAGTGGATACGCTTCTCATGATGCAAGTTCACATTGTATACCGAAGACATAAAGAGATTGTGTAACTCCAATCACAAACTGTGGTTGCTAAAGTTACAACAATAATTCAAATGAAATGATTCCGCTTGGGATAAAGAGTTGCATGACTTATTTTTCATTTACTACAAGGCCTACAAGGGACAAATTTTGCAACCTTGACAAATTAAAGACATCACTGCATTGTACTTTACGTCATATTGTTGACTAGTTTCTTAGTACTTGAAACCAAACAAATTATTTGATTCCACTGAACCATTTGTGTTCCATGTGACCAAATGTCCTGTGCGGGTGACGGGTGCCCTTCCAGAAGCATTGAACTTTCGTGAAGGGATTTTCAAGACATGATTTTTTATTGGCATATCCATGATCTTTTCAAAAAAGCATTTATTAAAACATGGAAACCTGACTACCAAAGGCCACTGTGTTAGGTGGCTGAGGCAGTTCAAGCCTGGCCAAACAACTCTGGTTGACTGGCAACAACTGTCACTCCAAATTCTGTAGGTTAGAGTTCCTAGCTTTAGGAGCACCTATGAATCGCTTATATTTAAAATAAAGGAGACATCATGGAGATCCTATCAGGAAGTGTTGCACGCATCTGTCATGACCGGTGGGCATGAGGAAAGGCAGCACCTGTTTTGTGCCCTACAACCTATGTGAAGAACAAATCGGAGCAGGCTGGACTGGTGCATCCATGACATTGTGGGAGTTAAAAAGGATAGTGGAACAGTATCAGGGAAAAAACATCGGATAGACAAGGGGGGACTGCTCTGTATGTGTGCTTATCCATGATAACAAGTTTAACAGTGTCGCCATACATATATGCCTACTGTTTCTCAGCTTTGAAGCCTGGCAACTTGGTCAAATTCTGCACCATCAGAGCATCATCGACATGATGTTGGTGTTGCTGGGAAGCCATATCCACCATTCTGTAGTCGTGATGGAGTCACCTTGAAGATGTATCTATTTCTCTGATGGCTGAAATTAAGGGGAAAAAATGAAGCTGTTCATTATTTCACATGCGCGCACACACACACACACACACGCACGCGCACACACACACACACACACACACACACACTAACATGTTAAATTCACATCATGCACGCACACTCATGCAAACCATTCTTTTACAGGAAGCAGATGCAGAACAATGCATTTTTTAGTTAACATTTACTCCATACACACACACACACACACACACACGCACACACACACACACACTCGCACACACACAACATGAACACCCATACATATGCACACTCATGCAAATTGTTCCTTTACAAGAAATGGATGCAGAACAATATATTTTTAGTTAGATATTGTGAATCCACACCCAATACACATACACACGCACGGGCTCACTCATACTCAAGGAACAACACTGTAAAACAGACGCACACACACACAAGCCTGTGCATATGTACAGGCATGCACATACGCACTTGCACACACACATACGCACGCCACATGCACACATACCGCGGGGTCCCTGGTCATTGAACTATGCACCTCTTTGAAATCTGGTGAAAGCAACATAGTTTTTGCCTGGGTTCCTTGTGGCTTTTGAGGCAATAAAGGAGCAGATCAACTTGCCAAGAATGCTGCAAGTAAAATGAGCAGATTCTCTGTCCCTCGCATTGATCTGAAACGATGAGAACTGGATCACAATTTGGCTGATAGGATGTGATAAGAAATCTTGATAGTCACCTAAGCGAACAAGAGCAAAGCCACTATACTATAGACCGACCATCTTTCAGATCTGAGCTTAAGAGAGGGAGTGGCCTCACATCCAGACTATTAGAAAGAGCAAGAAACATTACCTACCAAACAAACACTGGAATAATCGTAGGGCCAACACTGCGAAGACTCCTAGAGATTGGAGCAAACTCGTACTGGGCCTTTCCAATAACGGACACAAATGATCAAATACATGTCAACTGAGGTAAGACCTTGAATCTCACTGGGATCCTAGTGTATTGTGCAGATACGTGTGTTTTGGTGTGTGTTCATCAGTGAGGTGATGCAGGTGTGTAAATTGGAGAGTCCACAGATTGAGTATGCAAGCTTTGGTGTGTGAGTGAGCGAGTGTGTGCGTGTGCGTGTGCATGGGTGTATGTGTGTAGGGGGGTGCTGTTATGTGTGTGTGCACGCACATGCGCACACGTGTGTGTTTTTATTGTTCTAGTTCCTAGGTCATCTGAGCATGTTTCCGGCAAACAGAGGCGCAGACAGTCGCATAACACACACACATATGCACACACATATACACACGTGCACGCACATGCATGTGGTCCTACATGCACATGCATGCATGCGCATGTACACACGCACACGTGTGCACATACATGCACACACATGAACGCACATGCGAATATGCCCACAAACAAAGCACACACATATGTACACAGACATACACAGATATATGCATAATTATGCTCACACAAGCCCACAAATTTTACACCCACATGAACTACCAAGAGGGGTCAGAGGAGCGATCTACGCAGATGACATGGTACTTTGGTGCTCTGAAGAGTACACCACTACAGCACAGGTACGCCTCCAGACTGCGCTCAACAAGATCAGCGACTGGACCAAGGAATGGCTTGTCTCTGTCAACTCAAGCAAAACAACCTACACAGTCTTCAGCCTATCCAGCAAGAAGCAAGAGGCGAAGCTGACACTGAACAACCAAAGGCTTGCAGAGGAACCCACACCTATCTACTTGGGAGTGACCTTTGACCGCAGGCTCACTTGGAAACAGCAGATCACCAGATGCTGTAGCAGGGCCAAATTGAGACTGGCGATCATGAGGAAACTTGCGGGGACGGACTGGGGGGCTGACGAACGTATCCTGAAGAGACTCTATACAGGGAGAGTCCGACCTGTAGTTGAGTACGGGACATCAGCATGGGCATCAGCTGCAAAGTCTAACCTCGACCATCTCAACAAGATACAGAACCAAGCTCAGCGTGTCATAACTGGCGCCATGAGATCCACCCCAATCCTGAAGATGGAGGAGACCACTGGGCTACAGTCATTGGAGGACAGAAGGGACACAAAGATCCTCATCCAGGCAGCAAAATTCAAACGCCTTGAAAACCATCCAATGAGCAACAGAATGAGCAGACCCACCAAGAGCCGGCTGAAAAGAGGCAGCTTCATCCACCAGTCAAGACGCCTTGAAAGACAAACCCCAGTCTTGATGGAACACGAAGCAAAGCCTATCCCGGCAAATGTCACCCACCCATCTTGGAAGAGGCAGATATTCCCAACAGTTGTCACCAGCATTCCCGGAGTGGAGAAGAGAGGAACACAGTCAAATACCCAAAGGAAGGCCCTGGCCATGGAGTACATCTGCAACCAGTACCCCCAGGAAGACTGGACCCATGTCTTTACAGATGGCTCGCCAAAGAAGCAACGAGGGATGGTGGAGCTGGAATCTTCCTCCGATACAAAGACGGAGATGAAGAAATTGCAATTCCAACAGGAAAATACTCCAACAACTTCCGAGCTGAGCGAGAAGCCCTCTGTGAGGCAACCACAACAGTCTCACAGAACTCCACAAGAACAACGGGGCAGGTGGTGGTGTTCTCTGACGCTCTCTCCGTGCTCCAAGCCCTCAAGAACTCCCGCTGCAAAGAACAGAACCATATCACTTCAGCCCTTGTTGCCCTGAATGCTAGAGTGGAGAAAGTGGTGATACAATGGGTACCAGCACACTGTGGCATCAGAGGCAACGAAAAAGCGGACATTCTGGCAAAAGACGGTGCACAGAAGGAGCAGGCCAACAACCTGGTGTCATACTATGAAATTAGGACAATCATCAAGGCACAGCAAGGAATAAAATGGGCCTCCTGCATCCCAAATACAACCCAGAAGACACATACCATTTGCTGGGACGACGGGAACAGGTCAAGATCTTCCGCCTAAGGACTGGACACAATCGCCTGCTCCACCACATGCACACAAAATTTGGAATTGGACAGAGTGGAGAGTGCCCTTGTGGTGAGGAACCAATGACAACCGACCACATCCTTCAAGTCTGCACGACGTATGCAGAATCCAGAAGGAAGTACTGGCCAACACCGACAGCAGTGGAAGCCAAGTTGTACGGCACCCTGGAGGAGCTGCGATGGACGGCAGCCTTCATCGAGGACACCGGGCTGCTCATCTAACGGGATGGCGAACGAGGAAAAAGAAGAAGACACACCCACATGCACTTCTGTGCACACACACACACACACACACACACACACACACACACACACACACACACACACACACTCGCACACGCATGCACTCGCACACACAAAAACATACACACAATCGTGCTCACACACACACATGCATACACACACACACACACACACACACACACACACACACACACGCAAATGTGCACACATTCAGGCCCGTGCCCACACACCCATACACACATGTGTACACTCACCACACACACATACAATGATAACAATGACATAAAAAATAACAAATGTTTGGTGAGTACTCAAGGTCTGACCAGTGCGTTGGGCTAATCGTTGGTCAGACATCTGCAAAGTCGTAGCCACAAGACCCGCTTCTTAAATTCTCTCTTGGTCATTAATTCTTTTATCCATCCGCTTTAAATCATATGCAGTGCGGTCTCAAAACTAAGCGGATGTGGTGTATATGGACTAGTCAGCACGCATTGACGAAACTGAAACCGATCTGAACCGCAAAGTCCAGGCTTGTGTCAAAGACCTGGCAAGAGAAACAGAACTCACAGAGGGATGACACGCTATTCCAAACCTGTGCAAACCTGAATGAGTTTTTTCTGTGTCACTGGTGGCCTCAAAGAAGACACAGTCTCCTGCTGTTTGCACACAGACCACCTTTTTTTTTTTTAAACACCCACTCATCCTTTAAAAGATTAAGAAGCTCTGTTGTGCATTCCATGTGATGTAACACTCACTATGAAACACGTTCTAAAGCGTTGGGACTTTAATGATGTCAGACGAAAACACTTTACAGCAGACTCCATAAAAATCTTGTTCAGAGATGTTCCACCTGATGTGACTTTTGAGTTTCTGAAGAGATCAACATTGTTCATCAGAGATTTTAAAGAAGAAAGATTTTAATCGAAGTCCAGTTTCTTTTTAAATGTTTTAATGCATTGCGTGTGTTTGTTGTTGTTTTTAATCTGTTTTGAGAATTGACTTCAAGGAGGTGAGAGCCATGATAATTATGGCCCTTTGCGATCTGCTGGGCTATAGGCAACATTATCTTTCTCTTTCTCACTTAAAGACACAGATCAAAAGGGGAGAGAAAGAGAGAGAATGCATATACAAGCACATACCACATATTTTTCTGAACTAAACAGGAACCTGCAAGTTCTCAATTTCGTCTTCCTCGCCTCTCTTCGCACACCACAATCGCGAGGCCCCCACCACCCCCATCCCATCCCCTTCCAAGCAAAGGGGGCGGGGGGGGGGGGGGGGGGGGGGGGGTCGTAGCCAACTGTTCAGCCAACATGAATTTAACCATAGTGCTGATAGAGCTAAAGCATAAAGCCCCAAAAATTTAAAAGTAGCACAGCACGTCCTCCGCAATGCCAGAACTCCTCGAACGCTCTGTGCGACTCTGATACTTTGGCAGGACAAAAAGGCGTCTTGTCTTGGAGGGGACACGAAAGGAAATCCCTGAAAAAAAAGGAAACATAACAACAACAACAACAACAACAACAACAACAACAAAATGCTGACAACGAAATCCCCTCTCATTTGTATCTTTCAGTAATTATATAACAATGACGTGATGTACCAAAATGTTACTTGATTGAACAAAAAAGAAAAAAAAAAAAGGAGAAAAAGAACATATCCATCAGTGACTGTAACTGAATGTACAAAAGCATCACTTGACTAAACGAAACAGACACTGACAACATTCTGAGTAGAAATAAACAGGTCAATGCAGAAAAGGTAGAAGGACAGATGGTTAGACAGGAATTCTTTCTACACGAAGAAACAAATGAATGCCTCACAGATTATGTTGTTTTCTATTAAGAAAAATCTTCAATGCTTCTCTTCTCCCACTTACTGCCGAGACGTATGCAGTTATTAACGCATAGCATCTGAACCACATGCCAAGATGTGCAGGCTTGCACTTGCACCCTTTCCCTACCTAATCATCCCCCCCCCCCCCCCCCACTCCAATCCCTTCTCTTCTGCTTCCTGCCCCCCCCCCCCCCCCCCCCCCCCCCGCTAGAATATGAGTATGCCCCTCGCTCCCACCCCGCCTGCCCGCCACCCCATCCCCTTCCCCTCCCCCACCCCGACTCTCCCGCCACCCCCCACCCCCACCCCCACCCCCCACCACCCTCCTTCCCAGACAATTCAGTAGCAGAATAAACGTCAATCGAAAAACACTTCAACACATCGAAGGGGCATGTAACCTAATGCCATAAAATTCCATAAATCAGCTTCAATACCCGCAGAAAAGACGTTCTGGGTGCAAGATAGTTCAAAAGATAACCTTTCAGAAAGATCCCCCAACCTCAATCCCCAACCTACAGTCCTGCCAGGAATCAAGAACAGCACTCAGAAACACGCAAGAATACAACATGACAATGGAAGAGACGACTCCATCAGGTTTTGTTTGGGTTGCTTGATTGGTTGGTTTTAATTGCGATCTTTGCTTCCATTTACTTAATTTGAGTGCCTCGACTTTAAGCTTGGCCACACTATAGTAATAATCATTCGGCTAAGAAGACCCCCCCCTCCCCCCCTCCCCCCCCCCCCCTCTCTCTCTCTCTTCAAACAATTGAAACATTTCTCCAGAAAATCTAATGCAAGGGTCAGACTGGAGCAATTCAAATACTTTACACCCCGTCAAAACCAAATCTATTATCTCTAAAAGTACCCGTTAGCTCTCCTTAACCTAAAAGTTCATTTGAACTGTATTTCTATCGAACAGATATATGAGCATCATATTTTGGATGTTACGACAGACAACAAAATTAAAATGGTAGTCTTATCTCAATAATCCATTCAAGATCATCTCAAAACTCCTTTCTTGTTATCCCTTCTTAAGCGCTATGTTAACGTTACTGCTCTTAAACATTTCATCAACGTACAAAGAATGTCACATGTTAATTACGCTTCAACAGCATGGGATGGGAGTAGTCTTATCTCAATAATCCATTCAAGATCATCTCAAAACTATTTCCTGTTATCCCTTCTTAAGCGCTGTCAACATTATTGCTCTTAAACATTTCTTCAACGTACAAAGAATGTCACATATCAATTACACTTCAACAGTATGGGGTGGAAATAGTGATGTCTCATCCACATTTTTATGCATTTTTTAAGATATACATTTTTGTTAAACATTTAGTAAGTTTTATACGCTAGTCGTGCTTAGTTGCTCGTCCTCTCATCTACCTCTGGTGGTCGCAAAGAAGAAACGGTTTTATGCCGGCTGCACACTGGCCATTCGTTTTGAACTCATTCGTACCTTTTAATGGGTGAAGAGGCTCCGTGGTGCATTCCATGTCATGTACCACTCTCAATGAAACATATTCTTTTAGAGTGTAGGGACTTGCATGATATGAGCCATAAACACATTGCAGTACACTCCATGAAAACCTTGTTCAGAGATGTCCCACCTGATGTGATTTTTGAATGGAGAAAAAGATTCTTAACAAAATTTCCGATGTATTTTTTGGAAGATGTGTTTAAAAAGGTTGTGTGAATGAGTTTTTTTTTTTTTTTTTTTTTTTTTAAATAATGACCTGTGAGTTAACTTCAACGCGGTGACAGCCCTGATATGGCCCTATGCGGTCGGCTGGGCTATAAGCAACATTATTTACATACTTAATTTCTAACCACGCTTTGTCCCGTAGCGGGGCAAGGGCCAGATGAAAAAAGAACAATGTTTGGTTTTCTGATACCCTTGGAAATAAAGATTATCAAGATTATCAGTCTGTCTGTCTGTCTATCTGTCTCTCTTTCTCTCTCTCTGTGTGTGTGTTGTGTGTGTGTGTGTGTGTGTGTGTGTGTGTGTGTAGCAGTACAGATATGGCTGTACATACAAGGCCCCCTTCCTGACACTGGAGAGTTTGAAGTTGTAAAGCACCTAGAGCAGTTTTCTGGATAGCAGTGTGCCTTACTAAGTATTCAAGTCCTTCTTTTCTTCATCATCAACATAATCATAAGTATTGTGCCTGGCAGCAGATCTCTCTCTCTCTCTCTCTCTCTCTCTCTCCGGACCACAGCAAAAACGGCAGGGGTGTTATTCATGGACAACCTGCTGTTGACCTCCGTTAGTTTTACCTGGACGCTGTAATCTGCCTTGTTAAAAGATGGAGCTTTGTGCTTGTTTTGAAACTGTGGACAATTGGCTGGCCTACTGCTTATGTCAGCCAATCAGAATGTGCGAGACAACGACAGCAGCACATCAAAAGGAAAAGCATGAGTAGAAAATGTCAGGCTTATTTCTAGAACCACGCATTTTAGCTCTTTCTTGAAAGCGATGATGAATACTGGCAAGGAACGGCTTGCAATCACGACAATTGTTCTTTTTCTATTCGTCTTGCAAGTTGGTGAGTTTACTGATCAGTGTGACTTGAATATTTAATTTATTCACGTCTTGGTAGGTCAATAGCACAATTATGACGATAAGTAATACTAATAGGGTGAAAAATAACGGGCAAATGTCTAGAGAGGCGCAGGCTCCCCAGCTGGCCTTTGTGTTGATCGGATAGATCTGCACAGTCGCCAAAAGAAGCTACTGTTTATGCGAGGGCGCCAGTCAATGCCATCAACACGGAAAGAGAAAGAGCGAGAGAGAGAGAGAGAGGGGGGGGGGGGGGGTGAATGCGGGGCTTCTGAACTTGGACTGCGCACGATGATGCAGACTAGTTGTAGAAGTACGCCGTAAAACCAACGGCCTGACAACAACACTGTCTGTCAGTGACAAACGTTGAAAATCGCATCAAAATGTGCTGAGTGTGATTCAGTTCAATTGAATGCCAGTCCACAGTATGTGATACTAAACGACGTTCAGAATCAGAGCAAGGAAAGCTCAATATTTTCTTTTAATTGAAAAATGTAATTAGTGTACTTTCATCCATTCAAAATTTGTAGTTAACTAGTCGACTTGTTCTTCATCACTGACTCTGCCATGTATGGAGCACCAAAGATGCAAGAGTCCTCAAGTAAACTAATATTCATGACAAGAGGGCACATGGTCAGATGGTTGGGGCGTTTGCATGGGGAGCTGACAGTTGTGAGTTTGAACCACTTGTGCGGTCAGATTTTACATTTTGCATTGAAAACCATCTTTGTCCACTTATCAGTTAATGGTTACCAGATTACGGTCAGGGAAGATTAGAGGGGGTGAATGCAGAGGAATGGATGCCACCATCCATTATGCCATGCCCCAGGCATAGTAAACCTCTGATAGTTCACAGCACAGCCCGTTCTGCCACTAGGCTGTAGAGCTATATTCATTACATGACAGTTTGTTATGTCTTGTACCAACATTTTGAACTGATCACAAGAACGGATCTTTGAGAAATTTTATTGAAGTGTTCTGACTGAATTGGAGAAAATTATTTATCACACTATTTCATCATAACCTGGAACAGTTTGCTTTCAAGATGAAGTTCTTACAACACCAGCCATGAGCTTGTTCAAGAGCTGATGAGACCATGTTGTGGATTAGATCTCATGGGGAAATTTGGCTACTCTGTACATTCCTGTGTGTCAGAGGTGATATCATGGTTTGTTTTTAGTGATAATTATTAGTATTTTATAGGATCAGCCTAGAGATTTAATTGTTGTTTGACCAGATGATGTTGGCAAGAGGAAATGGACTGCTGTGTTTGTAATACTTGACTTTTAGCAATTGCCATGACCAGGCTACTGGATTTGTTAGACACATTTTCCTTTGCCACGTATTACCACATAAATACACACACACACACACACACACACACACACACACACACACACACACACACATATAAGCACACACACACAGTGACACACTTTTAGCAAAATTCCTGTATGTATCTCATATATGATTTATCACCAAATTGCTTAACTCGTAAAGGTAAGAGAGTATTAAAACATTTCAGTCACATATCTGACATTAGTGATAAATAAGTTCAGTTATAAAACTAGATCAATGAGCTCCAGCTGCACAGCAGCTGGATCCTGTTATTCATTGGAGTACCCCCTCCTTCCTTTTGTCAACTTTGGTCCAGCACCAGTGGTTGTCTGATCACAGTTCTTTCAAACCTCACGAGAACTGGGCAGTGGTAGCAGTTTTAAGGCAGGGCCAAGTCTGTTGACAGTTGCCTGACTTGGCAAGTGAATGTCTATGTTGACTAGCATGTGAAAGGAGGGTTTGATAGGTGGTCACACCACTTTGGGAACGAGGTGCAAGCTTTTCCTTCAATCAGAGGATTTGTGAGCACAAAATAATGAAAATGCTATGTTTTTTTTCTTGCTTCTGTCTATACCACTTGTCTATTGGGCAGTTTAGCTAACCTGTTCTTATAGCAGGAAGTTTGAATAGAAATTGAGTTTTTGTTTTGGTGCATAGGAATTCCAGAAAGCAACAAAAATCCCTGGCAGTCAACGAGTTAATGAAAATCATTGTTTCAGAATTACATGGGTGTGTAATTATGTCGTTAAACATACACTTGAGACATTTAAATGCTATACATGATCAAAAGAGAAAATTGGACTTGTTTACTTATAAATGGAACATCCAAAACCTCAGAAGGAAGTGATCTGCCTTTGACATGAAGTAACTTGTAAAAAGAGTTGAGGTTGTTGATGAGCTCTAACCTTGTTTTTGTTTTCAATATTCATCAACACTCTTAGATCTAGACTTCATTGTGTAATACATATGAAAAAACAATGAACATGTTAGGCCAGACAGGAAGTGATGGGCATTACGAATCTTGAATAGTTAAATCATCAGTCAGTCAGTTTTGCCCATCGCTCCTCCCGAAGCATAGGCCACCGACAACAGTCTGCCAGTCCTCGGTCCTGGGCTGCCCTCTCTAGTTGTTTCCAGGTGTGTCCCATCTTCTTGCTGTCTGCCTCAAGGTCCCGTCGCCAGGTGTTTCTTGGCCGTCCTCTTTTCCGTTTTCCCTGGGGGTTCCATAATAACGCCTGTCTGGTAATGTTACTGGCTGGCTTCCTCAGGGTGTGCCCAATCCATCCCCATCTTCTGCGCCGGATCTCATCTTCGGTTGGCAGTTGGTTGGTACGCTGCCACAGGTCTGAGTTGCTGATGGTGTTGGGCCAGTGGATCTGGAGGATTCTTCTCAGGCATCTGTTGATGAAAGTCTGCACTTTCCTGGTGGTGGTCTTAGTTGTCCTCCATGTCTCGGCTCCATACAGTAGCACTGACTTGACGTTGGAGTTGAACAGTCTGATCTTCGTGCGAGTCGATACCACCTTGGAGCTCCATATGTTCTTCAGCTGCAAGTATGCTGCCCTCGCCTTGCCGATTCTTGCTCTGACGTCTGCGTCTGTGCCACCCTGCTTGTCAATGATGCTGCCCAGATATGTAAAGGCCTCCACTTCTTCCAGTTCGCTTCCATGCAGTGTGACTGGGTCCTCACTTTCTGTGTTGATCTTGAGGATCTTGGTCTTGCCCTCATGGATCTTGAGACCAACTTGTGAGGAAGTGGCTTCTAGCTCTGTTGTCTTGTCTTGCATCTGTTGGTGGCTGTGGGAAAGTAAGGCTAGGTCGTCAGCGAAGTCCAAGTCATCAAGTTGGTCCCATAGTGTCCACTGGATTCCATTTCTTCTGTGTGCTGTTGACCTCTTCATGGTCCAGTCGATCACCAGGAGGAAAAGAAAAGGCGACAGGAGGCAGCCTTGTCGGACTCCAGTCCTCACCCCAAAGCTGTCTGTGAGCTGTCCACCATGGACCACCCGGCAAGTCATTCCATTGTATGAGTTCTTGATCAAGGTGACCAGTTTAGTTGGCACTCCATAATGGCGTAGCAGCTTCCAGAGGGTTTCACGGTCAATGCTGTCAAATGCCTTCTCATAGTCGACGAAGTTAATGTACAGTGGTGAGTTCCACTCTAAAGACTGCTCAACGATGATGCGCAAGGTGGCAATCTGGTCGATGCATGATCTGTTCTGGCGGAAGCCGGCCTGCTGGTCTCGGAGGAGGGGGTCAACTGCACATTTCATTCTCTCGAGAAGGATCCTGTTGAAGACTTTTCCTGGCACTGACAGAAGCGTTATTCCTCTGTAGTTTGTGCAGTTGCTGAGGTCTCCTTTCTTTGGTAGTTTGATGAGGTAGCCCTCCTTCCAGTCTGCTGGTACCTCTTCTTCTTCCCAAATCTTCACGAAAAGAGGGTAGAGCATCTCTACGGTTGCTTCCAGGTCTACCTTGAGTGCTTCTGCAGGGATGTTGTCTGGTCCTGCCGCCTTGCCGTTCCTCAGTAGCTTGATGGCTTTCCTGATCTCCTCTCGCGTTGGTTGCTGACAGTTGATGTCAAGGTCTCTGTCGGCTGGATCGATGTCAGGGGGGTTTGGTGGGACGGGTCTGTTCAGAAGCTCTTCAAAGTGCTCTGCCCATCTGCTCAGTTGTTGCTCCATTCCCTGGACAGTGTTTCCTACCTTGTCCTTGATTGGTCGCTCAGGTCTGCTGTACTTCCCTGACAGTTTCTTGGTGGTGTCGTACAGCTGCTTCATGTTGTTACTGGCTGCTGCTTCCTCTGCTTCTTCCGCCAGGCTGTCAACATACTTCCGCTTATCTGCTCTTGCGCTATTCTTCACTTCTCTGTTGGCTTTTGTGTAGTCTTCTTGTGCTTTGGCCTTTGCTGCCCTTGTTCGGCTGTTGTTTACTGCTGCCTTCTTATGCTTTCTCTCCTGTATTTTGCGCAGTGTGTCTGCAGATATCCATTCCTTCTGTTGGTGTCTCTTGGGGCCCACTACTTCCTGACAGGTTGATGTGAGTGTTTCCTTCACTTTTTGCCAGTGGGTCTCCAGATCAGCCTCATCCTCAAGTAGTTCTTGTAGCACTTGGTATTTGTTGGTGAGGGACAACTTGAAATCTTCTCTAGTCGTTGGATCTTTCAGTAGGCTGAGGTTGTACTTCTGCCTCTTTATAGCTGGTTTCATCCAGTTCTTCTTCAGTTTCAGCTTCAGCCTGGCGACCAGTAGGTGGTGGTCAGATGCAATGTCTGCTCCTCTTCTCACCCTTACATCCTGTAGGGACCTCCTTAATTTCTTGGCCATACAGATGTGGTCAATTTGATTTTCTGTCACTTGATCTGGTGATACCCAGGTGGCCTTGTGTACTCTTCTGTGCGGGAAAATGCTGCCACCGATGACCAGGTTGTTCATAGCACAGAAGTCTGCAAATCTCTCGCCATTCTCGTTTATCTCTCCCAGTCCGTGTCTTCCCATCACTTCCTCATACCCGGTGTTGTCTTGTCCGATTTTGGCATTGAAATCGCCCGTGAGGATGTTGACATCTCTCTCTGGGTACTTGGCGATGACGTCATGTAGTCTGTCGTAGAAGCGGTCTTTTGCTTCTTCATCGCTGTCATTGGTTGGGGCATAGCAATGGATGACATTCATCTTGATCTTCTTCTTCTTAGTTCTGAAGGATGCTGCAATGATTCTTGGTCTGTGTGCTTCCCATGCTATCAGAGCTTGCTGAGCAGGTCCAGACAGCATGAGTGCTACACCTTGGTGTGTGGAGCGTTGTCTTCTTCATGTCCGGAATACAGCAACATCTCTCCGCTGAGCAGTCTCTTTTGTCCTGACTGTGTCCAACGGGTCTCACTGATTCCAAGCAGAGTGAGGTGGTAGCTTTTCATTTCTGCCGCTACTTGTGATGTTTTTCCCGTCTCATACATGGTCCTCACATTCCATGTTCCGACGTTGATGGTCCTAGTCGATAGAAGGGGGGTCGGCCTTGTAGCTTCCGTTGACTCACGGCTTTCACTACACGGCGTCATACGTCCTCCTGAGGAGGACCCTTCCTCTCCCAGGGTAGAAGATCCTTGGTCTGCTGTTGGCGTTTCTGTAACAAGTTGGTTTTTACGGGATGGGGGTGTTAACCCCATGCCCAACCCTCCTCCTTTATCTGGGCTTGGGACCGGCTGGATATTCCCCAGGCGGAGTTAGTTAAATCATAGCTTTGTATAATTGTAAGAAAGTTTGTTTTTAAGTTGATTTTACAGATAACATTCGATGTCTTACGCATTATTGAATGAATGCCGTTGTCCTTGATGAAAAAATCACATGAAGCATATTTAAGGTGGGTGTTTCGGTTATGGATCCAGAGCATTTTTACTCTCAGAAAATGTTGGAAAGCGTGCGAGAAAGAGATGCTGTATTGCATCAGACATGAACATACAGAAATGTAATTGTCATTTCAAAATCATGAATGAATTTACTTAGAAATTGTATATTTACATTGTTGTAACATGTCTTAATGTCATCTCACCTAAATAGTCGAATGAGTACATGTACTTGCGGTCAAAACTGCACAACTGGTTAGCATTGCTTCACTAGTAGTACAGGCCTTTCTGGTCCCTGAAAAATAAGCTTGGGGACTTTTGGGTGTATGACAGCAATTTAGATGACACTAAATATATACAAAATTAAGTTATGATTTTTGTTAATCATGGATGTGGAAAGTGGGGGGGGGGGGGGGGGGGGGAATGGTCAGTGAAATGATTTATCTTCTGTGTATATTTAAGGATATAAAGTGTTTTGTGCCGTGCAGGGACATTTTTTTTTCAGATGTAACAGATTTTTTACTTTTTAGATTACATTCTGTGTTGTTGTTTTTTTCCATTTTCAGGTGCCTCAGTAGAAGGCTGCCCTGATATTGTGCTACACAGCCCACATTATGCCAAAGTTCATGGCAGCACTTGTTACCTGTTTGTTGATGACGAGCGGTACTGGAATGATGCCCGTAGTGAGTGCTGGAACATGGGAGGGGAAATGCTCTCCATTAGAGATGAGAGCACCATGCAGTTTATTCGCTCAGTGTTGAACTCACGGCAGTTGCGCTGGTTCAGGGAAGGAGTCTGGTTGGGAACCAGGTACACTGGAGGACGCTGGCGATGGACGACAGGTGAATGTTCTTTTCATTGCAGTTCTCTGAACTAAAAAAAATTTGAGTGAACTCTTTTATATAAACTATCTGAACTGTCTGCAGAGATTGTTGGTTATGTTGTGAATGGAGTATTTGTCACTCTTGTCTTAAATAGCAGCTTTACCTCTGTACATGGGATAAAATGGACATGAGGGTATGGGAAAGTTTTGCCCCGTGGCGTGTGAGACCAAGAATATGAAGCAGTTCTTCAACAGTAAAGTTCTCATATTTCTACTGTTGCCAATGGTTGTTACAGTTAGACACCAACAAGTTTGTGATCTTTTTCATTTCCACGACTTATCATTTTTATGGGCTTATTTTTTGTTACAGTGGAGACAAAAATATATAATCATGTGCATGCGCACAGTTGTCTTGTGAGTTGTGACTGATATTTCATTTCAGCAGCATTTTGTTGTTGCTATGCTTAGATGGTTATATTCCTGTATTAATTGCTTCACATTGAATTGTGTTTTTCTAATGCTTAATTGTTTAAGCTTCATATTTACTTGTACCTTACAATTAAAGTTATGCCATCTCCAATTAAAATACTCAAAAATCTTTAAAGAAATATTTCATATGTATAGAAGTGTATATTGTTGTTATTTGGTCAGTTCACTTTACCTCTTTAGATCAAGACAATAGGAAGCTGCTCACAGTACATACAGACCTGTTTATCTTCCACTTTGGGCAAAATGAATAACACTTTTTAAGACTTTGTTCCACCATTATTTTTTTTGTGCACTACACAAGTACATTCGGCTCTAGAAGTTGCCAGTATTATACTTTTGAAACAGCCACTTCTGTGATCTCTCTGAGCTATTGAGAATGCTGCTGGCTTATTAATATGTTGAAGTCCTCACAATTGAATGTGTCATACCAACACTGTACTTATTAGCTCTTCCATGCATTCTGAAGGGTTTGCATGGTCTTTGATGGTTTGTGGAAAATGGAGTGCCATTTTCAAGTCTTTGAAACAAAAGATATTATGAAATGACTGGGTAATATGAAAATGCCATGAATACTGAAAAAATCATTTAAGTGTTCCTATTACAATGCCCATGTATCAAACAACGGCTCTATAATTTCAGCTAAGCTGCATTGTGCCCAGCCCGAAATTCTTTTTTTTTTTTGGAATGCAAGTCCATGAATAATTGAGAATTGTATCCTTTGACAACATCCGGGTGCTGCGATCAACCTGGCAGCTAGTATGACAGTGATTGTTTTGGAACAATTTAATTCTGAAAATCCTTGGAGTTGTTCCTTCATTGACATGATTGGAAAAAGCTGAATGTAAGAACTGGCTGCAGAAGCATTAGACTGAGTTTGCACTAGAGGTCTTCGAAAACAGGATAAATGGTCTTTGAAAAGATCATTAAAGTTTGTAAATTTTGTCATAAAAAAATTCTTTACAAATCCTGGTTATATTCCAGAATGGCGTTGAATGAAGAGTGACATCTGACAACCAATTTTGGTGGCACACTGTCATTTCAGTTCAAGATGGTATTATGAAAGAGGTCACATGAGGAATGTGAATGTGAATCAGTTGAGCTGCTGTAAGCGAAAAAGGAACTTTGAGGTTTCATGGAGTGTCCTTTGAGATTACACTTTTAAACTTAGATTACACTTTGCAGCTTGCCCAATTACAGTTAGGTTTCCAAGAGACTGAATAGATCTTCACATGTATGTTTTTTTTTTTAAACTTTGTTTATTTTAATATTTTTTTATAGTAATTAAGCCATCAGAATATGTATGCTTGATACAATCATCATGATGCTTTTATATGATATACATGCTTGTCTTTCTTTTGCTGAATGAAGAGAATGCTTGGAAGATGGAGAGGTATGAATGCCTTACTGTGTCTTTGTATCTTTTAATAATAAAAAAAAAAAGCTGGCTGGTCAACTGTGTAACTAGCTTGTATATATGATCTGCAGTCACATTCAGTGTCCATATCAACACAAATCAAAGCACTGACAATTCAGTGTACACATATATACAAGCACAAAAGACATGCAAGATACTTGGACTTTAATTGGAATTGATTGTAATCATTAATATCAGGCGAACAATTACATATTAGGCACTTGGATGTTTGTCATCAGAATCAACAGGAACATTCTTCCAACTACTGTCAATCTTAGTGCAAGATTTCTTGCTACTCTTTTTCTAATATGAATTTGACGTCATGATATTGGAAAGACAAAAGAGACTAACAATTGAAAGGCTGATTCTTAATGGGAAAGGAATAAAACAACAGAGATTAGCTGTTAAAGTGAAAAGAAAACATGGATACTTGTGGCTCAGCTGTAAACTGAAATGGCTTTTCGCAGTTGTTATTACCAATACACATAACTGGTCAGAATGCATAATTTGATTGTCTCATTTTGATTCTGATCCCTGTTTAAAATGTAACTATTTGAGTGTGTGTATTTTTGACAAGATTGCATGCAAGGTTGAGTGTCCAATGACATGTCAGTGTGTGTGTAGAGTGTGTAATAACATGAGTATATGCAAATTTGTTGTTCTTCAGTTTAACGTCTTCCCACTTAACGTGATTACAGACAGAGTGTGTGTGTGTGTGTGTGTGTGTGTGTGTGTGTGTGTGTGTGTGTGTGTGTGTGTGTGTGTGTGTGAGAGAGAGAGAGAATATGTGTGTGTGTGTGTGCGTGTGTGTGTGTGTGTGTGTGTGTGTGTGCGCGTGCGTGCGTGCGTGCGCGCATGTGTGTGTGCGCATGTGTGTGTGTGTGTGTGTGTGTGTGCGTGTGATTCCTTTTTGCATATGAGGGGTTATTGAAAGTTAAAGATAAATTCCTACTGGACTGCTTAATAAATGTGGGCATAATGAACTAAGAAAAGCATAATTATTTAACATTTTAGGTAATGTCAGTGGTGTCGATCTATCATGTGAAATATTAGTACCAGCCTTGTGTACTGTATTCTTTGCTCTTGGACAATCTAGTAATAGGTGACTTACACTAAGAATTTCCCCACATACACATTTCACATTTTTGCTGTATTTGTTTCTAAGTGAATTCAAACGCATCCTATGAATTAAGGATACTACCTCTCTAGATATCTGACTTACAAATTTGTCTGATTGTGTCTTGGGGTGAATGTCAGGATTTGGTCGTATACAGTTGTGATAATATTGACTATGTGTCTTTCAATAACCTTTTGAAACTGTTAAGAGATGCTTTATTAATCAAGGTATAACATTCTGATAAGTCTAACGGAATGTTCAGTGCAGTCGTGCCTTCAATATTTCAAGCTGCTCTCCGAGCAGCTTGATCAACTTTCTCATTTGTTGAGATTCCACAATGTGAGGGCACCAACAGAACGTCACATTTATTCTTTCATCGATAGGAGATGTGTCATTTAATTAATTTCTGTAATGGTCTTACAACAAATTTTTGAATTTAAAGACTGTAAGGCAGAAAGAGCTGAGTTTGAGTCACTGCACAGTAGAAGTGGACAATTTCTGTGGAAGAATTTAAAACATGCTTCAGGGACATCAGAATAGCAACTAATTCTGCAGTAAAAAATGACAAGTGTATGCCAAGATAATATAATTTCTCTGCTTTTAATTTTGGTATTATAAAAGCGGCTCCTGTTCTATGGTCACCTAACACTGAGCCATCTGTAAAAATTTGAAGATGGTCCTTATATTGATTTTCCAAATGAGATTTTACATAATATTTTAAGAGATATGGTGGATCGTTTTTGTTCAGTTCAGTATAGTTTGTGTCATAATTTGTTTCCATTTGGGAATGGGTGGAAGGGACGAGTTGACAGCTGTTTTACTTTGGTTAATGTTATTTTTTTTAAGAAGAGTAGATGTGTATGACTGAACAGATTTAGTTGATTTTATGTCTTTTGCTCTTTTAGCAAAATCTGTCTCTGAATTGAGATATACTTCATTTGTACAGAAACTTTTCTGTGAAAGGTTCTTTAAAACAAATTTAGAGGTGGACACTTTTCGAAATTCATTCAAAGGTAAGATTCCAATTTCATTATAAGTCCCAGTGTTACATGCATGTGTGGGAACTCCAAGAGCAAGTTTATATGCTTTGCAGTCTACACTTTGTAACTTATTAAGTAGATGCTGTGGAGCACTAAAGAAAACTTCTTGAGCATAAATCAATCTAGAGAGCACAAGAGCCGAAGATAGGAGTGTTAAACTCTCTTTATCTTGTCCCCATTTTTGTTTGCTTATGATCTTTATAAAATTTAAATTAGAATATGCGTATTTGTGTGGCTGTGTGTGTATGTGGCTGTTTTTGTTGGTGTGTGTGTGTGTGCATAAACATACACATGTGAGTTATGATGCAGACAAAAAAAATTAAATGTATTCTCATTTTACTGTTTGAATCTGATGCATCTGACCAAGATTAAAGCATTCCATTGAAGCATTCTCCACCCGACAAAGGAAAGGAGGGGGAAAAAAAAACAGAAGTCACAGGGGACAAAGTCAGTGGGGTGTTTGAACATTTGAGGCAAAAATTTCGATCATTTGGTCTTTTAGTACTTTTAGAAACTGGAGACTGGCATTCCATAGGAGTAGAAGGATGTTCCTGGTTCCTCTAATAGGGTACAGACTGCTGATCTTCTGAGTAACTCAGGGTTATACAGGTTCTGCATTGTATGTGCCAATGATGGTGCTAGTAGTAGGCAGAATATTGATTGCAATAAGTTGAAAAATGCTGCAGACAGCCTTTTTTTCACTGAAATCCTTGCTGGCAGATTAGATGCCTTTTTGATCATTTTTGGCCTGGCCACGCTTTGTTTCTATTTCTGTGGACAATACAGTGGTAAAGAATTGATATCTCATCTCTAGTTACTACATCATTTGGCTTAAAACGGCTGAGCTGTCATGTGTAGCATACAATTGTTGTTTCTTTTTTTCTTCTGTAAGCCTCTGGGTACCCACTTTGCAACCACTTTTCGAAAGTCAAGGTTATTGTGTAGAATTCTCTGTAAAGTGAAAGCTTTTCATTCACTGCTCATTCTGCAAGTTGACAACTATATAGCCATTTTCATGTCATCATCATACAGCTGCAGTCCACAGAACTTTTAAGATTTAATCATTCTGATTGGATCATATCTTGTATGTGTACGTGTGCATGTGTGTGGGCATATGCATGCGCATGTGAGTGTGTGAGGTAGGTGGAGATAGAGAGGGAGAGAGAGATGGAAAGAAAGAAAAAAGATACAGACAGAGGGAGAAAGACAGTCAGAGTACTAGATGTTTAGGAAGAGAAAGAGAGGGAGAGAGTGAGAGGTGAGGGTGTCTAGGTGGGTTGGGAGGGGGTGGAAGAAGATAGAGCTTGGAACAGGAAATGATTGAATGTTATAAAGTCAGCTGCAGGCATTGTGAGCATCATGAGTTGTGGGAACAAGATGGGAAATAATGGTTGATTCCGCCAATTTTTGCGAGATTGTTTTTTTGAAGATGCTGTTGTCTGACCAGGAGAAAAACTGCAGTACAACAACTGGGCATCAGGAGAACCCAGCAAAGTCTTCGGTTTGTTCTCTGTGGAGGACTGTGCCTTGATGCGACGCAGCGACAACTGGCTTTGGCACGACTACCTTTGTGGCTCTTTGAAGTTTCATTACAACTACATCTGTGAATTCCGTGAGTATTATCATGCCAGTGAACGGAATGAGACACACTCATGAACACTCCTATGACTTTGTCGCTACATTTCCATTACATTCCAAATAAATCTGCTCATTTTGTTTAATCCAAGCCAGTGCTGCTGCTTTCTCTATTTGACAGAACTTCTGCATCTGCCATTTGCAATCACCAGTCTGTTATTCTCCTAAAAATCATCCAACCATTTTGTTCAAAATGCAGATCAATTTCCTCTTGAAATGGTGCTGAATAATTGCAGGTTCCAGTGATGTAGTCCACTAAACTGTTGGAAAAATATGCACCTTGTGCTTCTCATTTGAATAACGACATCCATGCACTACACATACATCCATTTCCTGGATGTCAGGGACATGTAGGTGCTACGGTTGCCAGTACTAGTGTAGGCTGTGTACCTGGCATGTTTCATGATTGATAAGGGTTAAACAGTGAAGGAGTCAGAGAAGGGGTAGGGCATTATACAGTGAGGGGCATAAGTGAACCAGGGATAGCCTAGTTAACCTGTTGAGTGCCAGCGACTGATATTTCAGTCGATAAAATACTTCCGCTTCAGTGCCAGCGACCGAAATTTCGGTCGGTGATCTTTCGCTATATTTAGCTGGAAAACCCTATTGATTTCACTGACTTATTTGGTGTATAACGAAGGTTTAGGATCCCGTCCAGTGGCCAATTAAATCATATTTCATGACATGTACACATACTGTGTGCCCAGTCCATTGAAAGTGAAGAAACCATAGACTCTGAGTAGTTTTCACTTACCAACAGTAGCAGACGATGCAACACCCGGACTTAGCAGCCTCAATTGACTCGAAAAACCTTTTCTGCTCTCGAAACAGCGAATATTATTCTAGAAGAGGGCGATTCAAGTCTTGAGTCAGTCGATTCGCTGGACACATGGGAAAGTGACGACGATTTGGTGCATGCATCATTGATGAGTCAAGTTGACCCAGCTGACACAAGTGTCGATACGCTGAGTGAGCCAGCCAGCATGTGTGCTGCTTGGCAGCTTGAAACTGACACACACAGAGAAGAAGATTTGCTTTCAGTCTGTGCGGGGCGAAAGAGAAGACGGATTGAAGTGAGGAGGGGGGTTCACGGCAGAGGGAGAGGGAGAGGTGGTGTGTCAAGGGGGCATGACAGACAATCAGCAGCTGCAACTCGAACTAGGACAGCTAAGTTTCAAGCGAATTTTTCACTACCAAATTTTTATAGCCCAGCAATACTGCCATTGAGTGGAAACCCAGGGATAAAAGTTCCAACTGGCGAAAACTTCCAGCTGCATGTTTATATTCTACAAATATTTTTCTAACAGATTTTATCCTTTTTTCCACATTTGTATATATAACAGCATGGTGCTCATACCCGGATAAAGATTTCTGTTTGATTTTGATGTCAACACAGAGGAAAATGCAGATTCCTAAAATGTACAGTTTTATGGGGTTTTCTTAGCTGGATGAGGAGCTATGAATTTTTGTTTATTTTATGCAAAAACGCCCAAAAACCCTTGGCAAGGGGAATGTACTTTTACACAGACGCTGGCGCTCAAGGGGTTAAGAACGAAGTAATAGATGTAAATCGTAATGAAGAAAAGGAAAAATCCAAAAGCCATTGCACATCCTCACTGCAGAAGGGTCCAGGAGAAAAAAGCTACAGAAGTGAACAATTAAAACAGTATAGATTTAGTGTCTAGCTGACTTTAAGGAACAGCAATAAGAGGTTTTTTTTTTCTGCTTTTGTTTGTGTGGATTGTTTAAAAGCAGAAAAGGGAGATACCTGCCCCCACCCACTCCATCCCAACATCCTCTCTCCCCCTCCTCCTTCCCCACCTCCCCCTCTGCCCCATCCTGTTTTTTTTATATTCTTAATAAATTAAGTACTATTTTCATGTAACACATACCTCCTCCTCCCTCTGTCTCAGTCTCTCTCTCTGTCTGTCTTTCGCTGTTATTCTCTCAAAAAAAGAAAAATAATCGGTTTTCAAATAAGTCATTGTGGTAAGAAAAAATTGAATATTTTTTTTACCATTTCTGTGTGTGTGTGTGTGTGTGTGTGTGTGCGTGTAATTTTCAGTCTGTATCCAGTTCTAGTCTTTCACTTTCCCTCAGTTTTTGTTAATTTTTGCTGGAAATTTGATCTCATTTTGTCTTCCACACTGTTGCCAGTGTTTCCATTACTCTCCTCATGAATCTTCTCTCCGGATGCCTGAACTCCCATACCCTTCCCCATCCTCTTCCATAGTGTGTAACCACTGTGACACTCACACACACACCGCACAGCAACTCACACACACACACACTCATACTCACCATTTGCACATACACACCACACCATGTGCCACACCACACACAACACACACAACACACAACACACACAACACACACACACACATCTCTTTTTATCCTGTCACTTTCACAATCACACATTCACAAATTATACGCATTCCTTAATAGCACAGTGTTAAGCAATAAAGAGCAAGTATCCATGGTGGGTGGTGCACAACAATATGAATTGGGGCGGAAAAACACTACCACAAACCTCTGAAGTGACAAGAAATGAAACTTGCTCTAATGAAATCTGCAAAGAAGCAATTGATCAGCATAACTGTATTTTTATGGTGACTGTGCAACATCTTGGTGGATAGTTGCAGTATTTCATTTACATACCTTTTTCTGATTTGGTGGGTATTTTAAACCATATTACCACTGGTTATTGGATCCTTTTTTTAAATGAGGGAAAGGGACTTTTTGTCTTTGAATTTTAGAAATTGGATTTCATTTGTATATTTTAATAAATCCAATCTGTTGTGAAAGTTGCTCTTGCAAAAGTTTTGTATGGTCTCTCTGAAATCATCAAACTCCATTAAAATGAAAGATTAAAATTCATCTGTACGCACATATCATAAAATTACTTATGATTTTCATGAATCTAGATACGTATGTGGTGAAAATGAAACAAAGCAGTTGATGATTGTAACTGTAGAAACATTTAAAAGAAAACAAGAACAGAACGAAACAAAAAGAGTAAGGAGAAGGGAAGAGAAGCACATGTTATTAAATGTTTATTGTCTGTTGAGTGTCGATATTACTGATTTTTAGTTCAAAATGATAATATGTATTCACTTTATTACTCCAGAGAAATGTTAAGAAGAAACAGGTGTAGTGCAGAGCCATACTGTGACATCTCCTTTGCCTTCCACCAGGCAGATGAAATGGTGGCTGCCCATGGGAAAAATTTTACATAAGGTCTTGTGACATTAATATTATTGTCTGCTGGAGTATTGAAAATGCGACCAGCACTCAGTGGATTCTTATTTGCAGTTTTTCAGTTTGACATTTTTCTTAATCCTGTGTGACAGTTTTTAGTACCGTTGGCACAATCAGCAAAATCAGCAGATTGTAAATTGTGATGAATGTGTATTTTGTTTCAGCATTTAACTCTGTTGGTCATCATGAATCGCATTCAGGAGCCCAGACAAGGGACAACGGAAATCGTAAGTATCCAGGGTAGTTTCTCATTATTCTGTGATTCTTATTTCTTTGACTTTGTGAATATGGTGGAACTCCCTATTCAGACCTTTCCTACTATATGGTTCCTTTCCTGATGTCACACAAATGAAAATTACTAATCTACTTCACTACATAAATTATAAATTGGCTTGCTGTTACAACTACCTTACTAACTTAACATACGACCAGCCAGTATATAAAACTTTGAAGAATTAGCCACGCCAGTGTGCATGTGTTTATATTTGTGTTATCTATATTCACACATATGTGATGAACAACGCTTTCGAAAGATGGAATGAAATTTAATGTGTACAGGATTTGTTAGATCAACAGCCTTGGTAATAGTGTGAACAGTTTTTATTTGCCGCAGGTTTTGTCAATCGGTCTCTTCAACAAAATTTAAAATGAGATCAGCAGACATCACGGCAGTGCCTGTAGGCCTTACTTTTATCTTTGTCAATCTCTTCATTGGAAATGCTGAAGAAGAGGATTAAAAAGTCAATCTCTCTGACAGAATCGGAGACCAACTCATGCTTGTGTCCAGTAAGTTTTTAGAGGGCTAGAGCCACTGGATCAAAATCATGATTACTTCACTCCTGCAACCACTGTGAAGAACTCTGAAGTTGAAGTGTTTGAGTCACAGCATCTCTTGAAGAGTTCTCAACCTTCGATTTCGGACAAAGCTGGAAAAAAAAAAAATTTTACTTGTGACCGAAAAAACTGCATCCCAGACACCCCTCTATTCTGAGGAGCGATGCAATTTTTAAAGCAAATGCAATCATGTTGCTCATTGCTCATGCTTTAATGCATAACATATATGATGTCATGAAATAGTGTGTTGCATTCGGGGTTTTTCATGTACATGGGCAGTTAGATCAGGCCTAGGCCTGACACACACACACACACACACACACACACACAACACACACACACACACACACACACACACACACACACACATTCGTGCATTTATGCCTTTTCTTTCCATGATAACCTTTTGTACCCACTTAAGAAAATATAAAAGAAAAAGAACAAGATCTGTGAGAATTGCTTTCGGTATGTCAGAAATCTTTTAAAATAAAACATGAAAACCAGAATGAAGATAATACAGGAGGTTTTAGTTCTTTTCATTGCTCCCGCTTCTCTACAAATTTGCAATTTCAACAAAATGTAAAAATGAAAATCCATTTACATAAAACAAATTCAACAGAAAAGAAAACCAAGATAGAAGAGGGAAAGTGACAGTGGAGTCCACAGAATGCCAGATGTGTTTTTGCTATGCTTGTAGTTCACACTGACTCAATGAAATCTTGTTAACTTCCTGGCAAGAGTGGGCAGCTGCCATTTTGCCTTCCTAATTGAAAGCAAAATGATCTCACACTGTAATGTCATGTGTTGACAAGCAGCTGGAAAAGTGAATGACTGATAAAAACTGTATGAACAAGTGGTACTGGTTGTGGTCAGAGTGAAGGTGAATTATACACAACTGGATGCTCAGATTTGCCTCAGATTGCTCCACTTTTAAAGCAGTTCAGTTTCTTTTTCCTCAGTGGGAACCCAGTTTGTTTGATTTTTTTTCTGTTCTTATTTGTTGTTGTTATAAGCATTGTAAACTCTCAAAGGACAAGGAATTTACTGACTTAAAAATGTAAGATTCTTTACAATTAATTTGTCCTGAAGCAGTGAGTTGGAAAAATGCATCTTTACTGAACATTTAGAAGGTTGTGATAGTCTGCGGATTGTCATTGGAATGCCATTCAAATCTGAACTCAAGGTGTATATGTGTGTATGTTCGCAGTGACCGTACTGACTATCATCTTGTGCAGTGGTGGCATTGTGCTGCTGATCCTGCTCGTGGTTTTCATCGTTGTGCGTCAGCGGTGAGTTATCAAGTCTTTGTCTCTGTTCCACAATGTCATGAGATGTCTCTTGGAGACTGCAGTTTATGACATGTTTGACTTGACACTTGGATAGTAATAATGCTTCCATGGCCTGAACAAGCTAGGTACATCTCCATTGTGAGAAGTGGGCATTGCCAATAAACAACGGGGACAGCCCATATCAAGAAACCGCGAGCTGCTTTCCATCCAATTCTGATAAGGGTATGTTATATTCCAAAGCGCCTAATACATGGTAAAAATCAGCTCTAGCTCCATGTTTTGTCATCCAGCCTGTAGGCATGACCTGACTCATGTTCAGAGCCTCAACATGGCTCAGAGTATTCACAACTCTTGTGTGCTCATCGGTCAGCCACACTTCTTATGCACGCTAGATTTCAGCTGTGTGTGCTCAGGTATAGCCATATGTATATTTCTAGTTTATCAATTTATATCTGCTGCTTGCTATTTGTTTGCAGTGAAATTAACCCTTTTTAGCTCAGACATAGCGGCTGGCTGTGCAGCCTTCCCTGCCTGGCATGTTTGGACTGTTCAGTTGGAAGATCCAGGCCGGTTTACTCAAACAGTCATGATTGTGGATCCAGTCATGAAAAGGGCACATGACTACAGAATATGATTTTTCTATAGCATTAAATTGTCATTGTGTTTGAAGTATCCAACGAAGCATGTTTCCTTGATAATTAGGAGTCAAACAGATCTTCATCCTCCTATTCTGACAGGTTATATTATGTTTGTAATAAATTGCAAATAAAACTTGACTGTGTCCTAGTCAAATATATTTTCAGCAAGCATGTAATTTTTTTTTTCCTGTCTCATCCTCTGGTCCACTCTTAGTGGCACTACCCAACACTGCTCATTCTGTCCCCAGTCCACAGTCACACCTTGGCTTGTCCTGTGGCAGCTCCGGCACCGGCAGTCCACAGGAGAACAAGTGTCAGTGGTCAGGAGTCAGCCCCTTAGGGGAGACACTGCACTGGTGCCGAGTCACTTCAGTGGTGTTTAATGGTGCCTGTTCTGATCCAGCTTATGCAGGACACCACCTGCTCAGCCCGCTCCCTACTGATGACAGTAATTGTATAGTCAGGGAGCCAGCTTGCGTGAGCATTCCCCTCTAGAGGGCGCTACCTTTTCTGTCCATCGACAGTCCCACTGACCTTGCCAGTACCTGTGACCTCAACACATACTCATCAGGGGCATGACTTGCAGAGGAAGTCAAAACTGAGGTCACCACGAGTGAGGGCTTGAAGGGCCACGGAATTAGAGAGTTTCTTTTTATGTTGATCGATGAGGATGGTGAATAAGATGCTATGGAGGTCTCTTCTGGTCTGGACTGCATGACAGAGCTGTATTTCATGATTACTTTCATGATATATCCCGGTACCAATCAGACTCGAAGAAATACAGACACCTGCAATTATGGTCAGGCAGTTTGAGCAACACTGTCACAGGTGCATCTGTTAAGTGGAAGAAAGTCGACTGTTTTCCTAAAAGAGCCCATCACAAACTCTTCCTTAGGTAAGAGCCAGTCATGGGCTAAACGCACACACACACACACCACACACACACACACACACACACACACACACACACACACACTGTCATACTGTGCATAAGTGCATGCACACACTCAGCTCAGCATTCACTCCGTGCACACGCACTCTCTCCAAACAACCAGAAGGCGCACTGCAATAACTCTTCTTCTCCCCCTCCTCTCCGGGGAATAATTTACTAAACAATAATCAATTTTCCATCATATTCAACTGGTTTGTCTTCAAGGAATTATTTTTCATTCCTCCTCTCCAGTGGAGGTACAATCATTCCACAGATCCACTAGTTGGGACCAAATTTCACCTCATTATACATAATACTTCACAAATATATCTTTTACCGGTTTCTCCTCCTCACTGGAGAAACAATGTATATATTTTCAAAGAAAAATCAAAAGATGGCTTAAAATACAGTAGTATCAACTGAGTTCATCAGGGGGACAATTTAAAAAATCATTATGGGCCAACATGACAAATGCTTTCTTTTCTCACAACTGGTGCAGTCGTTGTCCTCTACAGCTCGATTCTCCAACCCTGGAGACGATTAGGTGCTGCCGCAGCACTGTAGCCCAAATATTTGTGCGACTGCCTAACTGGTGCTGCCACAGCACTGGAAGGGCTGGTAATGGTGAGTTGCAGGTGGAACTCGTTCTTCAAACAACCTGTCCGGTCAGTGTCCCCAAGCCATCTCCTTCCTATTCCTTATTTTTCCCTCCTGCGCTCTTTTTGAGTACACGTTCAGTGAGTACTCGTCTAACTCTACGCATTACCAGACCATGGTTGCTGACCAATGGACAACGTCCGTCCATTCAACCAATGATCGCCCTACGTCTATAGCCACCAGCGACACCGACCACACTGGTCAGGCCATTCAAACTTTCTTTTCTTTTACCTTTCCTCTTCCCTACCTAGGGAAATGCTTTATAACAAATAAGGGCGTACGTGATGGAACATCACATGTCGCCATGTGAGGCTACATCACATGACACCCCCCATCTCGGGGTGAAAAAAAACTTTCGCCAAGAAATTTTTTTTTAAATATACATACATATCTAATTAATATACAACTTCAGCCATCAATCATCAATTTTTTATCATTCAAGAGTTTCCATCAATGCATAGAACTAACCTTTATGAACATCATAAAGATCCAAAATCACATTCCAAAATCTTAGTTTGAGAAAAAAAAATACAATCCGTTTTGTTTAGTTTTTTAAAAACAAATTCATACTCCATCACCACAAATCACGAGTTACATAAACACGAAGAACATATGATACGGATTATTCCAAATGCAAAATGTAAATTTTTTTCTAGCCCATTGTCACATAATCATATGTCCCAACATCATCGCAAAATGAGAATTTCGTCATGACTCACTTGATGAAAAAAAAATTTGGCAAGTGAAAAGTCTTTGTTCAAGCAAAAATGTACAATATAACAGTCCACTCTAAAGTTAAACACTTTTTTTCATTCTTCATAATAGACCGACGTGGAAAAAAACCCAAAAAAACAACACTTGTAAGACATCAAATGAAGTACTCTGCACATATTCACAAAATAGCATCCTACAAAGAGCCAGCAATGCCAATACATATGCACTTTTGGGGAAAGATCAGGCACAACTACTTATCAATTCAGATTGACAGCAGCCCTGCCAAAATGTCAATAAAGTCTTTCCACCATGAAAACAAACAGCAGAATAAAAATAATTTGTGCTCAATGAAAACAAACAGCAGTTACAGCAGCACGAAGGATACTGTGCACTCACGCACGAGACAGAAAGTCTGCCATGACATTCTGAGTGCCAGGTAATGGCTCAATGTCAAACTTGAACTCCTGCAATGACAAAGCCCATCTCAACAGCCTGCTATTTTTGGTCTTGGACGACTGCAAAAACGTCAATGGCCTGTGGTCGGTTTGTAACCGAAACTGTCTTCCAGTCAGGAATCTGGCAAATTTCTCACAAGCCCAAACAATGGCAAGACACTCCCTCTCAATTGTTGAATATTTGACTTGTGTGTTAGAGAACTTTTTACTTGCATATTGGACAGGGTGTATCAATCCATTCTTTTCCTGCAACAGTACAGCTCCCATGCCTTTGGAGCTGGCATCAGTTCTCAAAACAAAATCCTCTGAAAGAGAGGGCAAAAGCAACACAGGAAATGAATTGAGGATGTTTTGAACACATTCCAGCGCTTTCTGGCACTCATCTGACCAGACGATACTTTTGTTTTTTGTTCCTTTTGTCAAGTCACTCAAAGGGGCTGTCAAGGACGCAAAGTGCGGTACATATCTTCTGTAATAGGACAACAATCCAATGAGTGATCTGATCTGTTTCTTTGTACTGGGTCTCTTCAAGGCCAAGATCTTTTCTACTTTCTTTTCCTCTGGTGTCATTTTCCCAACAGAAATGACATGACCCAAAAACTCAAGAGTCTGGAATCCAGCACGAATTTTGGACGGTCTAGCCGTCAGACCAAAATTCCGGAGTTTACAAAAAACAGCTCTCAAGTTTTCCAGAAGATCATTCCATGACTTTGCAGCAAGCAAAATGTCATCAAAAAAACTTACTGCTCCACACTCATGAAGTTTTAGTGCGCGCATCATTCTGGCAAAAGAAGCTGGGGCGTTTTGTAAACCAGATGGCATCTTCGTCCATTGAAACAGTCCAAAAGGTGTCTGAAAAGCTGTTTTTTCCTTGTCTGCTTCAGCCATCGGGATTTGCCAATATCCTTTAGTCAAATCTATTTTGACAAAATATTTTCCTTCTGAGAGTTGACAAAGAAGTTCCTCAATGTCTGGGATAGGTTCTGCATCAAACACAGTGATTTTGTTTAACTTCCTGTAATCGATGCAAAACCGCACCGAGCCATCAGGTTTGTCCACCAAAACAACTGGTGAGCTGTATGGTGACGAGGACGGTTCAATAACTTTCAACCCGAGCATGACTTGAATCTCTCTTTCGACAACCTGTTTTTTCGCAAATGGGAGGGGGTATGGTTTGACTCGGACTGGGTTTTCCGTACTCAAGTGAATAGTATGGGGTTCAATTGCTGTCACTGTCCCTGGGGTATCAGTCAGAACATCCTGAAAGTCCTTCAAAATACCTTCCAATTGTTCTTTCTGAATCAAAGACAAATCATCACACACAATGACATCACGATAAGTTTCCCCTTGACAGAAAGAGTGGGCAGAGGTACAGTATCATCTATACTGGTAGACGTTAACAATCCCACATTTGTTGTTTGCACAGTCTTTGCTCTGTCTCTGTATGTAACATCAGGTACAAAATCAGAATCAATGATTTCTGTAACAGCCACATCCGTTTCAGACACTGGACACATCCATTCAATTGACTCATTAATGGCAACATTTGTACGTTCAACATACTTTTTTAGCATGTTTACATGGAACACCTTGTCAGTATTCGCCATTTTCACTTTGTAGTTCACTCCAGAAAGTTTTTCAATGACATCAAAAGGACCTTTCCACATGACACGAAGTTTGTTGTGCTCGTCTGTCAACAGGACAAGTACCTTGTCACCTACACTGAATGAACGTGCCTTTGCTTTCCTGTCAGCAAAGTCCTTATACAAATCAGTTTTCCTGTCAGCTGACTGTTGGGCAAGTTCACATGCGTCTTTTATTCGGTTATGTAGGTCATAGACGTATTGGTAAACGTTCTTGTCTTCAGGTATGTCTGTCTTGTTCGTCCACTGTGTGACTAACAGATCCAAAGGACCCCGTGGTGAATGTCCAAAAAGCAGTTCAAAAGGCGAAAACCCCAAAGTTTCGTTCGGCAGTTCCCTGTATGCAAAGAGCAATGCAGGTATAAAACAATCCCATTCTTGAGGCTCCCGCCTTGTGACTTTTCTCAACATGGACTTTAATGTTCCATTAAATCTTTCAACCATTCCATTGGACTGGGGATGGTATGGCGTGGTTGAAACAGAAGAGATCGACAGCAGTCTGTATATTTCCTTCATGAGGTCTGAAATGAACTGTGTCCCGCAATCTGACAGAATTTCCTCGGGAAGTCCTACTCTGGAAAAAATAGACAGCAGTGCCTCAGCGACAGATACGGTATCGATTTTCTTCAGGGGAATTGCTTCGCGAAATCTTGTCGCCGTGTCGACCAAAGTGAGGATATACCGATTTCCCGAGGAAGATGGTGGGAAAGGGCCGACAAGGTTAATGGCCACCTTCCGAAAGGGAACCGAAATTAGGGGCATTTTGTGCAAAGGTGCACATGGGACGCGACCTTTTTGAGTTGTTTTTTGGCAAATGTCACAAGAGCGACAATACTGTGTGACTTCTCTTGTGACCCCTGGCCAAAAAAATGAATCCAGAACTCTTTTTAACGTTCGCTTGATACCACAATGACCTGCGAATAATGCATCATGGGCCGTATGTAATACCGTTTCCCTCAGTGGTTTGGGAACCACAATCTGTTTGTTGTCTTGTCCAGGTACATGCCTGTAGAGGATGTCAGAGTCCAGTATGTACGTCGGCTTGTCCGTTGGTTTGTCAGAGACACTCTGCTTTGCAGTAGACAGTACAGTCGTCAATGTCTCGTCGCTTCTCTGCATGGTCTTCAAAACATCTGGCGTAACTTTTAGTTCATCCAGTTTTGAAATCTTGAGTGGTTTTGTTGGTTTTCCCTGCTCTACGACTTTTGATCTTGTACTGATGAGACAAGGAACGAAAGATCCTCCGGCACCACCATGTACTGTCGCAACACCTGGTAGATTTCCCAAAATCAAATCGCAAACTGGATTCTCAATAACACAGGCGGTAAGTGACCCGGAGTAGTATGGTGTATCAACGGAAATTTTTGCAAGTGGAAAAGTTTCAATTTTTCCACCAAACGATCTGCATTTCTGAACACTGTCAAGATATTGGTCTGGTAGAACAAAACATTTCCTTACACCAGCTGTGGTGCAACCTGTATCTCGCAAAACAGAACCTTGTAAACCATTAATGGCACAATCCTCCAAAAGAAGACCATCAATGGACTGATCTGGTGCCAAAACAAGACCTTCTTCACATGTAGTGGAAACAAATCCAGTCTTTGCTCCACTTCCTTTGAAAGGACAGTCCCGTTTCAAATGGAATTTGCACTCACAAAAGTGGCAACGCATGGTTTGGTTGGCGGACAACTGGTTACCATTAGTCTGTGAACCTCGACCTTGCCCACGAACTGGACCAAAGGGTCTTCGCGGTTGTTGTTCACCACGCCCTCGGAAAGGAAAAAGTCTTTCCGGTGGTGAGCATTCGTACTGACAGAAATCGCCAGAACCGACATGGCCTTGACCACGGAAAGGTCGTTGTCTGTTGCCAAAAGACGTGTAAGAGTGCGGACCTTGGAATGAAGCGCGATTCCCTCTTCTAAAGTTTCCTTGTCCAGAATGTATCTGAAATGCCGCGTGAGACTCGAAAAGGGACGAATGTTCCTTGCGGGCAACACCTTTATCCGGATGAGCAATACAGTACTGATCCGCCATCTGACACATTTCGTCAACGCTATCGAACTGTCTTTCCTTAAGAAAAGTGGCCAAATCTTTACTGACGCTTTGAAAAAGTTGCTCTCGAAGTAGCAAATCTCGCAGTGATTCGAAAGTCTTACTCGTCTTTGTTAGCTCTATCCATCTATCTAAACAGTGACTCATTCTTATCAAAAAAGACGGAAAGGATTCTCCCTTGTCAGGACGAATAGATCGGAAACGCTCACGAAAACGGTCAGCTGAACACTGAAACTTCTTTAAGAGTTCTTCTTTTAACTGGTCCCAAGTCAACCCTTCCTTTACCGCAAGTGTGTGGTATAGTGCCAAAGCACTTCCCTTAAACAGCGACGCGATAAACAACGTCCATTTCTCCTTCGGCCAACCACAAGAAGTAGCGTGGTTCTCGAACCGAAAAAGAAAACTGTCAATATCGTCGGTTTTTTCTTCGAACGGCGGCAACTTCGGAATGTATGTTGACTTCAGATGAAATGTACTCGCGGAACCGACCGATGGAGGTGGTGGAGGCTCTCTCGATGCCTGTAATCTTTTAATTTCTGCATCAGTCTCTAATTCAAGTTGTCTCAGTTTAAACTGCCGTTCCTTATCCTTATCCTCTAACTCTAATCTTTTTTTATTTTCTTCCATCTCTTTCTGTAGTTTTTTCTCTTCAAACTCTAATCTTTTTAGAGCTTCTTGTCGTTCTTTATCTTTTTCTTGTCGTTCTTTATCTTTTTCTTCTAGTTGTCTCTGTTTTTCCTGTCTCTCTATCTCTCTGTCTGCCCTATCCAGACATTGTTGGACATAGTTTGCTAATTTATCACCTTCAAAGCCTAAACGCTCGGCCTGTCGTACATATTCATCAAAATTTTCCATCATGAATAGTTACCACAAAGAAACAAGAAACAATGACTAAATATGATTAAAATAAGGCGATATGTGATGTTATATACGTTTCCAACAAAAACAAAAAAACAAAAAACAAAAAACAAAAAAAAAACACTTTGTTACAGTATGTACAAATAAAGAATTTAAATGCCGGTATAAACAGAAAAATAATAAAGGCTTACAAAAGAGAAGCTCTAATAAGAATTGACAATGTGGTCTTTCCAAAAGAGATTTTCACCAATATTCTTTCCGAAAGGGAACAAAAACAGCTAAGAAAATGAAATGCAATACTAATAACTCTTTTTTTCCGAATGAAAAGAAAACAGAGAAAATATAAAGTTTTTTCCCGGAAATAAATTCTTTATAATGTTTATGTTCTTAACTGTTCTTATTGTACTTGTTACTTTCTTACTTAGTTTCTTGGTACAACAAAATAGATGAGTTCACAAAACAAATGAATCGCCTTAAACAATAAGTGAATACAAAATTACAAAACAAATGAATTAACAAACAATTAAAAAGAGGGGGAGAAAACGTACACTAACGGAAATCCTACCTAAAAGATGACAATGATGAAAAGAAAACTAGATAGGTGCCTATTGAAGAGAAGGTTTGGAGATTTTTTTTTAAAGGGGGTGAAAAGGAAATGAAAGAATAGACAGGTCTGGTATAGAAAGAGGAAATCAGAAAAAGCGAAAGAGGCCCTCAGACAGCACCCTAATGGCAACTGTCTCCCGTAAAGCTGGAGACGGGGAAAGTATTCAAATAATAATACACACAATATACTAACAACACAAAGCAATAAACAATTAATCTAATAAATATACAATCAGAAAAACACACACACACACACACAAAAACAAAACCCAAAATCCAAAAGATAATCAAGAAAAGATGTTTATTTGGAGTGAGCGGTAATCCACTCCACCACGTACACTAGTTGAGTGACGGAGGTGAAGTCGATCCCACACTCAGAGGGGTAAGGGGAAAAATCCAAATGAAACGAGAGGAAAGATAAAGAATTAGACAGTAATAAGAGAGGGAGGGACTAGTGACTCCCCAACGCCATGCCCCCCTGCTAAAACAGAGCAGGAAGAGGTTGGGGCTATCAGTCCTGGGGAAGGGGACAAAACAAAATCTAAATTAGGGGAAGGACAACGACTCCTCAACGCCCTGCCCCCTTGCTGCCAGGTACGAGCAAGAGGAGGTTGAGGCTATCGGTCCTGAGGGGGAAAAAGGGTCAAAAGGAAATCCTACAAAAAAACAACCCTAACAGAGCAGAGCAATCAAAAGAAATCAACAACATTCGAACACACACATACAGAAACAAATGAAAATGAAGACTACAAACAATAATGACAACAATCAATAATACACTTTCCTCCCTTAATTTTCCTTGGAGGGAGAATCTTTTTTTTTATCTTTAGAGTGGTATAAAGAGCAATCTTTTTTTTTCGTGGAGGGGGTACCAAAAAAACCCTTGTCCTATGTTCTAAGTCCTCGTCGGGGTCACCACTGTCATACTGTGCATAAGTGCATGCACACACTCAGCTCAGCATTCACTCCGTGCACACGCACTCTCTCCAAACAACCAGAAGGCGCACTGCAATAACTCTTCTTCTCCCCCTCCTCTCCGGGAATAATTTACTAAACAATAATCAATTTTCCATCATATTCAACTGGTTTGTCTTCAAGGAATTATTTTTCATTCCTCCTCTCCAGTGGAGGTACAATCATTCCACAGATCCACTAGTTGGGACCAAATTTCACCTCATTATACATAATACTTCACAAATATATCTTTTACCGGTTTCTCCTCCTCACTGGAGAAACAATGTATATATTTTCAAAGAAAAATCAAAAGATGGCTTAAAATACAGTAGTATCAACTGAGTTCATCAGGGGGACAATTAAAAAATCATTATGGGCCAACATGACAAATGCTTTCTTTTCTCACAACTGGTGCAGTCGTTGTCCTCTACAGCTCGATTCTCCAACCCTGGAGACGATTGGGTGCTGCCGCAGCACTGTAGCCCAAATATTTGTGCGACTGCCTAACTGGTGCTGCCACAGCACTGGGAAGGGCTGGTAATGGTGAGTTGCAGGTGGAACTCGTTCTTCAAACAACCTGTCCGGTCAGTGTCCCCAAGCCATCTCCTTCCTATTCCTTATTTTTCCCTCCTGCGCTCTTTTTGAGTACACGTTCAGTGAGTACTCGTCTAACTCTACGCATTACCAGCCCATGGTTGCTGACCAATGGACAACGTCCGTCCATTCAACCAATGATCGCCCTACGTCTATAGCCACCAGCGACACCGACCACACTGGTCAGGCCATTCAAACTTTCTTTTCTTTTACCTTTCCTCTTCCCTACCTAGGGAAATGCTTTATAACAAATAAGGGCGTACGTGATGGAACGTCACATGTCGCCATGTGAGGCTACATCACATGACACGCGCGCAATTGGCTCAGCTGGTCATGGGCTGAAAAACCTCACAAATATAAATGGTTCTGTTGGGAATCAAGCCCAAGACCTCATAGTCAGGAATCCATGATGTAAACCACTGCATTAAGGCAGGTAGTGCAACCATATAAATTTATACTATTTTCGAATTTATACTTTCAGAGTTACTTGCTAAGACCATCCACAATGATCTCATCTAAAACTTGCCTTACTGTAACATTATTTCATAGGTACATGGCATTGAAAGGGAAAAAACAAAACAGAACAAAAAACTGAAAAAAAGAATTATCGGATCATTCGTATTTCACTACTTGTAATACTGAAGGGAAAAAAGCTTTAAAAACACTCGGCATACTTAATATTTTTGCATGGAACACCAATTCTGCCACAGTAGAGCTATGTGAAGGGTTATGAGCATTTTTTTAAAATTGCAGTAAAAAAAAATCTGAGATTTTTTTTTTTTCTTACTGCTGTTCTGGGTTCTGCTGAAACCACATTGTTGGTGAAGGTTGATATCTGTCTTCAGAATTGTTTGCAAAGGTGAATTGATATAAACTTCTTCATAAAAAGCCTCTAGAATTGTACGCACTCGTCCAGCATCAGTAGTCCATATTAATTGTGCAATTTTCAGAAAATCAAAAATATCAGTGTTGTCACTTGATCACATTTTACAGTCTACCAGTGACTAGGATTGGAACTGATGAATATTGTTCCATTATTTGTTATTCCAGTCAACTGACAAGTGATCTTCAGGTAGTAATTCATATAAATTTGTTTCTGAATCATTAATGTGTGTCGTGAGGTCACTTAATCCATTGCTTCTAACTTGGACCACAAAAAAAAAACCCACTGTCAGAGATTTTATCTGAAAGTGAAGAAGATTCTGTACATTTCTACACATGGACAAAGATAAAAAACAAAATAGTTCAAATGAATCAGAATTTGGTGGTCTCCTGAAGCTATCAAAATAAATACATTTAGGAGGAATTGACTTACACATATCACAAGATTAGTAGAATTGTATTGATTATATCAAGCAGTTTATGATACATTATTTCAGTCCAAGTTGGTTGTACTTTGAGCTGTGCCTTTGCTATCCCAGTGGGTGCAGATTAATCATTGTTTGCTAATTGATGACGTGACAGGTACAACTACAAGAAGCTGGTCAGTCAGCCAGATGTACATTATGATAACCGGAGTTATGACCTTGCTGTACGCCAACCTGCAGCTCCCACACATAGTTCCCGCCGCAACCCTCCACCTCCAACGCACCTGTCTAACTCGCGCCCTTCCAGCAATGTTTATACAGATTCTTCAGAGATGGGAATTGCAGTATTGAAACCAAATGGCACGACTGTTGGCCATTTGAAAAAGTCGGCTTTACCAGTGGAGTCGGCATCCACAAGCCTCTCATGCAGTGATGAAGATCTGGGAGCTTGTGGGGGAGAGCCTTCGAGAGAAGCAAAGCCTCATGCAGCATCATATGTGCTTCCACCCTCAGGAGAGACGGAGTGGAGTCAGTCACCAGGAGATATGTATGGTGTGTCAGACAATGTGCAGTGGAAACCTGTTCAAAAACATGGTAATTTACTGCACATGAATGGGAGCTCTCCAAAGGACTCTGCGCTGAAGCCTGTTGCCCAAGTCACACAGGAGCAGGGGATGGAGGAAAGTGGGGGTGGTTCTGGTGATGATGTTGGTGATCTGCATGAGCCAGCGGCTAAAGAAGACAAATCCTCAGACTTTGACAGCTACAGTCATACGGCTACTTCAAAAAGCAGTGATAACTTGTATGAAGACTTTCTGTAGATATTGGTACCTCAGTCTTCGTTGTTTTTTTTTCCTTCATAATTCTATGTTTGTGAAGCAGTCACCTTACAGTATTTATTATTTTTCCTACTTTCCTGGCTTCCATGAGGTATCAAGGGCCCTGCAGTCATGATTTGTTTTAATGCTTGAATGAACCACAATGCATGTGTTTGGCGCGCCATCTGTCTTTATTCCAGAAAAAGAAAATGTATTCATTTGTACATATGTGTGTTTATGTGAACAGGAAACAGATCCTAGCAAACTACTGGACTGCTTTTGGCATACTGAGTACTTGTATGCAAGTGGATGTACAGTTTATTGGAAGTAGGACACAACTTTTAGGAAATGTTCAGATGTGTTGACTTTAACCCAATTCAGAAACACATTTTGAAATAGAAAATCTGAATGTATTGCCTAACACACACATACAGATGCACACACACCAACTTACACACACACACACACACACACACATACTCACACATACACACACACACACACACACACACACAGAGGAAAAGACTGAACTGTCATAGATCAGTATACAATTAAAGCAACTTTAATTTAAATTTTGAATGATGAGTCGGACTTTGTCTTATTTGTTTTCTTTTTATGACAGTAATCTTTTGCAGTTTGATGCAGCTGAGAACATTTTGTCAGCAGACCTTTCACTGATATCTGATGAAAGAATCCTTCAACACAGACAAACATAACAAGCTGAAGAAAAGTATTCATGGTGTACGCTTCTTTGTTCTAAACCAAATAGGTATGAGGTCCCTTATTGAAATAGAGATTCCTACCTTTACACAACACAAATTTCATTGATATGAAAACTCGGTTAATTCCAACACATTGTACATTCCTGTCCAAAAGTTCTTTTTTAAGTATTCATATTCCCTGTACCAAAGGTAGTATTTCTAGTCCCAAGATTGCAAAATATTATATCATCCACTTGCTAGTGTTTCTGTCTGTGTTTTTGTTTTTATGGTATTGTGTACAAGCGCAATAGTTTTTTTTTTTTTTTCCCCAGAAAGTCAACAGTCCAGATGTTGTTATGGCAGATGGTTAGGTTGCACTGAGGTCTAACTTTCCACAATGGGTGGTGTGCACCTTACTTCCTTCCACTCCCACCCACCCCCCTCAAAAAAAAAAAGAAAAGAAAAACAACAACAAAACCAAAAAAATGAAGAAGAAAAGAAAAATGAAAGAGAGAAAGAGGGTCACAAAAGAGTAGTTTAGGGTGTGTGACCATTAAGTACCATCATTTCAGCCAGTGCCGCCCAGGGCCCACTACTATTTCCTGAAGTGAAAAGAAAAGAAGGCTGGATGATTGTTTTTAATGAAAATGGTCTTTTTTTTGTTGTTGTTTAATTATAAAATTAAACTAGCCTTACGGCAGGAAGGGGACGTTTAATCTGAAATATTATCAGACTGTTGCTAGGAAGGGGAAGGGAGGTGATGTGACGTGAGTATTGGCACGCAGTGCTAAGCCAGGTCAGCATTCAGAGGGAGTGCCCACTAAAAAAAAAGGGAGAGTCTTTATTTCAATATTACCATGAGACAATCACGAGGGTGGCACATTCCTTCCCCTTAATAGCAACAGTCTCATAATAATTCAAATTAAACGTCCCCTTCCTGCTGTAAGGCTAGGTTAATTTAATAATTATTATTCGCCTGTTGCTTTAGTCAGGCGAAGTCACGTGATGTGACTTGAGAATTTAGAGCATGTAGTGGGCACTGTCTATCTGCACTCACACAGAGTATAGTCTTCAACACATAAAGTATGCGATTCATGTATAATTCAGTTTTCCAAACACATCAAGTAATAGTTAAAGAATCAAAACACATTTCTAATACATGCAGTTTTGATCTAGCACAGTTATGCTGCAAGACAAATCACTTGTCATGGGGGTAATTGTCAAGTACAGTCTGACCAAAATTTTTTGTATTCTGTGTCTTATAAAACTTTGTGAAGGTGTGGTCACTTGACCAGCCTGCCCCTTTCATCACTGTAGTGAGGCTAGCGCCGGTGTAGCTTGCTGCAGAGCAGCCGGCGGCTTGTGTGCTGTGACTGGTGTACTTGCCAGTGTCTATTCCGGCGTTGCACAGAATGGCCTTGATCCAGCGAGTTAGAGTTTGTGTTGACACAGGCACATGAGGTTTGACATAACTCACTGACAGCTGATTTGTGTGTCTCAGTTTATCCTTCTCTTCACATATTCTTGCAAATGCCTAACTAGACATAGTTTTGAGTTCTTTTCAAACATCAGAATTTCTGCAGGTTCAGTATGAAACCCTGGCCAAGACTGCTTATGTTTCTCTCAAAAAAAAAAACCCAAAACAATCAGACACTTTTACTCCTTAAATTTTAAATCTTGTTCTTTGATCAAATGTAACACCTGTCCTCTCTGACCTGTCAACAAAACCAGTAGCATGCACATAAGAGTGAGATCTTTCAATGACATATCAAGTATTTCAGGAAGAGAATTCAGATAATCTAAAACAGTGTTCACACTCCATGTGTCTGAGTATTTAGGATGTGCAGGCCTTTCTTCAAAAATACCTTTAACTATACAGCACACACTTGGATGAGAGCCTATTGTTTTCCCTTCACACAATGGCAAAAAGGCTGACAGTGCACTCCTTGCTGTATTTATGCTACTGTAACTAGCTCCTTCAAAAAACAAAACTGCTAAAAACTTTGACACATCTGCTGAAGATGGAGATAACAAACTAATATTGTTTGTCTGTGTGAAAAGCTTCCATTTCTGAACGTGACAGTTACATGCAGCTTGAGTGGCGGGTCTCCAAGAATTGATCATAGGAGCTGCAGCCTGGCTGGAAAACCCCTCCTGTTGGTAGCGTTTCCTGATACAAGACATGCCATCAGACGGAGAGTCTTCTTCAGGGTGTGTTCCATCTGGGGATGACTGGGTAGTTCCAAGAGTTTCCTGCCTCTCAGTGGGACTGGCTCTCTCACCAGCAAGGACATCAGCACTGGCCACCACACCTTTGTCGACCAGCAAGGCACCACTGTCTATGCACTGGTCTTTTTGGATTTTTTGTAGCACATGGGTGATGATGCTGAAAGGTGGTTATGCATAGAATTTAAAGCCAGTCCACACAAACGAGAATGCATTAGTTGCATTCGCCTGTGGATCAGGCCTGAAAGCGACATAGCAAGCTAATTGTGCATATATATAGTCAGGAAGCAAAGAGGTCAATGTCAGGTTGGACTTGTAGTCAGTGCTTCTTTTAGCACTGAGCTGTCTTACTTCCACTCGGCATCCAAATTCACAGCACGAGATTCGGCATCTGCTACAGTGTTATGTTTTCCACAAATGTGTGCTGCAGACAGAAAGATGTTATAATCAATGCATCATTCCCAGATAGTGTGGGTGACGATGTTACATGCGTCAGATTGACTGGTACCCATGTGGTTTATGCATGCAACGGCTGTTTATTATCCATCAGAATGCGCACATGTTAATTACTCGGTTCTGTCTGAAAACTCTGCAATGCAAACAATGCAGCTTTCAGTTCTAGATAGTTAGAGATAGAGATTTTGCTTCTTTATGTGCCCATGCACCTCCTGCACGTGTTCCATTGCACTCACATCCCAATCTAACAAACTAGCATCAGAGGCGATCAGAATCTCAGGATCGTTTATCAAAACATCATTGTATGCATCAACAGCATGACTGATCCACTACTGCAATTCTGTCTTAGCAGGAGCAGACAGAGTCACATATTTGTCAAAAGTCACCCCTTTCAACAGACAAAGTTTTCTTTTTATCTGCCTCAAGATTGTGGTAATGTAATGGTCCAAATTTCACAGCTGGAAATGTAGCTACAATTTTTCTATCACTTTTGCCAACGCTCTTATTTCCAGCTTTTCTTTACTGATTGCTTCCTTAGCTGAAAGGAAGATATCCTGTGCTCTTTCTTGATTTAAAGTCACCTTCATTGACACAGAGTCAGTCTGTACCCCTAAGTACTGAATTTGTTGTGTGGGTACCTTCATTGACACAGAGTCAATCTGTACCCCTAAGTACTGAATTTGTTGTGTGGGTTTTAAGACAGATTTCTCAGGATGTATAATGAACCCAAGAGAGTGCAGGACTTCCAGTGTTTCAGCTAGGTTTGTCATACAGGCATCATATGTTAAGGCCATGAGTAAAGAATCATCAATAAAAGATGTGGAGACATGTCCCTTGCTTCTCAGTGTGGCAAAAACTGGCTGGAGTAGTTTTGTAAATTTACAGGGACCAAGGCCTAAGCCATTTGGTAAAGCTTCAAACTGCCGAAGCTTACCATCCTATTCAAAGGGCAAGAATTTTTTATGATCTGGATGAGTTTGTACTGAATAATATGCATCTTTGAGATCGACCGATGCCATGAAACAGCCTGGTGTAATCAGCCTAAGAGCTGACTGATGAGTATCCATCTTGAAATGATGATCTACTATATATTTATTCAGTTCTTTCAAATTTAAAATCGTCCTGTGATTTCCGTCCTTTTTGGGAGGTGTGAAAACTGGAGAAATGAGCTAATAAGGCTCTGCTGTTTAGGTGGATATAACTCCTTTCTTTGTGAGTTTTTTTAACTTCCTCAGAAATAATTTGCTTTTCTTTTTCATTTAGAGTTGGTTATTTACATGGTGTTCTTGGTAAATCAGTGATTGAACACTCAAATTCAAGTTTAAGTCCATGTACTGTTTCAAGAATGTCAGGATCCTTTGTCAGTTTTCTCCAGTTTTCACTGTAGTGTTTTATTCTGCCTGCTTAAAATGAAGAAACCTCAGCTTCTATATCAGAGAGCAGGTGTGGTGGGGAGTTGTATTTGTCACTTACCCTTTTCTCTGTGGGCAACTCGGGGCCCTACTTTTGTGTGTTGTAGAAGTACTTTTGCTTTCTGTTGAAGGGCTTTCTCTGTATGCGACCTCTCTGCTGCCAGGTCGTCAGTGCCGCAAATTCCTTGCTGAGAAAAGGGCATAAAGCCTGCCTGCTTCTGTTAGAAATGTCTGTGGAGGTATGGTCTAGCAGCAAGAGTGCATTAGAGTGTGCATCAGTAACATTTTTCTTCAGTACCGTGTTCATGATACTTTTCCCCATGCTATCCGCCTGCAATATCATGTGGAATTTGTGATAGCAATGGCTGCTTTCACAATGGCTCTCTGAGTCTGAGCAAACCTCAAGTCAGCTTTTCTAGCATGGGCTGGAATTTTCTTCCATAACTGGGGGCTGACATTTGGTACTAGTAAATTGGTACAGTTATCAAGCCTCGCAATGTTTTTTGATGGAAGCAATGGCAGGGGCCAGTTCATGTGCTACTGTGATCAGGAGGTGATAGGTTCAGCTGGTCTGGTCCAGCTGTTTAGCAAGAATCTTAATACTGGGTTTGTTGGGATGTTGATGTCAGGCATGTCCTGGTAGGAGCTGTCACATAAGTGTGGAAACTCAGGTCTTCCTGTGTAGAGCAGAACTGCTCATTTAGAATGCTGGTCTTCACGAGAGGGCCGCTGTACATTACACTGTCTGTTTTCCATTGCCCATTAATGTCCACACCCACATCAGGTAATGTGGCAGACAGGACTTCTCAAGGGGAGAACACCAGTCTAACACTACAGTGAGACCTGAATGATGTGGGATTATGTATAGGTTGGTAATAAAAGTGGGAATGAGATGCCTTTCAACATAATTCAGATGTGCAGTGTGTAACTGCAGTCTTTGCATTCAACTGTTAAGCATGCTAGGCACCCATAATGGCAGAATTATTTTCTGTTTGTAGCTTTCATTTGAAATAGCTGCTATGTTGCATTATGTGATCAGTTGTTGGAAGTCCAGGGTCTATCAGGACCACGCTGTCAGCTGCATTGAACTGTCAAGTCAAAGATGATCTGTGTTGTTTTTTTTTAAATGAACAAAGAAACGAGCAAACTAGCAGAGAAAATCAAATTGTTGCTGGTCATGAAAGTAGTCAGGACTAATGTAACAATCCTCACCAATAATGTCTGTTAAAATAAACAACACTGATAATGGCAGTGTAGAATTCAAGCTCATCCAATGTAATTTTCAGCCCTGTCTTATTCAGCCATTCATCTAAAGAGTTTGGATTATCCTGTGATTCATGCAGTTTTTCATTGGCTTTGCAGTGAACTGAAAATAAAGATTCAATGTTTTTTTAATTGAAACAGATTTGTTATGACCTGGTTTTGTGCCACTTTGAATATAGCCATTGGAAAATTTAGTCAGATGAGTTCATACTAGTATTGTCTTGGATCAACAGTATGGACAAATTGTGCCAGTTCGGACTCATTTCTTGATACATTGTTTATTCAGCAGCATGAATATTGTTGAACACAAACAAATTTGTCTTGTCCCATAAAATTTGTGTTAATCAGACTCAATTTTTTTTTTTTTTTTTTTTTTTTTTTTTTGTATTGATCACACATTTACTTCCTTTTACTGTTTTTCTGTGAATGTTCAGATTTCAATATACAATGTATAAGTGATACACTGCCATTTGTATTTGATGTCAGATCTGAACATAGTGGGGATTGTTTTGTTTTGTTTGTTGTAGCCAGGGTTACTGCCAAAGGAACTGACTGGCAAGTCATATAAACTGTTCATAGGTAAATTTCCATCAGAAGATCCGTTTTGATCTGTTTTGTGGTGATAATGTTTGGTTGTGAGGATTGTTTCCAAACAGTGTAGGCTTCTTGCTGATACAATGGCAGTGTACTGGCGTTTTGACTCATGCTGTGATTTTCTAATTTAGAAAATATATTTTGAGCCTAATGAAACAATTCTGGCACCTGTAAGTGTCCAGACAGTCTGATGTATGACAATTTGGATTATTTAAATTTGGACTATGTCTTCTTTCTGGCCATATTGGATACCATGTATTTTTGTTCATGGTAACTTTCATGTTTGTATTTTTTGCTTCCTGAATTGCATCTTTTCTGTTCTTCACTAATTCATGTAACAAAGTGAATCTAATATATTTATCCTATTTTGGTAGTGAATGTATGAGTTTTTGTATGCATATATTTGTGGTATTTTGTAAGTTGTTTTGGAAATTATTAGTGCTAGCAAAACAAAACTTAGCAAATTGATAAGTATTGACATGGACTTTCAGCCATTGACATGAACTTCCAGCCATTCCCACAGTAAAGTGTTTTCAGCGATGTTTTCAATATTAGCTACAGTAAAATTGATCCTTTCTCATAAAACATGATGTTACAACTATTGTTTGTTAGTCGCATATCTTAAAACGTGAATGTTATTCAATTCAGTGTAACTATTGTAGCAAATAACCAAGAGTGATCAAATCATTGAATGCAATTTCATATAACATGTATTTGAATAAATATAGAAATGTATCAATATTATCTTGATAGTTATAGCTAAGTAAACTCTGAATTTACCTTTTTTGGGTAAGAAAGTTCTCTTAACTTAGGCCCAGGTCTTGAGGCTACCCACTTGCCATTTTCACCACAGCCAGCACCAGTGATGAATATGGTTGCATAGTATGCCATCCATCTTCCAGCATTCCTTCCCAAGCAGTATACATGACATATTTTTTTGAAAATTTATTAATGAACATACTAGACTTCCAGAGCAGGTACAGTTTGTCTGCTTCATCATTTTGTCTAAGCCTGTTGAATTTATGAAACATATATTTTTAGTGGTTAAAACAGAGTTAAGAATTAACTTTGGCCCAGAACTTCAGATTGTTGGTGTGCCTGTGCTTTTAGCGCACACGAAAGAAAAAATGAAATGTACTTTGATGAGACATGCTTGCTGGAGTCTTATTAGTTTGCAGATGTCAGTCCATTGTGATGATTACAGTCAGTGTGTAAGACAGCTGGAGATCGCAGCTACAAATTGAGAAACCTTTTGGGTGGAAGCGCATTACATTGCCTGTGTCAGTTGGCTGATGTAATTTCTAACAATCAAATGGCATTGACTTCGTTGATTCAGAAAAGGTGTCACAAATCATTTCAACGTGACTCTGAAGAACTTGCAAAGCTAATTCAAATGTGACTGGCCTTTTTCAACCAGTAAAGTCAACAGGTGTGCATTTTAAAATACTTGATTTTAGTAAATTGAATTATGTATGCTTTTATGCCTGATACATGCTATGACTAATGCAGCTTAGATTATGACATCAGTTGGCAAGATTATATCGAGGGACCCCAACTAGGTCAAATTTGTAAAATATGAGTAAGTAATTCTCAGGAAGAAAAATAATTCTTCTCTGACCAATATTACTTGCACTTTTCTCAAAGGTTGGGTTACTCCTGACACCTGCGAACAGTCTGAAACGCTGTGAAATCTGTGCTTAATATCCTGCAAGTTTTGATACATTGACTGCAGCTAGCTTTATTCAAGTCGCATATTCTATACCAAATAACAAACTTGTTTCCTGAAACAGGTCAAATGAACTATCATGTTCCCGTGTTAATTTCTGTGCAGGTGGAAGACAGTTCAGATAGAATATTTACTTAGACAATAGATGCTAAGTACATTGACACTGTTTTCAAGGAGGATGGTCGGCTCGCAGTTCTCTTCAAGGTGTCAAAATGCTTAATGACTTCACCTTCCTTGCTGTTTCTTCTGAGCAGAGAAGATGGAACAGGCATTTGTTGTGTGCACCATGCATAACCGAGAACAGCAAACTTTGTCCTGTTCTTGATGCGAACAAAGTATCTCATTCCGTGACAGTGGTCAGTCAGGCCATTCAAACTATGCTTAGGCTCTTCAAGGAGGATTGGTGATCAACCCATGCCTGGTGGAATAACCAAGCAGTTTCATCTTATTGCAGTATGAATCAGTAAATGGGATTTGAATGCCGTTTTATTATAAGCAGTCACGACAGAATTGCTTTGACATTGTACATCCCTGTACAGAGGAGTCCACTTTAAACAAAATTTCAGGGGACAAGGGTCATTATATTGCGTTGACCAATAATTTTGTTAAACGTGCACAGTCTCAAGAAGTGTGGTAGAGTGGGAACAGATTATGTATGAATGCAAGAAACATGGCAAGATGATCTCTGTATATACTCATTTGACTCACTTTTTCAAGAACTGAATTTGTAATGATAAAAGGTCAGTTTAAAAAGCAGGTCATATAAAATTCAAATCTTATTTTTACTTCTGTTAATTGCAGATCTGAAAGACAATCATGGAAGTAATGAGTGCAATAAACTCTATACACACTATAGTCACAATGAAGTGCTGGAGTTGTTGGTGTGCATTCCAATGGTTGTAAAATAATAGTCTCAATACCAGTATTACATCAATACTGTTTTTGAAAATCATATGATTTTCCATTAACTGATGTTGTCATGTGTACGATGGTTTTGCAGTAGTGAAAGCCTGCTCACGTTATACTTGGAGCGCCGTCTTCACAGCCGATCAAATTACATGACACAGCATCCATTTTGAAATAAACCAATCAAAATACAGAACATTTTGCTGCCATTGAATCCAATCTTTGTTGTTAATTGAAGGAAACAAGCTGAGATTCATGTTAAAATGTGAGAAAACTTTGGACCACTTTTCATTTTCATCAGATCAAGGATTGATAATTTTGCTTGCCTGGGGTGAAAAAAGGGTTACTTGTGACAAAGCAAAACTTCATTTTCAAAAGTTAGGAGACTTCGATAAAGAAAAGGGAGGCAAAACTTACTGGTACACACCTCCAGATTATTATGTTAAAAAGACTCAAAGCTTTTGGACTTCTCTGTATTGTAATCAGAGTTTATTAGCTACCCAAATCTTTGTTGTCTGTATGTGTAAAGATTGTGTATCATTTTTTTGACAACTTCAGCATTCTCAAAATCAGTGGATCTGAAATAACCGAGCAATGAATGTTGTGAACTAGTGACATTTGAGCTTTGTCCAAGCCTTCCTGGTTTTCTGGTTTTTGCTTTTTTCTTATTTTTTTTCTTAAAGAAATATATGTTGTGCACTGTGACTAATTCTCATCACTTTGTAGAGTCAGCAGGTGATCAATTTGTGGAGAGGCTGTTAGACTGTCCTTTTTATCAATACTGAAATTTTTAGTGTTTTGTTCATGGGCTCAAAAACAAAGTGATCGACTGAGAGAAAATCCAGGGCAGATGCAATATTGCTTCAATGGAAAAAAAAATTAGAACATTGTTATAGATTAACACCAATTAATGTGGGTAGCTATCTCTATGTATTTATGAATGTATGATGTGTTCATGATTGATAGTGTGTCTAATGCACACCATGGCAGGAAGAGAGATTTTCACTTCCAAATTTTTATTGTTGTTTACTTGTGTTTTTTGTTTCTGTTGTTTTTGTTTGTTGTTGTTTTGTTATGCAGAGGGGTGGAGGGAGGAGACATAAGGAATAAAAATGGGTAGAAGAAGACCTTGGTGTCCTGTTGAGCTCGTAGCATGTCTTGAAGTTATTAAACATATAAATGGAAAACCTTTCGTGGTGCTGATTATGCTGTTTGTGCAGGATCTCATAAGTTTTGCTTGTGGTTTGTGTTTACAAGAAAAACAAGACTCCTGTGTTGCACCATCTGGTGCATTACTGTAGATTAGTGACATCTCTGAAATATGTAAGTCCAAGAGATAAATTTCTGCCCAGAAAACCCATGGTGCAGTAACGTTCCTTCTGGATTACACATGTCAAAAATGCCGCTGATCTATTGATTAGGCTGTTTAGTGCATCCAGAGCCTGATGCTGAATGCCATTTATTGTCTGCACAGTCAAACAACGTGTCAGAACTGAGCACTTTTTATCTTCCTCTTTGTGATCTAGCTACAGGGTAGTGAGCCTAAGATATTTTCCAGAATGAACACTAAATGCAAATTTGTGCACACACACACAGGCGCATTCTCACTCACTCACTACACCCACGCACACACACACACTCTCACACACTCGACACACACACACACACACACACACACTTACTGAGTTTTAAGAAAAATCTGGTGAATCTGTTTAACCCCCAAATTGCTAGTGACCCAGAAGTGATTAGTTCTTTTACACTTGCACGGTCCTTTCATTTCTCAACCATAAAGACCTTTTTCATCTGCACTATGTCTGAAAGTGCATGCCCTGACATGGACATGGGATTCTCTACCAACTTATCCAACAACCTCTACAGCTCTGACTTCTCCCTCCCCCAGTGAGCTGATTCTTTCATGTAGTGTCCACAGTTGTTTGTCCAGCCATCCCTCCAGTCAGCATGCCCCATTTACAGTGACAGCAATAGAGCCTTGGCTTGGGTTAGTTTTGAACTTGCACTAATACGGCAATGATCCTTTTACTCACATTTATGTAGTCGTACTTTCCAAGTTTTCTCTGATCCCATGTCTCTGTAAGATAGATTCTTAGGTTGTGGTATTGTCTGAATCTGTTTTCCCCACCTAAAGATGTTGGGATCCTGAATCGTGTTTCCCATTTATGGCATTAAAATTTACACCTGATTTCCCAGAGCTGTCATAATTTGTTTGTTTTTCTTTTGTTGAGACACTTGGAGATGCCATTGCTACAATGATCACACAGGGCCACCATCCAAAGTACTTGCCGTTCAGAATGTTGTGCTCACATTTACTTAAAAAAATTATGCCATTATTTTGAACAGATTTAAGTTTACAAAGCAAGATCATGCTCAGAACTTATCACAGTGTGATGGTCATGTTGATGTACAAAAGAACAATATAATTCAAAGGTGCAGATGTCATGCTGCATTCAATAGAAGAAGACTTCTTGTTAGTCTTAGTCTTATGGGTTACATGCTGCAGGAAAACAACAATGGCCAAAATGATTCTTTGTTGGAAGTCAGCTGGTTTCAAGTTAGTAAAGAACTGGGTTGTGATGAAGATGATTTTGTTGTTATTATTATTGGAATAATTAGGCAAAGAACAGTCATCCTAGGTGATGGGTTGCTAGTTGGAACATGGAAGGTGGTACTGTAGAGATGTAAGATGGAGATGGAAGCACCTAGAACCTTTGGCAAGGTGCTTTATAAATGCTGTGTTATTATTATTATTATTATTAATAAGAGTATCATAATGCTAGAGAAGTAATCCATCACAGTGTTTGATGGCCGTAAGGAGTCATTGTAGAAGACATGCGAACAAAGGTTCAGCTGTAGTTTGAAATGTCTACTTGATTCAGTCATGAGCCGGAATAGTTCAGTTGGTAGAGCGCCGGACTCGTAATCTTGGTGATCCTGGGGTTGCAGGTTCGAATCTCCACCGGGCCGTTTCAGTACAGGAGGATTTTTTTTATTTTCCCTTGGAATTAACATTGGTTCTGACTCCATTTTCCCATACAGTCCTTCGAATGAGACTATAAACCGAGGTTCCGTGTGTGAATGCACGCATAATATCTTGCACACACGTAAAATCCCATCACCGACTTTCGGAAGAGTAGGCCAGTTTGGCCATTGGTATGGATGACACGTTACACTTAGCATGCACCCTGCGTGAGAAATGGAAAGAATGAAGGAAGTAAGGAAATTGAGTGAACGATATTGACTGGAAACGACTAAATGAAGCGCCAGCTGGCAGCTCTTCAGTCGGCACTACCCAGGTAGGCAGCCCGTTGTGTAAACGAGTGTGGATTGTAAAGCGCTTAGAGCTTGGTCTCTAGCCGAGAATAGGCGCTATATAAGTATTCATTATTATTATTATGAACAGTAAGGTCCTACTATAGTGCAGTTAGTGGATTTCCTATGCAGCCTACTGCGGCTCCCTCTTTACAGTCGCATTCTGGTTTGTCCACTAACTGTTCCTGTAAACTTGCCAATACCAATGACCTTGACATGAACTCGCCAAAGGCATAGACTTGAAGTGGAAACTGAAACGGAGGTCACCATGACAGTAGGATATGAAGGGCTACAAAATCTGAGACATTTTTTCATAATGCTGATTGATGAGGTTGATAATATTGATGCTAAGAGTTCCATTGCGGTCAAAGATTACATGACAGGCTGTACTCTATGCTCTTGATTCATGATATATCCAGCAGGCATGTCAGTTGTTCTCTTTTCGACTGATTTTCTCTTTCTAGACTGCTTGAAATCTTTGAATGCCACTCGCGTCTCCTGATTTTTGTTCCACCAATGATACAAAACCATCCAAATGAGAGCTTATTGCAAATATGTTTGAAAGCAGCAAATAAATTACTTTGCGATGTGAAACAGGTGCTTTAGAACACTGCCTGTCGGTTTTGTTTTCCCATCTTCCATGGCATCTTTCAGTTCTCCCCCACTGCAGTTATTTATTTTCTTCTTTCTTTTTAATCTTCAGGAAGTTGGTATTCCCAATTCAGGCATCAAACAGGCCCAAGAGATAACTGACACCCGCTGTGATAGTCAGGGCATTGGCACAACAAGCACAGAGATGCATCCATTAAGTGTATAAAACTCCACTGTGTGGTTCCAGATTTCCTGTTTGATTCAATAGACATCTTGACTCTTTGAAGAAGCCGATCAGGGATGAAAGGTCCCACAGATGCACTGATGAGAATCAAACTCATGACCTCCCAATGTTCATCGGTAACGCTAACCACTCAGCCACAGTGGCTTGTTCTGTGTAATATTTTTAATACAGCAGCTACTGTCTGTCCACGATAACAATCATGAACTGGCTAGTGGTGTATATGAATCTGTGACATGAATTACACGTGTGGTATTCCTTTTTAAATAATAGTTCATGTGATATTTTGTTTTGTTTTGTCTTGACCAAAACCCCCACCGGGGTCTGCCCTGGGGGACCTGGGTGGGGTGTCTTATTTTTAGTTCTCAGGGTCACCCTCTTGTGCCCCTTGAGGGTGGGACTTTGTTTTAAGTGGGCTTTCTTTTTCTCTGTTTTTTTGTGTTTTTTCTGCCTACCCATGGTTCTTTCACCTGCATTTCTCTTTCAACATTCTCCTTATTAATCTGCAGTTTTCTGTTTTGTCTATCTTCTGCCTTTACGGATCTTTATCCTATTCTTTTCCTTTTTTCACAAGTCTTCTGTAGCACTTTCTATTTTCTCTGTGGCCTCTTGGTCCACCGTGTTGACCGTGCGGTGCGGCCCGTGTCGGGGGAGAATGGTGTCCTGGTGGTTGAGAGGGACTCGGAGTAGGATCCGCGCCCCTCAACACGCCACTTTGGCCCGGACTTCCCCTAGACGGGGGGCAGCATGGGGCCCAATGCTGTCAACCGGTCGCCTTCACAGTGTGGGCATGGCATGGGTCAAACCGTGTGCCACGTTGCTTGTCCTGGAAGCCAGGTGAGTGGCCTCCTGTCCGTTCCCGGCAGTTGGTCATGAGCCTGGTGGATGGGGTGGAGCGCGTGCCACGCGGTGTATACCTGCACTATAACCCTGGTGTTTCCCTTTGCTGGAGGACCGCTTAGGGGCATCGCCCTTGTGGGCACTCGATGGCGGGTGGGGAGTAGGGGAGGTGAACTTTTTTTTCTTTCATTATGACATCTAAACAACTACCCCCTAACAAAAAGAGAAGAAATGATGATGGACATGGCACGCTTATGGACGAGACTATGAATAGAGATTCAGATTCAGATAATGAGATAAGAGAAGTGGCAAAGAGAAAGGGTATCCAAAACACATGGCCAAGCTTCCTTTTAGTGGAAGCAAAAGATCCGAAAGAATCCATTGCTCGGATTTCTCCGTTCGCTGTTTGTAAGTGGTTCGAGGGAGTTTCGTCCACAGGATTTAAAATGATCAAAAGACTCCGATCTGGTAGTTACCTTGTTAACTGTGCTACGGAAGCGGCGGCTCGGTTGCTGCTGAAAAGGGATGGTTCTCAACTCATGCAGGTCACAGTTAAGGTTTCCATTCACCCCTTTCTCAACTACTCGAAAGGGGTAATCAGATGTGTTGACTTGGCTGGAGTTGCTGAATCAGAAATTCGGACTGAGATGGAAAGTCAGGGTGTTCTGCAGGTCCATAGAGTTAAAATCTCTAAAGGAAGTGACTTAATCGAAACCAACACGCTATTCTTGACTTTTGCTATGCCATCTCCCCCAGAGTTTGTCAAAGTGGGTTATGTCCGAGTGAAAGTTACGCCTTTTGTACCATCTCCTTTGCGGTGTTTCAAGTGCCAACGCTTTGGGCATTCCAGCCGAGCTTGTCGGGGTCAGGAGATCTGTCGTGACTGTGGACAGAAGAAGCATGATGAATCTTGTATAAATGCTGTATACTGTGTCAATTGTAAGGGTGACCATCCAGCAAATTCAAAAAGTTGTCCAGTGTGGAAAAAGGAATGCGAGATTCAGAAAGTAAAGATTGAGAGGAAATGTTCCTTTCTTGAGGCTAGAAGGTTAGTGGAGGCCAGGACTCCTTCGGCTGCGACTTATGCACAGAAGGTGGTTAACGATTCTGCGAACCGGTCATCGGGTGATGATCTGGGAGCAGCTCCATTCACTGCTCTGGAGAAGAAATTGACAGAATTGTTGTCATCGGTTTTGGATCGGCTTACTATACTTGAACAATCAGTTGAGGTTTTGTCTCAGAAATGCAATAGTGTTCCGTCCAGCAGTGTACAACAGGCTTCAGCCCCTGCTGGTGAGGGAAGAAGTGTTTCAGTTGTACAAAGTGCTGTGGATCAGAGGTCAGGGGTGAAGGATCGGAGGAAAGAGATGTCCCCTCGCTCACAGGCCAATAACAGCAGTACGAGACAGGCACGCAGTGAGGAGCGTCCTTTTCGGACTCCAGACCCTCCTAGGGGAAAATCTCGAAGTCAGGTATTTGGTGCAGCAGGTTTCAGTCCAGTAAGAGCAAATTCCAAGCATGGCAACAAACAACTTAGAAATTTATCAGGAGCATCGGCTTCTGACCTTGTCTTGAAGAACCGTTTTAGTTCTTTGGTGGACAGTGAAGTTTCTGGAGAAGAGGGCTGATAGATATTCTTTTAACAACCTAACATGGACATACTCCAGTGGAACATAAGGGGAGTTAAAGCAAATTGTCGGGACCTTGAGCTATTATTGACAGAGTATAGATCTTCGGTAATTGCTCTTCAGGAAACCCTTTTAACTGCAAGTAAGAAGCATGAGATTCCTGGTTTCTCCTGCTTACTCAAGCCAGCTTCTGCAGACTTTTCAAGGAGAGGCGTTTCTCTTTATATTCATAATTCGGTACTACATACAGAAATTCCACTTCAGACGGATCTGGAGGCAGTGGCAGCTCGTATCTCGTTAAACAAGGTCGTTACGATATGTTGTTTGTATCTGTCTCCATCTTCTGTGATTTCGAAGAGTCAGTTGGATGGTTTAATTTCTCAGCTCCCTCGCCCATTTCTTTCATTGGGTGACTTGAATGGCCATTCTCCACAGTGGGGAAGTAACTGCACCCATTCTCAAGGGAAAGTTCTTGAAGATTTTATATCGGATCATGATCTCTGTCTTCTGAATTCAGGCTCACCGACCTTTTGTTCTCCTTCTGGTTCTTTGACTCACTTGGATTTGTCCATTTGCGACCCTTCCTTATTTTTGGACTTAGAGTGGCAGGTTCATTCGGACCTAAGCGGGAGTGATCACTTTCCGATTTTTATTTATTTTACAAAGCAAATGCAGGAGTCCCCTCGGGAAACATGGAAGTTTCGCTCTGCAGATTGGAGTCTTTATCAGCAACAGATTTTAAGTAGACTGCCTATGAATCTGTTGCAGAGTTATGATGATCCTGTTTTGCAGTTCACTAAAGTGATTGTAGAGAGTGCTAAGGAAGCTATTCCCAAGTCCCGTGATAAACCAAATGATGTTAAGACCCCTTGGTATGATAAAGAGTGCAAAACTTTGAAGGGTAAGAGAAAAGGTGCTCAAAGACTTTTTGCTAGGTTTCCTATGGTGGGGAACAAAGTTAAACATCAGGCGTGTAGGGCTAAGTGTCGGTATACTTTTAAAACTAAGAAGAAAGAATCTTGGAAAAAATTTTGTTCAAATCTGTCCTTTAAGGTCAATTCAAGGAAAGTCTGGAAACTAATCCGTAAGATTAAGGGAAAGTCGGTTACATCAGTTATAAAATGTTTGCAAGTAAATGGATCGATTATTACTAATAAAAAGGAGGTTGCTAACTTGTTTGCTGTTACTATCCATCAAAATTCGTCAGCTGATCATTATTGCAAGGAATTCCAGCGTATCAAAAGATCAGCAGAGTCAAAATCTTGTTCCTTCGTGCCAGATAGTTCTGAGGATTACAACTGCGTTTTCAGCATGGATGAGTTAAAGGACGCCATTTTGAAAGCCAACAACTCAGCTCCTGGACCAGATGACATTCATTATCAATTTATTCAACATTTGCCAGCTGAGGGTTTAAAGGTGTTGTTGTCTCTGTTTAATCATGTTTGGTGTTCAGGGTATTTTCCACCTTCTTGGAGAGAGGCGGTTGTTATCCCTATTCCTAAACCAGGGAAAGATCATTCGGACCCTAACAACTATCGTCCTATAGCTCTCACTAGTTGCTTATGTAAAACTATGGAGAGAATGGTATATTCTCGATTGTTATGGCAGTTAGAATGTCTGGGGGCCTTAGATGTTTCCCAGTGTGGATTTCGGAACAACCGCAGTACTACTGATCACCTGGTTCGATATGAGTCTTTTATCAGGAATGCTTTGATTAATGGAGAACATGTAGTTTCTATTCTTTTTGATTTAGAAAAAGCTTATGACACAACATGGAGGCATGGAATTCTCCAGGATTTGAAGGCACTTGATTTCAAAGGAAATTTACCAATGTTTATTGCTAATTTTTTGTCTAACAGGCATTTCAGTGTTAGGCTTCATTCGACCTTTTCGGATCCTTTTGAGCAGGAGATGGGTGTCCCTCAGGGTAGCATCCTTTCTCCACTTCTGTTCAATCTCAAGATTAATAACATCGTCCAGTCAGTAAATTCTGGAATTGATAAGTCATTATTTGTTGATGACTTCTCCATCTCTGCCAAGGGGAAAACTTTGGCTGCAGCTGAGCGTCAACTTCAGTTGTGTGTTAATCGTGTTCAGCAGTGGGTTACTGAAAATGGATTTAAGTTTTCAGCTACTAAGACAGAGTGTGTTCATTTCCATAGGAAAAGATCTCAGGTCTTAGAACCAGCTATCAGTCTCAATGGTCAAGTAATTAAAGTTTCCAAACAAGTGAAATTTTTGGGGGTTATTTTTGATAATAAGCTTTCTTTTTTGCCTCACATTAAGTACATTAAACAATCTTGCCAGTCAGGTTTGAATGTTTTGAAGGTTATTAGTCACACTGATTGGGGTGCAGACAAGCGAACTTTGTTGCGATTGTATCGGGCTTTGGTGAGACCAAAGCTAGATTATGGGTGTGTGGTATATGGTTCTGCACGAAAATCTTACCTCAAAGCTCTTGATCCAATTCATCATCAAGGACTGCGGATTGCTCTGGGAGCATTTCGCACATCTCCAAAAGAGAGTTTGTATGTTGAATCTGGTGAACCCCCTCTGGAGCTAAGGAGGTTGTGTCTTTCCATGAATTACTATCTGAAACTGAGGGCTAATCCAGAAAACCCTGCCTATGATATTGTCATGAACCCGCCTTTTAGAGCCAAATATGATCTAAAGCCAAATGAGATTCCTCCACTGGGTATTCGTATTTTGCCCCACTTCGGGGCAGCTGGCATTGACCTTGATGCTGTTGATGACGGTCCATTACAGACTGATGTACCTCCCTGGAAAGTCGCCAATCCAGAGATTAATTTATATTTAACTCAATTTCGAAAGGAGGTCACCTCGAGTGCTGCATATAAACAACTTTATCTTGGGCAATGTGAACTTTATAAAGATTTTATCAAGATTTTTACAGATGGTTCTAAAAAAGGTGAGAGGGCTGCAGCTGCCATTGTGTGTGATAACAATTCTCAGAAGCCTACTTTGTTAAGATTGCGGGATTGGTCGTCTGTTTATACTGCTGAACTGAAGGCTTTAAATCTGGCCCTCAGTGCGGTGTCCAGGTCAGATCAGAATGATTTCCTTATTTTATCGGATTCATTGTCGGCATTGTCGGCTCTATCGACAAGAGAAGTTTCACATCCAGTTTTGGCTGATATTCATGATCTTCATACTCGGCTTGTCTCTTCGGGAAAGCATATAGTTTTCTTGTGGGTCCCCAGCCACATGGGAATCTATGGTAACTCAGTGGTGGACAAAGCAGCCAAACAAGCTCTCGGTGCAAGTCTTTCCAGGAGGCCTATGCAGTTTGTTCCTCACTCTGATCTACGTCATAAATCTAGTTTGTATTGTCGTGAACTGTGGCTGAGTGAATGGTGTAATCAAATTCATAATAAATTGTTTAAAATTTGCCCAGATTTAACCAATACTTTCCCATCGGTGGTATGTAACCGTAAAGAGGAATCGGTTTTGTCACGGTTACATATTGGGCACAGCTATATAACGCACAGTTGGATACTCAGAGGGGAAGACCCCCCATGGTGTGTTGCGTGTGACAGCTTGTTCAGTGTTAATCATTTTTTGACAGAATGTGCTGATTTGATGTGTATCAGAGAGAAGTTCTTTTCCACCAGTGATTTATCAGTTCTTTTTCGTGAGATTTCAGTAGATCTTATTTTTTCTTTTTTGAAAGAGGTAAACTTATTTTATAAAATATAGTGTTTTAATTATGTATACAGGTGTCGTCGGAGTTGAACAGATAATTGTGCTTTTCTCCTCATAAATTTTAAGCGATGTGTTAATACTAGTGTGGGTATTTGTATCTAGAGACTTAGATATGATAGCTGAGGTCCTGATTTGGCTCCTAGTAGTCCGCTGGACCCTATAAACACAAACTAACTAACTAACTTGTCTTGACCAAAGACATCAAAATGTAATAACTAGAAATATTTTCCCAGTAAACGATAAGGTAAAGGAATGTTGCTTATAGCCTAGCCAACGGCAAAGGGCCATATTAGGGCTGTCACTGCGTTGAAGTCAACTCACAAGTCAATATCAAAAACAAAATTGAAAAAAGCATTCATACATCCCTTTGAAATACACCTTCTAAAAACACACCATACTGTCGTTAAAAATCTTTTTCAGTAGAATCTCTCCCAGTAAACGTTTTAAAACTTTGTCAAACCGTCTACGAGTGATCCTACTTCCATGCACAAATCGAACACGAAACCAAAAACAAAAAATGCCACGCTCTTTGCATACCATACAGAACAAATATAGTTGCCCTGAGGAGATTTGCATTTACTGGAAGACTGAAAGGTGTTTTTTTTTTTCATTTCTATTTTTCGTAAGATCATCAGGACTAGGTCAAAAGTTCAAAGTGTGGAAGATTGAAAAATGTAAACCCATACAACTTTGGATATACACAGAAGGATTTGCTATAGCATAGTCGGAAATGGAATAATAAACCCATTCAGGTCAAGCTGCACAACGTAAGTATAATCTCTCTGTCCTTTTTTTGCAGTCTCTAAAGTTCAATCTGTGTACAGTGATCTTGAATGACACTCTCTGAAGTTCTGTCCACAAAGTCTGCCGATCCAAATGAGAAGGAATAGTCATTAGAATCAAACTGTTCCACCGAGACCACCACTGAAAGCATCGCCGACTCGTACTGCTCGGACTGCAAGGTTCATGGGCTTGTCTAGTTCTTCCCCACAATTTTCTGCAGGAGTTTCTTGAAGTTGAAGCTGGTGTCCTCCTCCAGCCATTTCCACAAGGTTTTCTTGGTGAGCTCCAAGAAGCACTGCTTGATCTGCACCATGTCAATCTGCACACCACACAGTAATATACATCAGCCATGTTGGGTAAGGTTAACTGACTTCCGGCCAACCGGGACTTGGGAGTGGGGTTGTGGGGGGTGGCGGACAGGGGTGCTTTCTAACACTAACACCAGCACTCGCATGACTGAAACAACAGAGACAAAAGCCAGCGGAAAACATTCATTGTTTGAGTCCAGGGTTCAGCCTGACGGCCTCTCAATGTCAGCTGGACACTTCCCACCGAGGTATGCCTAACAGCGGCGTGAACTGGTTGTGTTGCAGGCATGGTCAAAGGAGAGCTGGGCAAGTTCACATTCTGTTGTTTCTGACCCAGTTGACCGCGCAGGGCCACATTAGGGTTGTCACAATGCATGAAAGGAAAATCACTCTCATGATCAGCTATACAAAACATACACGTCAAACTCATGACGTTGTGCTTCAGAGGGACTGTACAATGGCATGCATGGATGTGCATTTAGGTTGACCAACATTCTTGATCATGCATTCTCTTTTCAAAGCAACATGAATATGTGTGTGTGTGTGTGTGTGTGCTTGTGTGTGTCTGTGTGCTTTTTAATCAATACAGGAGCAAGCACAAGCACCTATGTACATGCACCCACCTGCATATGTATCTGTCATTTATCAGAAAAAATATATGTACATTTGCAAGTAACACTGTGTGTGTGTGTGTGTGAGAGAGAGAGAGTGTGTGTGTGCGTGTGCATGCGTGTGCACGCGCGCATGTGCATGTATGTAATGAAATGCATTTGCTTTCTGTTCTGGTTAGATCTTGTTCTGACCTTAATTTTTAAACTTGATAAACACTTTGACATTTTCATTTTACGAAATGCTCACTGTGTGTGGGATGTGTGAAATACATTTTCTGCTGTCATACAGACTAAGGCCTAGGTGATGATTTTACCTCAGATCGGGAGACGATGATGCGGATCAGCGTGCGTTCGTCTGTGCCTAGACCCTTCATGCTCTTCTTCAGCTTCTCGGCGAAGAACATGGGCCGACAGCGGATGTTCATTGCTGTTACAGGAAGAAACCAAACTCGTTGTGAATGAACAGAGGTACTGGTAATGATTATCAATCTAATCTCTTTTTTTTTTCAACTTAACCTGGCATTATCCTGTATGTCAGTCATTACCATGGCAGTAAACGACTGGAGCAAGTCCTTCAGATGGAAAGCCCTGTGAAGAGGTTAGGAAATGGAAGAGAGAGGGAACTGTTTGTAAACCGGCTAAACACAATCATCTTGCCTGTCATGATAAATACGTGTGACCGAGTCAAGAACATTGTTTCATGGCCCCCTTTCCACCCTCAAACAAACACACTTGAGAGCGCGTGCACACACACACACACACACACACACACACACACACACACACACACACACACACACACACCTATGCCAAAGAGCAATAAACAGCATTAGGCCAGAATGCCCATGCATTCATATTCACAAAATACACTCAAGCAAATTTCTGCTAAATACTGAGATGAAATCTTACCAATGGCGCGCAGTCCAGATTTGAAATCGCCAGATGTCTCTCTGTCCACACTGTTCAATATGTCACGCTGTGTCAGCTGAATGAAAAAAATACACAATTCATGTTAAGTAACGGCACTGAACTTTATAATCATTTAACAGTTTACAAAGAATGTTGATAAGATCGACCTCCAGTTGACTATCTTTCAGTGTCGGTGTTAAGATCCAACTTTATCTATCTACTCTTTATTGACTAAATTTAGACCCACCTCTACCTATCTACTTTTCAGAATCCGTATTAAGATCCACCTCTATCGTCTTTCCTTCTCTGTCCGTGTTAAGATCCACGTCTATTTGTCTATCCTTCACTGTCCGTGTTAAGATCCACGCCTATTTGTCTATCCTTCACTGTCCGTGTTAAGATCCACCTCTATCTATTTATCCTCCTCTGTCCATGTTAAGCTCCACCTTTATCTGTCCATCCTTCACTGTTAAGATCCACCTTTATTTGTCTATCCTTCACTGTCCGTGTTAAGATCCACCTTTATCTGTTGATCCTTCACTGTCCGTGTTAAGATCCACCTTTATTGCTATCCTTCACTGTCCGTGTTAAGATCCACCTTTATCTGTTGATCCTTCACTGTCCGTGTTAAGATCCACTTTTATCTGCCTATCCTTCACTGTCCTGTTAAGATCCACCTCTATCTGTCTATCCTTCACTGTCCGTGTTAAGATCCACCTCTATCTGTCTATCCTTCACTGTCCGTGTTAAGATCCACCTTATCTGTCTATCCTTCACTGTCCGTGTTAAGATTCACCTTTATCTGTCTATCCTTCACTGTCAGTGTTAAGATCCACCTTTATCTGTCCATCCTTCACTGTCCGTGTTAAGATCCACCTTTATCTGCCTATCCTTCACTGTCCGTGTTAAGATCCACCTTTATCTGTTTATCCTTCACTGTCAGTGTTAAGATCCACCTTTATCTGTCTATCCTTCACTGTCAGTGTTAAGATCCACCTTTATCTGTCTATCCTTCACTGTCAGTGTTAAGATCCACCTTTATCTGTCTATCCTTCACTGTCCGTGTTAAGATCCACCTTTATCTGTCTATCCTTCACTGTCCGTGTTAAGATCCACCTTTATCTGTTTATCCTTCACTGTCAGTGTTAAGATCCACCTTTATCTGTCCATCCTTCATTGTTAAGATCCACCTTTATCTGTTTATCCTTCACTGTCATTGTTAAGATCCACCTTTATCTGTCCATCCTTCATTGTTAAGATCCACCTTTATCTGTTTATCCTTCACTGTCAGTGTTAAGATCCACCTTTATCTGTTTATCCTTCACTGTCAGTGTTAAGATCCACTTTTATCTGTCCATCCTTCATTGTTAAGATCCACCTTTATCTGTCTATCCTTCACTGTCATTGTTAAGATCCACCTTTATCTGTCCATCCTTCATTGTTAAGATCCACCTTTATCTGTTTATCCTTCACTGTCAGTGTTAAGATCCACCTTTATCTGTTTATCCTTCACTGTCAGTGTTAAGATCCACTTTTATCTGTCCATCCTTTACTGTCCGTGTTAAGATCCACCTTTATCTGCCTATCCTTCACTGTCCGTGTTAAGATCCACCTTTATCTGTTTATCCTTCACTGTCAGTGTTAAGATCCACTTTATCTGTCCATCCTTTACTGTCCGTGTTAAGATCCACCTCTATCTGTCTATCCTTCACTGTCAGTGTTAAGATCCACCTTTATCTGTTTATCCTTCACTGTCAGTGTTAAGATACACCTTTATCTGTCTATCCTTCACTGTCAGTGTTAAGATCCACCTTTATCTGTTTATCCTTCACTGTCAGTGTTAAGATCCACTTTTATCTGTCCATCCTTTACTGTCCATGTTAAGATCCACTTTTATCTGTCTATCCTTTACTGTCCGTGTTAAGATCCACCTTTATCTGTCTATCCTTCACTGTCAGTGTTAAGAACCACCTTTATCTGTTTATCCTTCACTGTCAGTGTTAAGATCCACTTTTATCTGTCCATCTTTACTGTCCGTGTTAAGATCCACCTCTATCTGCCTATCCTTCACTGTCCGTGTTAAGATCCACCTTTATCTGTTTATCCTTCACTGTCAGTGTTAAGATCCACCTTTATCTGTCTATCCTTCACTGTCATTGTTAAGATCCACCTTTATCTGTCACTTCATTAAGATCCACTTATCTGTTATCCTCACTGTCAGTGTAAGATCCACCTTTATCTGTTTATCCTTCACTGTCAGTTGTTAAGATCCACCTTTATCTGTTTATCCTTCACTGTCAGTGTTAAGATCCACCTTTATCTGTTTATCCTTCACTGTCGTGTTAAGATCCACCTTTACTTCCATCCTTTATCCTGTTAAGATCCATTGCATCCTGTCACGTGTTAAGATCCACTTTTATCTGTCCATCCTTCACTGTCAGTGTTAAGATCCACCTTTATCTGTCTATCCTTCACTGTCAGTGTTAAGATCCACCTTTATCTGTCTATCCTTCACTGTCAGTGTTAAGATCCACCTTTATCTTATCTGTCCGTTAAGTCCACCTTACTCTGTCCTCACTGTCAGTGTTAAGATCCACCTTTTATCTTATCCTTCACTGTCAGTGTTAAGATCCACCTTATCTGTTATCCTTACTGTCCAGTGTTAAGATCCACCTTATCTGTCTATCCTTCACTGTCAGTGTTAAGATCCACCTTGTATCTTCATTTAAGATCACCTTCTCTCCTGTCTGTGTTAAGATCCACCTTTATCTGTCTATCCTTCACTGTCAGTGTTAAGATCCACCTTATCTGTCCATCCTTCACTCCAGTGTTAAGATCCACCTCCATCTGTCCATCCTTCACTGTTAAGATCCACCTTTATCTGTCATTCCTTCACTTCAGTGTTAAGATCCACCTTTATCTTGTCTATCCTTCACTATCCGTGTTAAGATCCACCTTTATCTGTCTATCCTTCACTGTCCAGTGTTAAGATCCACCTTTATCTGTCCATCCTTCACTGTTAAGATCCACCTCTATCTGTCTGTCCTCACTGTCAGTGTTAAGATCCACCTTTATCTGTCCGTCCTTCACTGTTAAGATCCACCTCTATCTGTCTGTCCTCACTGTCAGTGTTAAGATCCACCTCTATCTGTCCTATCCTTCACTGGCAGTGTTAAGATCCACCTCTATCTGTCCATCCTTCACTGTTAAGATCCACCTCTATCTGTCTGTCCTCACTGTCAGTGTTAAGATCCACCTTTATCTGTCCGTCCTTCACTGTTAAGATCCACCTCTATCTGTCTGTCCTCACTGTCAGTGTTAAGATCCACCTTTATCTGTCCGTCCTTCACTGTTAAGATCCACCTCTATCTGTCTGTCCTCACTGTCAGTGTAAAGATGCACCTCTATCTACATCCTTCAATGTCCATTTTCATATCTTCATGTACCCACTTATCGTTCATTGTCCATGTTAATACCTGCCTCTGTGTCTCTATCCTTATCCTTTAATCCAAACGTCTGTCCTAAGAACAGATCCATCCTAACATCAGCCCTAAGGAAAGATCAAACCCAACATAAGTCCTAAGGATAGGTCAAATTTAACATCAGTCCTATGGACAGATCAGATCTAACATCTGTCCTAAAGACAGATCAAAGCTAACACCAGTCCTATGGACAGATCAGATCTAACATCTGTCCTAAGGACAGATCAGATCTAACATATGTCCTAAGGACAGATCAAATCTAACACCAGTCCTAAGGACAGATCAAATTTAAGAAAAGGACAGATCAAATCTAACATCAATCCTAAGGACAGATCAAATCTAACATCAATCCTAAGGACAGATCAAATCTAACATCAATCCTAAGGACAGATCAAATCTAACATCATCCCTAAGGGCAGATCAAATCTAACATCAATCCCAAGGACAGATCAAATCTAACATCATTCCTAAGGACAGATCAAATTAACATCAATCCTAAGGACAGATCAAATCTAACATCACTCCTAAGGGCAGATCAAATCTAACATCTTCCTAAGGACAGATCAAATCTAACATCATTCCTAAGGGCAGATCAAATCTAACATCGGTCCTAAGGACAGATCAAATCTAACATCGGTCCTAAGGACAGACAAATCTACATCAGTCCTAAGGACAGATCGATCCCAACATCAGTCCTAAGAACAGATCAAATCTAACATCAGTCCTAAGGACAGATCAAGGACAGATCCCAACATCAGTCCTAAGGACAGATCCATCCCAATATCAGTCCTAAGGACAGATTGATCTCAACATCAGTCCTAAGGACAGATTGATCTCAACATCAGTCTAAGGACAGATCGATCACAACATCAGCCCTAAGGACAGATCCATTTCAATATCAGACCTAAGGACAGATCGATCCCAACATCAGTCCTAAGGATATGTCAAATCTAAAATCAGACCTAAGGGCAAATCGATCCCAACATCAGTCCTAAGGACAGATCGATCCCAACATCAGTCCTAAGGATAGGTCAAATCTAACATCAGACCTAAGGACAGATCGATCCCAACATCAGACCTAAGGACAGATCGATCCCAACATCAGTCCTAAGGATAGGTCAAATCTAACATCAGTCCTACAGACAGATTGATCCCAACATCAGTCCTAAGGATAGGTCAAATCTAACATCAGACCTAAGGACAGATCGATCCCAATATCAGTCCTAAGGATAGGTCAAATCTAACATCAGACCTAAGGACAGATCGATCCCAACATCACTCCTAAGGACAGATCGATCCCAACATCAGTCCTAAGGATAGGTCAAATCTAACATCAGACCTAAGGACAGATCGATTCCAACATCAGTCCTAAGGATAGGTCAAATCTAACATCAGACCTAAGGACAGATCGATCCCAACATCAGTCCTAAGGATAGGTCAAATCTAACATCAGACCTAAGGAAGATCGATCCCAACATCAGACCTAAGGACAGATCGATCCCAACATCAGTCCTAAGGATAGATCGATCCCAACATCAGTCCTAGGGACAGATCGATTCCAATATCAGTCCTAAGGATATGTCCAAATCCAAACATCAGACCTAAGGACAGATCGATCCAACATCAGTCCTAAGGACAGATCGATCCCAACATCAGTCCTAAGGATAGGTCAAATCTACATCAGACCTAAGGACAGATCGATCCCAACATCAGTCCTAAGGAAAGGTCAAATCTAACATCAGTCCTACATACAGATCGACCAACATCATCCAAGGAAATCCAACATCAGTCCTAAGGAATGGTCAAATCTAACATCAGACCTAAGGACAGATCGATTCCAACATCAGTCCTAAGGATAGGTCAAATCTAACATCAGACCTAAGGACAGATCGATCCCAACATCAGACCTAAGGACAGATCGATCCCAACATCAGTCCTAAGGATAGGTCAAATCTAACATCAGTCTAAGGACAGATCGATCCCAACATCAGTCCTAAGGATAGGTCAAATCTAACATCAACCTAAGGGCAGATCAATCCGAACATCAGTCCTAAGGATAGTCAAATCTAACATCAGACCTAAGGACAGATCGATCCCAACATCAGTCCTAAGGATAGGTCAAATCTAGCATCAGACCTAAGGACAGATCGATCCCAACATCAGTCCTAAGGATAGATCGATCCCAACATCAGTCCTAGGGACAGATCGATTCCAATATCAGTCCTAAGCAGAGATCCACATAGTCCTAAGAAGGTCAAATCCAACATCAGACCTAAGGACAGATCGATCCCAACATCAGTCCTAAGGACAGATCGATCCCAACATCAGTCCTAAGGATAGGTCAAATCTAGCATCAGACCTAAGGACAGATCGATCCCAACATCAGTCCTAAGGAAAGGTCAAATCTAACATCAGTCCTACATACAGATCGATCCCAACATCAGTCCTAAGGATAGGTCAAATCTAACATCAGACCTAAGGACAGATCGATCCCAACATCAGTCCTAAGGACAGATTGATTCTATCTGTCTGTCCTCACTGTCAGTGTAAAGATGCACCTCTATCTACATCCTTCAATGTCCATTTTCATATCTTCATGTACCCACTTATCGTTCATTGTCCATGTTAATACCTGCCTCTGTGTCTCTATCCTTATCCTTTAATCCAAACGTCTGTCCTAAGAACAGATCCATCCTAACATCAGCCCTAAGGAAAGATCAAACCCAACATAAGTCCTAAGGATAGGTCAAATTTAACATCAGTCCTATGGACAGATCAGATCTAACATCTGTCCTAAAGACAGATCAAAGCTAACACCAG
>CM065715.1:59836646-59849146 GCA_033310375.1 Conus canariensis | reverse complement strand
ATGCCTTTGTCATTAGAATATATCCCCTGGACAAACGGACCACAATCTGATGCCTCTGTCATTAATAGCCAGGTGAGACGAATCACAATCTGATGCATCCGTCATTACAGCACATTCCCTGGAGACGCTGACCACAAACTGATGCTTCTGTCATTAGAATATATCTCCTGGAGAGACGAACAGCAAACTGATGCCTGTATTATTGAACACATCGCCGCTAGATACCGACATAAAACAAATGCCTGTGCCATTAAAACATGTCCCCTGGTGATACCGACGACAGCTTGATGTCTCTGTCACTAGCCCTGTTACTAAAGCAGAAATGTAACTACAAACTGGTGCCTCTATCATTTTTCCCATGACTCAAGCAGAAATCCTTACCGCAAGCTGACGACTATGTCAATATGCTCATGATTGAAGTGGCGGAGGGTAAGGTAATGTTGCTTATAGACCAGCCGACCACAAAGAGCCATATAAGGGCTGGAAGTGGCGGAGACTCTGACTGCAAATTGACGCTGCTGTCAATATCTCGATGACTAAGGCAGAGATACTAACCAGCAACTGATGCCTCTGTCATCATTCCCATGATTAGGAAGGGATAGTGACCGTAAATGAATGTCAACAGTCTGTATTTACTATAGCTATAAAAAAAAAAATACACACACACACATGCACATACGCACGCACGCACGCATGTACACACACACACACACACACACACACACACACACACACACACACACACACTCGCAACATACATACAAAAGCAAGAATGGAGAGAGAGAGAGAGAGGAGAGAGAGAGAGGAGAGAGAGAGAGAGAGAGAATACAGAATAAATTTGCTTGCTTACCCGTCCATACAGAGTCTTAAACATGGTCTTCATTTTCTGCCGTTGAGCATTGCATCGTGTAGATACAACGTGCACGATGGCATCGTCATTGGTACCTGCAAGAGACCAGATAAAAATAAAGTCTTATACAGTGTTAAGACAATGTGAAACAATGTTCCCATGGTCGACACATTAACATACATCATGTAATCGTAACAACCAAACAACAAAAAAACAACAACAACAACAACAAAAACGGTGAATCTGAATGACCCGCTTTGCAGCCAAAGGCAAAGATGGCAGCATCCTGTGATTTAAGGGGTTGGGGGAGAGGGGGGGGGGGGGGGATCTGATGACTGATGATCAAGACTGATTTTAACAAGAACAGACACAACTTTTAAAAGATCGTCTTAGAATCTTCGCTAACCTGCCTGCACTGCCTGTAAACTCACTTTAGATTGGCTGTCATTCAATGCTTTGAGGAGATTATCCCAATACTGACGGTCATCCGCTTGGTTCTTTCACAGTATGCTAGGCAGTCACCACTGCTCACCAAGTCCTTTCATCGTCTTGCCCGGATCATCGCCATCACTTGACTCTCAGAGGCGCATTCATAGAGTCAGTCTCTGCATCATATTCGTTGGACCATTCTGATTCATCTACTTCGAATTTTTATGGCATCAGAGGCGTCCACCCACCCCCTCCCCAGTCACTTATTTTCCAGCGCTTGCAAGACATCCCCGAGGCATTAAATCATATGCTTTGTCCCTTCCCTAAATTTTGAGATTCACTGTCATATCCTTCCAGTGTTGACCAAAACGAGCGAAGTCATGATGGTCCTCGATGGAATTCTAAAGATGCTGAATCCTGAGTTAGCCTACTCTGTATAACCGTTGCATCTCTAAGATATTCAAGTCAGAGTTAGCCCACTCTGTCCGACTACTGTAACTCTAAGATACTGAAGTCAGAGTTAGCCCACTCTGTCCGACCACTGTAACTCTAAGATATTCGGATCGCTCCCGGTTCTTGGCTTACATTCCTGAGACTTTCAGCCTGCCCATTGTGTTGTCTGAGAGACACATTCCTACGATGTTTACAGCCACTTACCAAGCCCACCAATGACGTCATGGGTACTTACTACTCACCACGTTCTTTCATGGCATTATGGGTAATGGATATTCACCAAGCCGATTCAAGGCATTGTGGGTAATGGCTACTCACTGAATCCATTCAAGGCATCATCGGTATCATATACTCATGATTAAGTCCTTTCATGTGGGTTAGGGAGAGGCATCAAATCTTCCATAGTATTATGAGTAACAGATGCTGTTCAAGTCCTTTCATGTAATCATGGGTAACATATGCTCTTCAAGGCCTTTCATGGCGTTGTAGATAATGGATATCCATCGAGTCCCTCCATGGTGTTGTAGATAATGGCTATTCATCGAGTCATTTCATGGCGTCATGGGTGATGGATACTCATTAAAATCTTGCATAATACCATCTGCCGTTGCGCAGGGTAGCATCGCGGAATCCCGGCTGGGAGGTCGTGGTCTCGATTCCCATCATTGCCAACTATTTCTGGGATTTTTCTGCCCCAACCGGCCCCTCCCTCGAGTTGAGTTTATCTATGGGGCAGTTGGGAAGATTGGAACTACACAGTCGAGTTTTAACCACTTAATGGACGCGTGTCTGAAAGTATTGCTCATTTTTTTTTCTTCTGATTAACACTGCAGGTATCGGTATCTCTCGTGCCTTGTTGATGCCAGGATATATGATTGAAGTAAGCGTAGAGTAGAGCCCTATCATGGAGAGTGAAGCCGGAATGGAACTCCATACCATCATATTATCATCGTCGTTCTCAGCATTAAGCATGAAAAAACAGTTATCAAATGCTGTGGCCCTTCATGTCCTGCTCTCACGGTGATCTCAGTTTCGATCTCCTTTCTGCCTCTATGCCCTTAACGAGTTCAAACCGGGGTCACGACATCGGCAAGTCCTTTGGAACTGTCGTTAGGCGGACATGGTGGCAGCTTACGGAGGAGGAGGGTCTATCACGCTGGCACCGTGACAAAGCAATTATTATCGTCAGTATGGGGAGCTTAGCAGGTGGAATCCTGCCTACGTTGGATCAGAACAGGCACCACTGAACATAATCGAAGTGACTCAGCAGCAGTGCAGTGTCTCTTCTGTTGGGTTGCCTCATGACAATTTAACATTGACTGCTCCCTGTGGATTGCCGGTTCCGGGGCTGCGGCCAGACTAGCCATAGTATTGCTGTGGACGTGGATCCTCAACGAGCATCTGAAGGATAACGTCGCTGAAGTCGTAGGGAAGACATGAGGCAGGAAAAAAGTCTATTCGTGGCATCCTGAGTACAGGGTGGCTGCACACCAAAAATTAATGAGCCAAAGCCTTGCTTAAGGATCGAGTATTTATAGACAGGTACACTTAGATTGTTGTGAGAATTTTCATTGTGTCTGACAGTTGATTTACCTTTTTGTTGCTTTCATACGCCCATCAAGGTACCTGCCAGGTGGTTCCAAGCAGACAGATCAAAATGAAAGGAAGGGAACGATTTGGAGGAAGCAGCTGGCGCAAAGATAGTGTCACGGATGAGTGAGAAGGCCTGAAATGTGACGTCAGCCAAGGGGAAGGTCATGCATTTGAAGATTGTGAATGACGTCATCGGCAGAAATCCCCCCCAAACAAATGAAATTAATGAATTGTGTGTGTGTGTGTGTGTGTGTGTGTGTGTGTGTGTGTGTGTGTGTGTGTGTGTGATATCAATTATCAGTTTAATATCAAATATTAGCTCCAACTTATGCTAGGCCTTAAAATGCTTACATGGATTATATAATTCAGCAATTTAGAGTAAAAAAAATCAAACAGTGGTGTGTGGCCGCGACTCACCAAGTCCTTTCATGGCGTCCCGGAGGTACTCGCAGTCGGCCTCGCAGTCCCACTTGCGGCCGGTGAGGTCGTCGCCGCGGTTCTCGTTGTACCACTTGGTGACGGGGTCCTCGCCATCGTAGTTGAGGAAGGGCCTGACCGTGCCCTCCGTCACCTCGAAGGTGCCCGACACCAGCTCGCGGCGGTGGAGCTCCTCAATGAACACCTGCTTCATCCTCTGACGCACCTTCTCTTGCATCTCCTCTTCCGAGATGTCCTGGGACACCAGGTTAGACCACAGACTGATGAAATACAACGCAGTGTGATTCGATGCAACGTAGTACAGCACTATACGATAACACGACAACACGAAAGCTGTTTGATTTGATGCAATACAACGCAGTGTGATTCGATGCAACGTAGTACAGCACTATACGATACAGTACAGTGCAGCACAGCACAGGGCAATAAACACAACATACTTACAGTGCAATGCAGTTCAGTACAGGAGAGCACGATACAAATCAGCGTTGTTCAACACGACACTGTACGGTACAATGCAGTACAGTGCAGTGCTGTGTAGCTCTTGTCTTGTTCTGTGTAGTGTTCAATTCTGTATTTTTTATTTTTTTTTACAGTGTTGTGTTGTATTAAATTCTGTTGTGTTGAACAGAGTTGTGTTGTATTATAATTCTGTTGTACAGCGTTATATTAAATTCTGTTGCGTTGCGTGGTACGCACTGCACTGCAGTCTATTGCAATGCAGCACAGCGCTGTGCTGTGCGTCACACCACAATATGATTTAATACAAGACATTTGAAAGCTTCACAACACAGTACAGTGCAGGACAACACACGCATCACGACACGACACGACACGACATGACACAAGTACAGAGTTGCACAGCACAGGACAGCACAGCACAGACCACCACAGCCCAACACAGAACAGCACAACACAGCACAGCGCAGTACAGAACAGCACAACACAGGCTGGCAGAGGAGCACACAATTCGGGACAGACAGTGACAGACACACAACTCAAGACTAACAGCCACACGCACAGACACACAGAGACAGACACATACAGACATATAGACTCACAGACACGGACAGACAGACAGACAGACACACACACACACACACACACACACAAACACACACACACTCACACACACCATACACACACACACATACACACACACTCACACCCACACACACACATACACACACTCACACACACACACACACACACACACACACACACACACACACACAAACACACACACAAACACCACACACACAAACATACACACACACATACACTAACTTTCACACACGCACACACACATGCACACACACCACACACACACACACACACACACACACACACACACACACACACACACACACACACTTCAGGGCTGACGGTGTCACGTCTCAGGGCAGATAGTCACAGCTACAAATCAGGGCTGACAATCACACACACACACACACACACACACACACACACACACACACACACCACACACACACTGATGAGGACTGGCAGACACACACAGAGATAAGGACTGGTAGAGACACACAGAGATAAGGACTGGTAGAGACACACAGATATAAGGACTGGCAGAGACACACTGATGAGGACTGGCAGAAACACACACAGATAAGGACTGGCAGAGACACACACAGATAAGGACTGGCAGAGACACACACTGATGAGGACTGGCAGAGACACACAGATAAGGACTGGCAGACACACACAGATAAGGACTGGCAGACACACACAGATAAGGACTGGTAGAGACACACAGAGATAAGGACTGGCAGAGACACACTGATGAGGACTGGCAGAGACACACACTGATGAGGACTGGCAGAGACACACTGATAAGGACTGGCAGAGACACACTGATAAGGACTGGCAGAGACACACACTGATGAGGACTGGCAGAGACACACACTGATGAGGACTGGCAGAGACACACTGATAAGGACTGGCAGAGACACACTGATAAGGACTGACAGAGACACACACTGATGAGGACTGGCAGAGACACACACAGATAAGGACTGGCAGAGACACACACAGATAAGGACTGGCAGACACACACAGATAAGGACTGGCAGACACACACAGATAAGGACTGGCAGACACACACAGATAAGGACTGGTAGAGACACACAGAGATAAGGACTGGCAGAGACACACTGATGAGGACTGGCAGAAACACACACAGATAAGGACTGGCAGAGACACACACTGATGAGGACTGGCAGAGACACACAAGATAAGGACTGGCAGAGACACACACTGATGAGGACTGGCAGAGACACACACAGATAAGGACTGGCAGAGACACACACTGATGAGGACTGACAGAGACACACACAGATAAGGACTGACAGAGACACACACTGATGAGGACTGACAGAGACACACACAGATAAGGACTGACAGAGACACACACTGATGAGGACTGGCAGAGACACACACTGATGAGGACTGACAGAGACACACACTGATGAGGACTGGCAGACACACACAGATAAGGACTGACAGAGACACACACTGATGAGGACTGACAGAGACACACACAGATAAGGACTGGCAGAGACACACACTGATGAGGACTGGCAGACACACACAGATAAGGACTGACAGAGACACACACAGATAAGGACTGACAGAGACACACACTGATGAGGACTGGCAGACACACACAGATAAGGACTGACAGAGACACACACAGATAAGGACTGGCAGAGACACACACAGATAAGGACTGGCAGAGACACACAGATAAGGACTGGCAGACACACACTAATGAGGACTGACAGAGACACACACAGATAAGGACTGGCAGAGACACACACTAATGAGGACTGACAGAGACACACAGAGAGATAAGGACTGACAGAGACACACACAGATGAGGACTGACAGAGACACACAGAGAGATAAGGACTGACAGAGACACACACAGATGAGGACTGACAGAGACACACAGAGAGAAGGACTGAAAGAGACACACACAGATAAGGACTGGCAGAGACACACACTGATGAGAACTGACAGAGACACACAGAGATAAGGACTGACAGAGACACACACAGATAAGGACTGGCAGAGACACACACAGACAAGGGCTGACAAAGACACACAGAAATAAGGACTGACCGAGACACAGACAGTTAAGGACTGACCGAGACACAGGCAGTTAAGGACTGACAGAGACACAGACAGTTAAGGACTGACAGACACACAGTTAAGGACTGACCAAGACACAGACAGTTAAGGACTGACAGAGACACAGACAGTTGAGGACTGACAGAGACACAGACAGTTAAGGACTGACTTTGGCACACACAACTAAGAATTGTGAGAGACCCACAAACAATACAAGACTAACAGTGACGCACCGTTCCCTTCTTAAACTGATTTACTAATGTCATCAAATAGTTCTTAAGACGTGTAAAATGTTCACTATTCTTGTCCAGGTCATTCAGATTTCAGGAAATTAGCAATATCTTGAAGGTACGTATTTCAAACATTTTCGTTTTGTTTCTTTATATGGTAATTGGTATTTGTTCGTGATTTCTCTCTCTCTCTCTCTCTCTTTCCCCCTCTCTCTCTCTCTCTGTATGTGTGTGTGTGGGTGGGGGGAGGGGGGGCGGGGGGGGGGGTGTATTTCCTTTTTTTGGTATTTACCATCAAATATAAATCAAATAAAGAGAAGGAAGAGGAAAACTGGTGTGACAAGTAAGAGAGAGAGAGAGAGAGAGAGAAGAGAGAGGAGAGAGAGAGAGACAGACAGACAGACAGACAGACAGACAGACAGAGACAGACAGAGAGAGAGAGAGATGAGAGAGAGAGAGGGGGGGGGGGGGGGGGGGAGGCAAAGCAGGTAGGCAGGCAGACAGGCAGACTAGGGTCGGTGGTGAATGGGTAGGGGAAGTGGTGGAGAGAGGAAGCAAACTCACGGGCTGCGGTGTCTTGCTGCGCGCCTCCTCCTCGTCCTCATCAGGGTCGGCCCGCCTCACCACCGGCTGAACAACATCACCCCCAAAGACACACAGCACTTAGCGCTCATCGTCAATGATACACGGACACAAAACCAACAGAGAACACTCAGTCAGGGAGGACAGACGACGACACACCTGCAGGCCTCATTGTCGGCAGCAAACTTTCCTCACTTGACGCGTTTATACAGGTGAGCCAAACAGTTTATGTCACACTAATGATAACTTTTCACGGTCTCCTTCCTTTTCTTCCTCATGCGTGTGTGTGTGTGTGTGTGTGTGTGTGTGTGTGTGTGTGTGTGTGTGTGTGTGTGTGTGTGTGTGTGTGTGTGTCTGTCTGTCTGTCTGTCTGCGCGTGCGTGCGTGCGTGCGTGCGTGCGTGCGCGCGCATGCTGTTGTGCCTGTTGTTATGAGACAGTATGTGTGTGTGTGTGTGTGTGGTGTGTGTGTGTGTGTGTGTGTGTGTGTGTGTGTGTGCGTGCGTGCGTGCGTGCGTGCGTGCGTGCGTGGTGTGGTGTGTGTGTGTGTGTGTGTGTGTGTGAATATGCACTCTTGTGTGTAGGTGCATTGTAAATTATTGCAATATTCATCTTCTTATTGGTTTCATTTATGTTTTCTTTAAACTTTTCTGTATTTGTAAGCACTTAGGGCTTTTGATTTAAGTTTAAACGCCATAAATAATCATCATTATTATAATCATTATGTCTATTGTTGTTCCAAACTCTCTCGGGGCCCTTCTCACTGCCACTGTCGTGTGCAGCACACATCTACTAGACTGCTTCTAGGGCAGATCCAGCAAAGCAGAACTAGGCCTACATATGTGTTTGCAAACATAAAAAAAGAATAAAAGGTTAGGCTTCCGATTGGAAATAAAAGATCATGATTTTTATCTCAACGCGTAATAATATGTGAAAATTACATGGTGCTTAAATGAAAACCCAGCATAAAACAATAACAACAACAACAACAGCAACAATAACACACACACACACACACACACACACACACACACCACGCATACAATTTATATAAAAAACGAGGGGAAAAAGTGACAGATTGAGCATTTTCATAAGAGAGAGAGAGAGAGAGAAGAGAGAGGAGAGAGAGAGAGAGAGAGAGAAGAGAGAGAGAGAGAGAGAGAAGACAGACAGACAGACAGACAGAGAGACACACAGATAGATAGACAGAGACAGACAAACACAAGAGACAGGCAGAACGATATAAAGGGAGAAATTTGAAGTGGTATGATAGACTATGGCGTCTTCAAAGCGGACCCAACAACATAAAGGGAGAAAATTGAAGTGGTATGATCGACTATGGCGTTTCAAAGCGGACCCATACTGACTGACCTAAACATTGAAGAACACAAAGTACACAGATCGACATGAGCAGATCTCAGATTTTTACTTACTTGTCCAGTTCGTATCTCATTTTTCAGCATCTGTAACAACAACGACACAATACATTGTTTCTGAAACAACAAAACACAGAACTTTGAAAGATTAATACACAACATTGTGTCCTACCTATTTGAAACAAAGGGACATCACAATGTGTTTTACACATCTGAAACAATATTCATATGAAACACAACCACAGAACACTGTATTGTACACATCTGCAGAAACGGTATATGTTAAATAACTGCAACACAACATTGTAATCATTCATATCTGAAATAACAACACAATATTGTGTCCAATACATCTGTAATAAAATTAACGCAGAACATTGTGTTGTACACATTTGAAAGAACTACACAAAACAATGCGTCCCACGTCTACACATCGGATATAACATTGAAAGGTCCATAATCACATATGAAATAACGATACAGAATATTGTATCCTACACATCTAGAAAAACAGCACAAAAAAATGTGACTACACATGTCATAAACGACACTGAGCCTATACGCCTGAAACAGCGACACAAAACATTGTGGGTTACACATCTGAAACATCAGCACAGAACATTGTGTCTTATATATCTGAAGTAAGAACAGCATAGAATGTTATGTACCTCTTATTTGAAGTAACAACAGCACAGAACATTGTGTCTTACAAGTCTGCGGTAAGAACGGCACAGAATGTTCTGTACTTTTTATGTGAAGTAAGAGCAGTGCAGAACATATTATGTATCATATATCTGAAGTATGAACAGCACAGAATGTTATGTACTATATATCTGAAGTAAGAACAGCACAGAATGTTGTGTACTATATATCTAAAGTAAGAACAGCACAGAATGTTATGTACTATATATCTGAAGTAAGAACAGCACAGAACATTGTGTCTTACCCATCTGAAGTAAGAACAGCACAGAAGAGCAGTACAGAACATTGTGTCTTATGTAAGAACAGCACAGAATGTAATGAAGTAAGAACAGCACAGAATGTAATGTACTTTTTATTTGAAGTAAGAGCAGTACCGAACATTGTGTCTTACACACCTGAAGAAAGAACAGCACAGAATGTTATGTACTTTTTATTTGAAGTAAGAGCAGTACAGAACATTGTGTCTTACACATCTGAAGTAAGAACAGCACAGAATGTTATGTACTTTTTATTTGAAGTAAGAGCAGTACAGAACAAAGTGTCTTATATATATATATATCTGAAGTAAGAACAGCACAGAATATTGTGTCTTGCATATCTGAAGTTAGAACAACTCAGAACATTGTTTATCTATCTGAAGTAAGAATAGTACAGAAATTTGTGTATTACAGATCTGATGTAGGACCAGCACAGAGTATTGTGTCTTATGTATCTGATGTAGGAACAGCACAGAGTATTGTGTCTTACGTATCTGATGTAGGAACAGCACAGAGTATTGTGTCTTATAGATCTGATGTAGGAACAGCACAGAGTATTGTGTCTTATATATCTGATGTAGGAACAGCACAGAGTATTGTGTCTTACATATCTGATGTAGGACCAGCACAGAGTATTGTGTCTTATATATCTGATGTAGGAACAGCACAGAGTATTGTGTCTTATGTACCTGATGTAGGAACAGCACAGAGCATTGTGTCTTACGTATCTGATGTCGGAACAGCACAGAGTATTGTGTCTTACGTATCTGATGTAGGAAAAGCACAGAGTATTGTGTCTCACATATCTGATGTAGGAACAGCACAGAGTATTGTGTCTTATATATCTGAAGAACAGCATAGAGTATTGTGTCTATATATATCTGATATAGGAACAGCACAGAGTATTGTGTCTTACGTATCTGATGTAGGAACAGCACAGAGTATTGTGTCTTATATATCTGATGTAGGAACAGCACGGAGTATTGTGTCTTACATATCTGAAGAACAGCACAGAGTATTATGTCTTATATATCTGATATAGGAACAGCACAGAGTACTGAGTTCTCACATATCTGATGTAGGACCAGCACAGAGTGTTGTGTCTTATATATCTGATGTAGGAACAGCACAGAGTATTGTGTCTTATGTATCTGATGTAGGACCAGCACAGAGTATTGTGTCTTATATATCTGATGCAGGAACAGCACAGAGTTTGTGTCTTACGTATATGATTAGGAACAGCACAGAGTATTGTGTCTTAATATCTGAGTAGGAACAGCACAGAGTTGTTGTGTCTTACTATATATGTAGGAACAGCACAGAGTATTGTGTCTTACATATCTGATGTAGGAACAACACAGAGTATTGTGTCTTACATATCTGAAGAACAGCACAGACTATTGTGTCTTATATATCTGATGTAGGAACAGCACAGAGTATTGTGTCTTATATATCTGATGTGGAACAGTACAGAGTATTGTGTCTTATATATCTGATGTAGGAACAGCACGAGTATGTATTGTCTTACATATCGGATTGTAGGAAGCAAAAGCACAGAGTATATTGTGTCTACATATGTGCTAAGGACAGCACAGAGTATTGTGTCTTACATATTGATGTAGGGACAGCACAGAGTATTGTGTCTTACATATGTGATGTCGGAACAGCACAGGAGTTTATATCTGAAGAACAGCAAACTATGTTCAATACTGATGTAGGAACAGCACAGAGTATTGTGTCTTACATATCTGAAGACACACAGAGTATGTGTCTATATCTGATTGGAACAGCACAGAGTATTGGTCTTACATATATATGAGGAACAGCACAGAGTATTGTGTCTTATATATCTGATGTAGGAACAGCACAGAGTATTGTGTCTTAATATCTGAGTAGACAGCACAGAGTATTGTGTCTTATATATCTGATGATAGGAACAGCACAGAGTATTGTGTCTTATGTATCGATGTAGGACCAGCACAGAGTATTGTGTCCTTATATATCTGATGTAGGAACAGCACAGAGTATTGTGTCTTATGTATCTGATGTAGGACAGCACAGAGTATTGTGTCTTATATATCTGATGTAGGAACAGCACAGAGTATTGTGTCTTATATATCTGATGAAGAACAGCACAGAGTATTGTGTCTTATATATCTGATGTAGGAACAGCACAGAGTATTGTGTCTTATATACGATGTATGGAACAGCACAGAGTATTGTGTCTTAATATCTGATGTAGAACACACAGAGTATTGTGTCTTACATACTGATGAGGAACAGCACAGAGTATTGTGTCTTAATATCTGATGTAGGAACAGCACAGAGTATTGTGTCTTACTATATCTGATGTAGGAACAGCACAGAGTATTGTGTCTTACTATATCTGATGTAGAACAGCACAGAGTATTGTGTCTTCATACTGATGTAGGAACAGCACAGAG
>CM065715.1:59749146-59834146 GCA_033310375.1 Conus canariensis | reverse complement strand
CTGCCCTGGGGGGCCCTGTGGAAGACACCAGCAAGAATCAGTTGTCAGCTCATAATCTAATTACTGTGCAAAACACCAGCAATAGTGTAATTAAGCTTACTTTCGCTAGCATGGCCACTTATTTAACCCCACGGCCAACAAGCTCATGATGTTTTCCACGGTCAAACTTTGGCTAGTGGGCCTACGTACACAAATTATAGATGTCAAAGTAGGGCCGGGGGAGGAGGATGGAGATAGGTAATCATTCCGTGGAGAATTTAGTCAAATGTTTGAAAGTATGCCTTTTCCATCTTCATTCACTGGATATCAAGTATTAAGTTAATGACTCGGTCACTTTAATGGGAAATATAAAAGGAAAATGTTAAGCCAATAAATAAGATTAGAGAGAAAAAGAGAGACAGACAGATAGACAGAAAGACAGACAAAGGGAGAGAGAGAGAGAGGGGGGGAGAGAGAGAGAGAGAGAGAGAGAGAGGGAGAGAGAGGGAAAGGGGGGGGGGGGGGATAAAAGGCAAAAACAGAGACCACAAGAGATGAAATAATTAGAAGCCCCACGAAGAGATCAACTAATCTTAGTGAGTTTTATTAGCACATTAGGTGTCATTTTCGGCCCCAAAGGCAAAGTGCACCCAAAGATCTTGGCAGAGAACCCATTCCAAATATAAACTGTGCAAAAAAATTCAGGCCAAAAATATTTCTGACTGCAGAAAGACGTCTAGTGGTCCTGGTGTGGATGCGGCCCGGTCCCCTTACAATGTAAGGAGTTCACGGCCGAAATATTTGTCTGAATAGGGAGGGTGGAAGGGGCTGGGGATACAGGGACCTGATTGGCTGTGAAGCTGTCCTTATGATTTTTTTTTTTCTAGTGGCACATGGCTAGACTATTTACTTCCGGAAATAAACCGGAGGACGTCCGGGAAAGACCGGATAGAAATGGGAAATGCAGATTACGGGCTCTGTGGGCTGACTCCACCTTGCCTTTCTCTGTCTGCCACTACTGCAAAAACAAACAAAACCAAAACACAAAAACAAAAAACCGAAAAAAAAAAAATTACTACCACCAACTACAAACAACCCACCAACAACGAAAGATACTCCCCGGATTCTCTCATAAAAGGGAATGAGAATGAAGACTCCATTAGCACCGTGTCATGTAGCTTCTTCCTCCGCCTCCCTCTAGCACTCCTCTTCCATTCTTCCCTTATTATTCCGAGGGGTTTTGATGCATGTGTATTTTCGTGATATTCATCGTAATAGGCCTAACTGTAATTTGAATCACGTTTCGTGTACTATGCATGTTTACACATGGATAAATGAGCAAGCGAGTAACCTGACTGCTTTTTCCTGAGAGAAACTGAGTGGTCGCTTTAGTGGGATGCCGTGCAAGTGGCACCCGTTCCCTATTTCCTTGGGACCCGTTCTACAGGATATCGCTTAAACAGACCTGCTCCGGGATCTCATCTACCTCTACCTTGCTAATTAAATCAGAGTGGCGCCCCTTGCATGGAGATGCATGAAAATGGCCACAAATGTTTTAAACAGTTTCCAGTGCTGTCCCCGGTGGTGATGGGTAGTAAGAAATAGTCTCCGTATACAGATCCCCGATTGATGTGGTACAGCTGTACAGTTGCAGGACGCCAGTCGCCAACCCTTCGAGTGACGGGAACTTCACAGTTAGAGAAAATGAAGAGGAGCATTTTTTTTTTTTTTTTTTGGGGGGGGGGGGGGGGGGGGGGGGCAAGATTTTAATTTCAAAATTTCATTCACTTTTCATTTATTTCACTATATGAAAGAGTAGGTCCAAAAATTCAACGTTAAGATGCTGCTCATTTGTTTGGACAGCCCTAACGAGAAGAGACAGACCAAACTTATACTTTTCAGTGACCGAAGTGAGCATCATGACTAGGCCTACATGTGATGAGAGAGATTGATTTTCGCCCCCGCCCCGTCCCTCAACAGCTGGCAAGAACATTGTGGGGGGACGTGCCCGGGATGGGGGGATGAGGGTGTGTGAGGGGGGAAGATTGTGGTGATGGGTTACCAGTTGGTTGCCCATGGTGCTCATCATGTTGTGACATTGTTGAACAGCAGGCACGGTGAATCCTGGCACTCCGCCCCCTGGACTGTACCCTGCCATACACACACACACACACACACACACACACACACACACACACACACACAGAGAGAGAGAGAGAGAGAGAGAGAGAGAGAGAGCAAATTATATATTTTCGAGAATAGTAAATAAGCATGAATATAGTACTTTTTCATCCAGTCCTCGTCCTGTGCAGGGATTATATTCATAGAAGGAATGAGAAAATAATCCAAATAAAAGAAACAACAGCACCAGTAACAAAACCCACCATCCTTATAAAATCATGTGAAATGAAATGAAAGATAAATGTAAAACAAAACAAACAACAACAAAAAAGAAAGAAAGAAAGAAAAGTCATACACTCAGTGAAATACGAAACATGAACGAATGCGTAGTTTTTACTGAAATATCAAATGCGGAGTCAAGACTAATAAATAATTCTAGACTGATGGTAGGGAGAGCGAGAAATGAGTGGGTGGGGGGAGAGAGAGAGAGAGAGAGAGAGAGAGAGAGAGAGAGAGAGAGAGAGAGAGAGTAAGCAAGCTCCTCGGGCAGTGGGTTTCAAAGAGAAGACTTCAACTCAACTGTTACACTCATGATACGGGAATCACTGAAGCGTTTTGCATGATGAATGGGGATCACCAAACTGACGTTTTAATTCAAACATTTCAGGTGCAGATCTAAACACTTTATTTCTTGCCTGCACATTTCTTTACTGTTGACAAACACTTCTTCCAATAGAAAAACTCGGTGTAGAGTAGAATAGTCTTAGTCACGTGAATCGTCCACGTCACGTTTATAGATACTGATCAAACGTACTTAAATCATGTTCACTGGTGGAAAAAAAAGCGCACAATCTGATAGCAGTCAGCATTTTCCTGCTGTCCGGCATGTGATCAGGAGAGTTCATTGTTCTTTGCTACTCTTCACCTTGTTTCGTTCGGTGTGCTCATTGTATTTTGACCTACTGTTTTCGATCAGGTGTTGGTGTGAATGATCAAGAAGATAATATGGTCCATCAATATACTGAGAACTCGGTGTCTCCAACACACACACACACACACACACCCCACACACACACACACACACACACACACAACACAACAAGTACGCGCACGCACGCATGCATGCACACACGCACCACACACACACACACACACACACACACACACACACACACACACCGCAACACAACAAGCACACACACACACACACACACACACACACACACACACACACACACACACACACTAACCGGGCTGTCCTCCAAACCCTCCGCCATAGCCATACTGGTTGACGTTGTAGGCACTCATACCCATGCCAGGAGGGGGAGGGGGGCCGGAGTTGGCGTAGGCTCCAAACTGGGGAGGGTAAGCGGCACCACCTCCACCATGGGCGGGCGGGTAGTTGGACTAGGGGAGGTAATGACATCAGGTGTATGTCAGTCTAGAGAAGCAAACAGCTCTGTTACTGGCCTTGTTTCATGTCAGTCTGCCTCTCGCTCACCGTCACTCTGTGTTTCTGTCTTGGTCTCTGTGTATGTCCCTGTGTCCGTCTCGTTCTCCTGGCAACCTGTGTCTCACCCCTCTCTACCTTGCTGTGTGTTTAGATACCACTGGACAGTGACTGATGCACTAGCGGTTATCAGCGAACGAAAAGTAGCTCTCCGCGATTGCGTGTGTGTGTGTGTGCGTGCGTGCGTGCGTGCATGTGTGTGTGTGTGTGTGTGTGTGTGTGTGTGTGTGTGTGTGTGTGTGTGTGTGTGTGCCGTGTGGTGGAATTAAAGGGGAGGATGAGAGGGAAGGGTGAAGAGTAGCGGAGGTGGAGAAGAGAGAGCTGGAAGGGAATATACGGGGTCGGTTGTCATTAAGCAATATTTTTGAACAGACCAATATTGATCTAAGCTACGCACAAAAAGTTAAGGATCACTTTCATAAACATTCATAACTGTCAAAATAAGAAAGTCAATGCGTTGAAGTTTGGCCAACATTTAATTCCATTCTTTAGTGATAACGATACACAATTGCCTTCAATCTCGAGCAATCGTTTGGTGTGTATATTTGATTAAAGTGGGTACGTATCCAAATTTGATTTCCCAAAGTCATTGAAATCACAAGACAGGGCATACTGATGCTCCCAAAAGCTCAGTAATGCGTGTAACCACCATGGCTGTTCTGGCACTCGACGCAGCGAGTCCTCATCGAGTTGACCAGGTTGGTGAAGATCCTCTGTGGAAGCGCCTGCCACTCAGCCTGCAGCATCTGGTAGAGGTGTTGGGCATCCCTGGGAGGGGGGTGGCTCCTCACTTTGCGATCCAGCTCATCCTAGAGGTTCTCAATCGGGTTGAGATCGGGACTGCATGCTGGCCACTCCATTCTGTTGACTCCAGACTGCTGCAGGAAGTCGTTGACCACCGTTGCCCTGTGGGGGCGAGCATTGTCATCCTGGTAGACAGCCCTCGGTCCCATCTGCTGCAGTGTAGGCACAGCCAGCGGTCGAAGGATCTCATCCCGGTATCGGATGCCAGTCAGGTTACCCTGTACATGATACAAGGGTGTTCTGTGGTGAAGGCTGAAGGCCCCCCAGACCATTACAGAACCTCCACCAAAGGCCACCTTTTCTTGGACAGTGGCGTCAGTAAAGCGTTGCCCTGGGCGCCTCCAGACCCTCAGTCGGCCGTCGTTGTGGTGAAGGGTGAAGCGTGATTCATCACTGAACAGGACCTGGGACCATTGCTGACGTGTCCACCTCACGTGACGTGCGCAGAAGGCGCGGCGTGCTGCCCTATGGGCTGGAGTTAAGCGTGGCCGTACTGCTGGGCGACGAGAACGGAGATTAAATCCATGTAGGCGGTTCCGTATGGTCTGCTGGCTGATGTTGATGTTAGTAGCCACCCTGAACTGCCTTTGAATTATGCTGGAAGAGGCTGTTCTTGTCTGCAGGGCTTGTCGTTCAATGAGACGATCGTCACGTGGGGTTGTCTTCTTCGGTCGACCAGATCTGCGTCTTTCATGGACAATCCCAGTGGCTGTGAAGCGTTGAATCAGTCGGACAATGACCGAGATGGACACATGAAGTCGCCTGGCCACTTCTCGCTTGGGAACACCATCTTGGAACCATGCAACAGCTCGTCCCCTATCCAACTCGCTTAATTTTCGTCGTGGAGGCATTGTCAGATCAGGCCTACTACTGGTGGAATGTCTTCTTATATAGCCAAGCGAGCGACAGCATCTCACACATAAGCAGCAGTGCTTGCACGTGCATAATGGTTTTTCCATCTGGCAAGTGCAATGTGTTCAGGCAGAACGGTCCAAAACAAGGTCATTTTTCGCAAGTTTCCGCTTTTCCGTTTGCGGCCCAGCTCAGTAGTAGAGAATCCCGTGCAATTTTCGCACTAACACAACATCGCCCACTTACAGCTGAACAAGAATTCATGACAATTTGGCTGGACTAAGAAATAAATAACAGTGGCGAACTGAGTTTATTACGCACCTGTTTTCACATACCGATCCTTAACTTTTTGTGCGTAGTATAGTTGCAAAGCGAGACGACTGCAGGCGGAAATCTAAACAAATCTTAAATAATTGTTAGCGAACCGCCCAGAGAACGTGGGCAAACGAGTCACAAGACGAAACACAACGCGTTTCGACCTCTTAGGTCTTCATCGGGTGAGACATAAACGAATAAAACAACGAAAACTCACTTAGCTTTGATCGCTTCAGATCACTTCACAGGGTTCAGCGCAAGGAAGAAGGTGTTGAATGAGAACGAGGCTGTTGGAAGGGAAATAGTATATGTGTGTGTGTGCCCTGTGGTGGAATTAAAGGGGAGGATGAGAGGGATGGGTACACACACACACATGCACGCACGCACGCACGCACGCACGCACGCACACACACACACACACACACCACGCAATCGCCTTTATAGTAAAGTCTTTTGCTTTTGATACATTTTGTAAGGAAGAAATTAGATTAGACTCCGCGAAAAATTCTGCTAAAAGAGCTAAAACAATACACTCTTTACAATCAATCAATACTTATGCCACCGATATAATCAATTCTGAAGAATTAAAACACAAAGAAATAGCCACAAAGCCACCTGTTTCACTAGTAGCACCCTGGGAGCATATTAAACCTGCTTTTGATATTGATGATACAAATTTAAATAAAAATCAATCTCCAAACATCTTTTAAAAAAAAAAAAAAATTAGTAAACATAAGCATTGAAAACAAGTAGCCTATACTGATTATATCAAGATTTACACAGACGGCTTTGTAATAGAAAATGACAGTGCAGGATCAGCATTTTTTATTCCTTCCTTGAAAACATTAAAACATTATAATATTGGCAGACATTATTCCATTTTCACTGCTGAATTAATAGCCATTTTAAGGGCGTTACATCACATTAAAGAGTTACCTTTAAATGCATGCAAAATATTATTTTGTGTGGATTCAAAATCAGTATTATATGCCATCAAAGGTCAAAATACCAAGGCACGGGTTGAAATGACACAGGAAATCAAGCACTTAATACATCATTTAGCAAGCAAAGATATCAGTGTTACTTTTTATTGGATTCCATCTCACTGTGGAATTGTCTTTAATGAACAGGTAGATCAAGCAGCCAAGAGTGCAGCACACAATGCTGCAGGGACAATTAAACTTAATGTTAAGCTAGATCTACATGAATATTATAAATACTTTGACAAGTTAGCAAAGGATAATTTTGTTGACAAGTTGAAGACCTTAGATATACAATATTCACATAATTGTGTAAAAGCGTGTGACACACTGCATTCAGATATAATAATTAAGAGTTTAAGTCAAATCAAATCCAGATCAATTACGTCTTTGATGTTTAAGATTCGTCTAAATGCTCTCAAAACAAAATTTTGTAAAGATATTATTTGTGTTTGTGGGAGTCAAATTTCTACGAATCATCTGCTTCTGCACTGTCCTGCCATCAAAGCTCAAATGCTCAAAAATGGAGGCACTGCGCTCAACCATCGAAATCCGATAACATTACAGAAAATAGTTAATGACCTTGATCTTCTTAAGTTGTTTTCAGAAACTTTGCATTCTAGTTCTGTTGGTATTTTTCTTTGATAGTTGCTGGTAATGTTGAGATCATTTGTGTTTGTAGAATTCAAAACTTAAGTATGGCATTGATGTTACATTTACTCAAAAACACTCAACACTTAAAAGATTCTCTCACATGCATTTATTTATTTATTTTTATTTTATTTTATTTTATTTTGTCTAATGTCACTTGAGGGTGAAGAGACGTTAAATTAAAGTACTACGCAATCGCCTTCTTCCTTGCGCTGAACCCTGTGAAGTGATCTGAAGCGATCAAAGCTAAGTGAATTTTCGTTGTTTTATTCGTTTATGTCTCACCCGATAAAGACCTAAGAGGTCGAAACGCGTTGTGTTTCGTCTTGTGACTCGTTTGTCCACGTTCTCTGGGCGGTTCGCTAACAATTATTTAAGATTTGTTCAGACCAATATTATTCAGAACATCTCAGATTCGCATTTACTTTCCTTGACACTTATACAAAGGTAAATATTGCTGAAGAGGAATGTGGTCTGGAAGAGCACCATCAGTATCTCTCCATACAACATACATTTCTTTCAGCTTACAAGACTTGCATTACTAATGAAAATAAAAAGGATGACCGCTACTGCTGTTTGATTGAATTGCACTTACCTGATAGTAATTTCCGAACATGGTTTTAGTATGTAGACCCTGTAAGAGAGTAAGAACAGGAGATTAGAATTAATGTGCAGAACATAAAAAAACAACAACTAAAAGTCTGCTGTTGAAGATTGCGCTTGGGACACACACACACACACACACACACACACACACCAGCGTCAATAATCACCGCCACAATGATAAGTTGATGCAAATACACGCGCAACCGCAACATCAATGCTCTGCATGTGTGAAGAGCGCTCGCATCTGCATAGATACTGAGACTCCTCTCTCCACCCTCTCACCTCTACATATGCATCCGTTCGCACGATTGTATGTAGATGTTTATCTCAAGTAAGGCATGCACACGCAAGCATTTACGTGTTCTTCCCACTGATTGCGAATTGCAACACACACACACACACACACACACACACACACACAATAAGAGAGCAGAAAAAAAAAAAAAACTCAGAACCTCCCATCAATAACGTCAAAAGCAAAAATGACGTCAAAGGGCGTTCGACTAGAACTGAGGAAATCAAGACGGAAGAAATGCAGGACGTCCCTCTTGTTTTGCTTTTGCACGATTCTGTGTTGACTGAAGTCAATGGGAGAAGACTCGGACGGTCTTACGGGTTTAGTACCTTGTCAAGGAAAGCTCATAAGATCACTGACTTAAAACCAACATTGGAGAATGCAGTATCCTCAGTTGAAAGACCAGTGGATGCTATTGTTATCCGCTGTGGAATAAACGATCTAAAACATACGGACCCCGATGTCTGCAGTAAAAGCTTTTCTAAAGCTGTAAAAGACATTGCTGCCAAAAATCCGCAAGCAAGTATAATTATCAGCAAAATCGCGCCTGTCGGTCATCAAGAGCTGGGCATGAAAATTGATTTGTTTAATGCTTTTACAAGCTCCGAGTTGTTTGACGTGGCAAAAGTGAGCTTCATCAGTCACGCCAACCTGAAGCCGAACAACAGGACGCTGCTAAACGGCCTTCACCCGACCCGGAGAGGAGCCAGTGTGCTTGCGGGCAACATGGGGAGACACGTCCGGCAGCTGTTCTGGACGACACCTAGGAAGACCACGAGACGCACCATGCCACATTCACCCAGGGGTTTTCCATCTCGCCCCAGGCGTCATGACCTGCCGTTTCCACTGGAGAGGCGTGCTTGGTGGAACTACTATGACGTTTTGAGTGACTGGTGCTAGATTTATATTTCCTTCTCAGAACATTTGTTGGTTTCATGGAAGTAGATTTGTTTCAATTTCAGCACAGAAATTACCCTATCTGACAGGTTTATACTCTGCAGAAGGAAGTTGATATCAACGTTATCTTGAAAATTAGAAATCTCTCTCTCTCTCTCTCTCTCTCTCTCTCTCTCTCTCTCTCTGCTTATTCATTTACTTATTTGTTCTATTTGCACCCCCCCCCCCCCCCCCTGCTTTTCTGTTGTTAGTTTATCAGTGACATGCCTGATAACTCATTTAAGATTTTGCAATGGAATGCCAGATCTGTGTTCACGAACGAAGCATTTTTACGTCAACATCTGGTAAATAACTGCTACATAATATTGATTTTGCAATCATTAAATGTGTGCAAAACTAAATTACCAAAATTACCACACTTTTATTATCCCCCAGTGCACAATCGAGTTTTTGACACAAAGGAAAAAGTCAGCACTGCTATATATATCAGAGAAGGCACTGAATACTTAATACGACCATCACCAGCACCGTCTGATCTTGCAAACTTCTATTCGTGCGCGGCCACAGTAAAAGTCAATAAAACGTTGTTCTCAACATTGTGTCTGTATATCTGCCTAAAGGTCCAGACGAGAAAAATACTGAATGGTTACATACAATAGACAGCTCTAAGGAAAGATGGTTGATCGCCGGAGATTTTAATGCGCACGCTCCATTTTGGGACAAAGGTTGTTCATCCATAACAAGCAATCGTTTTCTTGAAAACGTGGTGGATTCTTCATTGTATTTGCTTAATGATGGGAGTATAACTAGGATTCCTGACATTCCCACCCATAGATCAAGCGCAATAGATCTGACAATGATTTCCCCCCAATTAGCCTTTGATTGCTTATGGCAAACTTTTGATGACACTCTTGGAAGTGATCATCTGCCCATCATAATGACAATTAATAAAACATACGACATAAAAAATTTGCCTGAAGACAAAATACCTAAATACAATTATAAGTTTGCCAACTGGGATAAGTTCAAGGCTTTTCTTTCCTATAGACACATAGAGACTTTTTGTGAAGATGAAGAAAATGTAAATAATATGTATTCAAAATTCAACAAAATGATTCTCTTGGCCGCTGATGATTCAATACCAAAATGTCATACCAATACTTTTCAAAAAACACTTCATACCGGTAATGTATGGTGGACTAAGGATTGCGAAGAAGCTGTAGCCTTAAAGAAACTGAAATACAAAGAGTATATTAAAAACAAAAGTGAAGAAAATCACCTAGAAATGAAAAAAGCTAAGTCACACTCTAATCGAGTAATTGCAAAAGCAAAGCGGCTTTACTGGACAGCGTTTTGTGCCAAAGAAGTTTCTCATCATAAAGACCTTCAAAAAGTGTGGCAAAAATTTCAAACTATGAAAAAGGGATAAATCTCCCAAAGATATCCAGTTAATTTGGATAATAAAACATTCTCAACCTCATCTGAAAAAGCAGAAGCATTCGCTAACATGTTTTCAAAGACGATGCGTCTAGAAAGTCTTCCACAAGATTGCATACAACATAGGAAAAGGGAAGAAAAAAACAGAGATGTACGAAGAGCCAGTTTCAAATAATGACCACTATATAAATGCCCCCATAACTATATGCGAGTTAAACGACTCCATCTCCTTGATAGGTAATAAATCATCATCAGCTGGATTGGACGCTGTTTCGAATGAAATGCTAAAACATTTACCAGATAATTATCTTTGTGTTTTATTGAAAATATTCCAACGGGTTTGGAATAATGGTGTTATGCCATCAATTTGGAAACAGTCTGTAATTATCCCCATTGTAAAGCAAGGAAAATCTCCCACAAGTGTCCACAGTTACCGGCCTGTAGCTCTGACGTCTTATGTAGGAAAACTTATGGAAAGAATTATACTAAATAGGCTTATCTATTTTTGTGATAAAAATGAAATAATACCTATTAATCAAGCAGGCTTCAGAAAAGGAAGATCAACAACTGACCACATTGTAAAATTAACAACACAAATTAAGCATCAATTTGCCAGGCGAAAGAGTATTCTGGCGACATTTTTTTATGTTAAAAAAGCCTTTGATAGCGTGTGGCATGCTAGATTGCTTTATAAACTGAAGAAAATTGGCATATCTGGTAATTTTTATAACTACATTAGAGAATTTTATCAGAAAGAAGTTTGCAAGTCAGGGTATAAAACACATATTCAAATTTTAAATCGTTAGAAATGGGCATTCCCCAAGGTTCCGTAATTGCTCCAGTGTTATTTAATATTTTGTTACATGATCTCCCAAAGCACGTAACTAAAAACGCTACCGTTGTGCAGTATGCTGATGATCTGTGTATGTGGATAAATGCTAGTCTAAGAAAAAACACGCCAAAAAGATCAATCAACTATTACAAAAAATGTTTCAGGCAGAGCTAAATAATCCTAGTAAGTACTTGTTTGAAAATGGACTGAAACTTTCCCATGAAAAAAACGTATATATTGTTATTTAATAATGGTGATGATCCTGTTGATCTGCCTTCTTTTAGACTTGATGGAATAACACTTCAGTATGTACACTCAGTAAAATTCTTAGGAGTTTACTTCACATCTAAATTGACATGGAAAGTTCACATTGATTATCTCTTAAACCAGGCTAGGAAAAGTTTAAATTTTTTGAAAATCTTAAGCAAGCAAAGCTGGTGCCAGGATGTAAAAACATTGAAACATCTGGCAATATCACTCGTTCGGTCTAAGCTATCGTATGCTCAAGAAGCTTTCTTTTGTGCTCCTAAATATTTGTTGCAAAAACTGCAAAGTGTTGATAGCAAGGCTTTTAAATTATGCTTGGGAATCCTTGTACATGCTTCTACAGTACGGACATATTCGGAAATTGATGTTTTGCCTTTAAACGAATACAGAACATTCACTTTGGCAAAATATGTTGTGAAATGTGCAGCTATGAAAGGTGTAAACGAAACAGAAATTTCTTTAAATCCATCTACTGATGACCCCAAACGAGCAAAAAAAACATTTCCTGCTTGTCTACTATTGGCTCGTACTCTGCCCATTTGTTGCAGAAAACTGATTTGACCCCCGACTCTTTGGCAAAGATTTCTCATACTGATCCAATCCCAAGCTGGGAAAGAAACAGGGCAAAATTTGACCTTAATCACACTGATGCTAAAAAAGCTGATCATCCGCATATTTTGTCATATTCAGCAAAGATGCATATGCAAAGCAAGTATCCTAACCATCTTAAGGTATATACTGATGGATCATTGACAAAGAACAAAGACGCTGGATCTACTTTTGTTATTCCATCACTTAAAGTAGATAAAGCATATTCAATAGGCAAAAATCGATCTATTTTAGTTGCCGAAATGATAGCTATACTAATGGCTTTGACATATTTAATTGATTTACCGCAATCAATCTTGCAAGTATTGTTATGTGTCGACTCAATGTCAGTACTACCATCTATCAAGTTTTTCAGTTCTAACTCTGAAAACTTTATTTTGAAGGAAATATGTTATTTAATTCATATTTTGATGTGCAAACGGACCGATTTAACTTTTTTTTCTGGGTTCCTTCACACTGTGGAATTTTGGGCAATGAATTCGCTGACAGATCTGCCAAAAAGGGAGCTAAAACTGAAATGAGTGCACAGTCACTTTCTGTCCCCTTGACTTTACAAGAGTGTCATCAAGTTTTAAAACAAGTGGCTTGGGAATTTTTTAGAAACAACCAGAACATCCCATATTTGCGGGTTAATGCTCGAAATAACCATGTTCTCAGCTTTGATCAGGTTGAAGGCATTGAACACCTGCAGGTTCGTGATATATCAGTACAAACTTTGTTCAGTTTTAAACAAACTCGACGCATTCAGAACGAAATATAGTGCAGGAACAAAATGCATATGTGGTAAGGCAAACGTGTCGAGAGCCCACGTTTTATTTGATTGTGTGACTCTTAAGGCATACTTACCATGTTTATTAGGCATGACAGTGACTGATGTTTTTTCTGATATTGATTTTGCTTTGAAAGTTACCTCTTGTTTAATATGTAGTCCTGTTAGATATTTACTATAATGTTATAAGTAGTAATTATTCCATATTTTGCGTGCACTTGCACACACCTATGCTTCACACACATACTCTTACACACACACACATCTCTCTCTCTCTCTCTCTCTCTCTCTCTCTCTCTCTCTCTCTCTCTCTCTCTCTCTCTCTCAATTTGATGCACAAGTTAAACCAATGCTTTTGTATGCTGCTGGAATCTGGGGCCTTTCTCGCTTTCATACTGTAGAGTTACCACATTTGTTTGCATGCAAGCGCTTTTTGAACGTAAGTCCTAAAACCCCGAACATTATGGTGTACGGTGAATTAGGCAGGTACCCTTTATATATTGATAGTGCCATGAAAGCAATGCGTTATTGGTTTAAACTGCAAAAGTTACCAATTGAAAGAATACCAGAACAAGCATACGAAATGGAAAACTCAAAAATGTTGCAATCCACAAGACATTCAAATATACATTCAAACTGGGCAAAGTCTATAAAAAAATTGTCTTGATTCACATGGTTTTTCTTTTGTCTGGCTTAACGGTGAAGTTGGTCACGAAAAGCTGTTTCTACAGGAACTAAAACAACGAATGATTGATTGCTATCAGCAAGAGTGGAACACCAAACTGTCAAATAGTGACAGGTATTCTACTTATCGTTTGTTTAAATCATTACTACAGCCTGAAAAGTATCTTGCAGATATCACAATCCCAAAGTTTCGAAAAGTTCTTGTAAGGTTTCGACTAGGAATCAGTGATATAAAAGTCCACGACAGATACAAAAATAACTCAAAAAGCTGCCCTTTTTGTGTCAAAACTGAAGATGAAATACACTTTTTGCTGGAATGTCCATCATATCAAGATTTAAGAAATAAGTATATCATGAAATATGTATCAAATGTACACGGACCATTGTTGAAGTTTTTGCTGCAAAACGAGGAAAAGGGACGTAATTCGCTCTGTTGCGATGCATATCTTCTATGCCTTGAAGAAAAGAGAAGAACTGTTACTGGGGAGAAAACATTAGGAGTACCATATGTTTTCATAAATTTATCTGTTTTACCTTGTTTCGTGGTCGATACGTCTTGTGTATACTTAGGGATCATGATGAAAATGTGTGTGTGTGTGTGTGTGTGTGTGTGTGTGTGTGTGTGTGTGTGTGTGGTTTGCGCGCGCGCAATTGTAAGTGCGAGCGAAATTGTATGTGCGAGCTGTGCGAGTCTGGGAGAGTGCTACATACGGGTGTGATTTTGTAAGTATCTTTCGGTATTCTCAATTTACGATTATTCAGTTGGTGTGAGCAAGTTTTGTAAATGAGCGTGATCAGTAGAAATGTTACAGCGTCAGTGTGTGTGTTTTCATTTTTGTTTCTTGACCTCATTGCAGATAGGTCGGTGGCCTTTGCAATTAAAATTTTCCGAGTTTCCGAGTTTCTCTCTCTTTTGTCTAATATCACATAATTTTGTGAAAAGACGTAAAAATGAAAGTACTACTACTAACTACTACTACTACTTTCTACTACTACTACACACACACACACACGCACACACAACACTTCCTCTGAGTTGAACAGACAGAGGGTAAACACTGACCTGCCCGTGCAAGAAGTTGACAGCAACGTGATCAACACAAAACCAAGTGAGACAGACTGGAAGCTGACCGGGCCTTCTCTCCCAGATGGCTTGCACAATGCTTCACACTACGGTCAGGCGTCCCTGGAAACTGTCAAACAAAGGGACAGCGCTCTGTTGCAATACACCGCCTCGCCTCGCCTCGCCTCGCCACGCCTCTCTCGCTCAAGCTCTCTCTCCTCCCCCCCCCCCCCTCTCTCTCTCTCTTTCTCTCCCACTTCCCCCCTCCCCCCCCCCTCTCCCTCTCTCTCTCTCTCGTTTCGCTACGAGTTTATTTCTGGTTTGTCGCTACCACCACCACCTTCCCCTGCTCCCCCTCATGTCTTGTCTGTCTGTCTATCTATCCATCTATCTTCTATCTGTCTGTCTGTCTATCCATCTAATCTTCTATCTGTCTGTCTATCTACCTATCTTTCTATCTACCTACTACCTACCTACCTACCTATATATATCTATCTGTGTGTTAGAATTTATGTATGCGCGCGCGCGTGCGTGCGTGCGTGCGTGCTTGTGTGTGTGTGTGTGTGTGTGTGTGTGTGTGGTTGTGTGTGTGTGTGTGGTGCGTGTGTGTGTGTGTTCAGATAAATAGATAGATAGAAAGACAGACAGACAGATATATAGACAGACAGACATTCAGACAGATAGACAGACAGACAGATATATAGACGGACAGACAGACATACCGATAGATAGATAAATATGGGAGAGATCCTAGCGTCCAAGCGGGCAACCTGCCACAATTCTCTGATGTTAGAAAACCCTACATTGTAATAATTATACACGCGTGTTGATAAGAGTTCCTGCATTGTTATATGTAGGCCTGTTTCAGAATGCCCTAGGTTGCAATATATATGCCTGTTCGTGATAGTCTCTGAAAAGTTATATGTAGGCCCGTTTTAGAGTGCCCTAGATTGCTGTAAGTAAGCCTGTTCATGATAGTCCCTGCACTGGTATATGTAGGCCCGTTTTAGAATGCCCTAGATTGCTGTAAGTAAGCCTGTTCATGCAGTCCCTAAACTGACATGCATATAGGTCTGTTTTAGATTGCGCTAGCTTGCTATGTGTAGGCCAATGCCTGTTCGTGATAGTTCCAGAATTGTTATATATTAGTCTCTTCAGAATGCCCTAGACTGCTGTTTGTAGGCCTGTTTATAGCAGGCTCTGAATCCTATTTCAGAATGCTTTAGATTGCCATATGTATGCCTGTTCATGATAGTCCCTAAATTGTTTCTGAATGCCCTTGATTGCTAAATGTAAACTTATTTTTAATACGCCCTGAGTAATTATATGTAGGCCTGATTTAGAATGCCCTAGATTGCTGTGTGTAGGCCTGTTCATGTTAGCCCTGAATTGTTGTATGTAAGCCTGATGTAGAATGCCCTAGACTGCAATATATATGCCTGTTCATCATAGTCGCTGAAGTGTCAAATGTAGGCTTGTTTTAGAATACCCCAGATTGCAATATATATGCCTGTTCATCATAGTCGCTGAATTGTTAAATGTAGGCTTGTTTTAGAATGCCCAAGATTGCTGTATGTATGCCTGTTTATAGCAGGTTCTGAATTCATGTATGTAGGCCTATTTTAGAATGCTTTAGATTGCTATATGTATGCCTGTTCATGATAGTCCCTGAATTGTTATGTAGTCCTATTTTTAATGCCCTAGATTGCTGTTCGTAAACTTGTTTTTAGTACACCCTGAATGAAGGCCTGATTCAGAATGTCCTAGACTGCGATATGTGTGCTTGTTCATAGTAGTCCCTGAATTGTTATATGTAAGCCTGATTAAGAATGCCCTAGATTGCTATATGTATGCCTGTTCATAATACGCCCTGAATTATTGTATATAGGCCTGATTTAGAATGCTCCTAGATTGCTGTATGCATGCCTTTTCAAGCCTGGTAATAGAAGCCCTAAATTTCATGTTCAGTAATCTTAACCGATGGTGAGTAAATTGTAATACATAAGCCTGTTCGAGGCCCTGAATTGTTATATGTAGACCACTTAACAAAAAGCCGTGATTAAAAAAAAATTATTTTAGGCAGTTGACTTGAATTGTTATATATGTTGTTCTGGGCTAGTACCAACACCACAAAAGGGAAAATCAGGACTCCAAAAGCACCCGCAACATTCTTCACGGCAGGAGGCAGCAAATCATGGCCAAGAACAACAGTGCCACTCGAAACATGCAGGCAGAGTCTGCTGGACGGAGCAGATGACTTGGAGTGCACTGCAGACCTCCCAGAATGGAAGAGTCACCCAGATATCATCAGCAAGAGTGGCATGAGACCAGACATAGTAGTCCACTCTAAGTCAACCAAGCAGCTGATCATGATCGAGCTCACGGTGCCATATGAGAACAGAATGGAGGCAGCTCAAATCTACAAGACTGAAAAGTATGCTGATCTGGCAAACAGCCTGAGGAGAGAAGGCTATCAGGTCAAAGTCCTCACTGCAGAAATTGGAGCTAGGGGGTTTGTAGGAACGTCTGCATACAGCCTCATGAAACAGCTCTCAGTTGCAGGGAAGGAAAAAACCAGAGCCCTGAAAGCAATGGCAGAAGCGGCAGAGGGGTGTTCAAGCTGGATCTGGTCAAGGAGGAACAAAAGTGAACTTCATAAGGCTTAATTTCCCTACAAATATCAGGTGTCCCTGTGGCTCAGTGGTTAAAGCGCGAGTCATTAAGTGGAAAATGAGCATGTCCAGAGGGTCATGGGTTCGAATCCCAGCCATGGCTCGTCCCAAGGTGGGAAAAAAAAAATAGGGGCAGCAGAGGGACATCCGGAGTCATGAACCGGGTGTGGCCCAACCCCCCTAGAGTGTCAGGAGATAAGGGCCGAAACACTTGCTTGAAGGGGGCTTCTCTTCTGAGGACTCTCTGCTGCCACGCTCTCCACGAGTTTCTTTCTACTGGATTCTGAGTACTAGGTCCTTATTTGTTACCTGTAGACCTCTTGATAGAAAGCCTGAATTGTTCTTGTAGGCATGCTGATGGAATGCCCCGAATTGTGATATGTTGACCTCTACATAGTAGGTTCTGACTTGTGATATGTCAGCATATTCATATAAGATCTGCGTTATAAGGAAACCTGTCAATAGAAGGCTCTTACTATACGTCAACCTCCCGTATGTTGGCCCGATCTTTCTGCAAAATAGTATCTGTGCATACGCTGCAGTAAACAGTTCTCTGTCTGTCTCTCTCTGTTTCTGTCTGTCTCTGTCCGTCTATGCATAAGGGACACAGAAATGTGCAGTCGCATACACGCGAAACACTTTATACTGTTACAACATGTGAAATACAGATCAGTTTGAAAACTAAAGGAACATAAAGAACAACTGCTGAAAATTCGATTTGGGACGAGAGAATCCTTTATAGGCATTTCACACACACACACACACACACACACACACACACGCTTGTGCGCGTGCAAGCATACACACACATGCGCGCAAGCAGGCATGCACGCGAACGTGCACGTGCGCGCGCGCACACACGCACGCACACACACACACACGCACACACACACACACACACACACACACACACACACACACACATGTTGTGCTAATGAGGCCGAGTTGTGCTAATGAGGCCGAGTCTCAGACATACAGGCCTGATTAATGAAGGCAAACTCACTATCACCAACGTAAACACTTATTGCAACACCGCGAACGGGTAGCGATTTTTCACAGGGAACCAAACCTTTGTACTGTAAGGCTCGAGCGCTCGACCGTTACGAATGACAGGACTAAGCTGTACTTTGCAGGAATGGACGGGTCAGTGATCACCAGTTGTACTCTAGTTGACCAAGGGCCTGGCGTGATCTGCATCGAGTGGAAAAATACTCCAGCCACGTAGCTGTAGACTCGGGTCTGGGGACGCTAGGCCGGAAAAAAACAACGAACTCGTTCTTGGACTACTGCTGGCTATATGTATAAGCTTACTGGAACATTCCCTTGTAAGGGCTTGAAATGAGGCTGGCACCGAGAGCAGATGACCAACAACACCAACTACGGTCAATCACCTACCTGGCCAACAACACCAACTACGGTCAATCACTTACCGGGGACGGCAACACCAACAAAGTACACAGACTACAGTCTGGGACACCTTGTCTTTAAAGACCCCCGGCTAGTAGAACATTGAATTCAAACTACCTTCGACATTACAATCCGTTCATTAGATTTATCTGAGAGACACCTCCAAAATCCGGTGATAGCAAAAGCCATTGAGCTTGCTGGGAAAATTACCATTGCAAATGTGACGCATCGATCTCTTGTTTTCTTTTACAACATGCAAACAGCACAAGCCCTCAGTTGACTTCCTCTTTCTGGAGACATGTAAGACAACAGTACGTGTCCCCCCCCCCCCCCTCTCTCTCTCTCTCTCTCTCTCTCTCTGTCAGTACTTCAGTGACTAACGCCAACACGCAGAGCACCGGTCCCCAACCACTGCCAACGTACGGCACCGCTGTTCCCGCCACGGTGCCTCCCTCCACCCCCACTAATTCTCCTACAGGCAATTGCTGAAGCAGCAGTGCGATTGCTACAGGCGGCCTGTGGCCTTTCTTCAGTGTGAAGACTGTTTGTCTTTGTAAGAATCATCCCTTCCACACCCACCAGCCCCATAAAAAAAAACTGTGGGGAACCAGACGCGCGTTATATGTACACGTCTTTGATATAAGTGTGTGTGTGTGTGTGTGTGTGTGTGTGTGTGTGTGTGTGTGTGGTGTGTGTGTGTGTGTGTGTGTGTGTGTGTGTGTGTGTGTGTGTGTGTGTGTGTGACTTTCATCCTTCCTTGCCAGACTGAGAACTAATCCTCGGATACTCCTTGTGCGTGCCATTATGTTCTTAGCAATAATAACTATCTTTTGACATCGGCATCTATTGTTGGCAGTGATCACCGTAGGCTGTGCCGAAACATTTTGTGTTCTACTGATTTACTATTGAAACCACTCGTGTTACTAAAGACATTTCACCCCATTTTTCAGAAATGACTGAACAGTGTGGCTCGTGAATCATACGTGCCTTCACTGAAAGCCAGACTAAATTTGTGTTTCGTATACCTGCATTCGGTGGACATCACTGATTGGAGAGCGCTCCATAAGTGCAACGCATTTGTGCCAAACAGACTTGGACCTATAGGCAATTTAATCTGATTATCAGCATATATATGTGTGATCAGATACATATGAGTTGGTGATTCTGTGCGTGCAACATACAGGAATTGTGCTTTTTAGTCTTGCAGTACTTCGTCCTGTACAACCTGACAGGAATTAGTTGTGTGCACATTAAATTGTAAGTGCATACTCAGTCACCTATTTCCGAACCACTGCTGTGGTATGTAATCTTCCAGTTTGTTTGATTTTTGTTTGTTTGTTTGTTTTTTTGTTGTTGTTGTTGTCATTGTTTTCATCATTTATTTTACTTTTTTTACGTGTACTTTCTTCCTCTTTCTTTTTGTTTTTCCTTTTACTTGTGCACTCAGAACATAAAATGACCACAAACCAGAACTCATGGCCATCGAGAGATGGATTGAGAATTTGCCATTTAAATATCAATAGTGCAGTCAATAAGATCTCTGATATTTCGACCCTAATATCGAACCACCAAAAGCCATTCCATGTTCTGGGTCTCTCCGAGTCAAGACTAAATACCTACATTAATGATAAAGATGTATCAGTCCCAGGTTATAATATCGTTCGAAAAGACCCTACTAAAGACAAAGAGACAGGTCTTCTAGTGTATGTCAGTGAATCTCTCAACTTCAAGAGACTTTCCCACCTAGAACAGCATGACGTAGAAGCAGTGTGGATACAAATCGCACTGAACAAACCACGATCCATTTTAATCGGGTTTTGCTATCGGAACCCAGCAGAAAGAGTCAGCTGGACCGATAAGTTTGTTACTATGATGGACGCAGTTTCCTTTGAATGTAAAGAAATTTTTACTCGGTGACTTCAATGTAGATCTTTTGAAACCAAACAGCCAATGGAGCCAAACGATAAGTGTGTTGAATTTACATCAGGTTATCAAAACACCCACCAGAGTCACACCAACTTCAAAGACAATCATTGACCATGTCTATGTCTCAAATGAAAATAACATACTAGAAGCTTGTGCACCAGTCTTCTCTTCTAGTTATCATTACCCAGTGTGTGTTACATGGAGAGAAAATCCCAAAACCAGGCCACAAAACCATAACCTATCATTGCTTCTCAAAATTTAAGGAACAAAATTTTTTGTTTGATTTAATGAACTCAGAACTTTATACAGTATACAATATTACTGATCCAGATTCAGCGATTGACTTTTGGATCGAAATTTTTACAGAAGTCTATAATAGACATGCTCCGTTAAAAACAATCAGAGTAAAGCATATTCCCAAGCCACCGTGGTACACGAAAGAATTACAGGAGGCATGCTACCTTAGAGACCTTTTGAAAGAACATGACTGTGAAGAAGAATTAAGATTACTGAGAAATGCAATGAACTCTCAGAAGCGCAGGGAAAAAACAAAATACTATCGCGAGCTATCAACTTCCAAACAAAATCCAAAACTGGTTTGGCAAGCAATAAACCAGCTTAACAATAACAGTTCTTCTTTAAAATCAACTGTTATGAAAGGTATTTCTGCTGAACAACTTAACACTCACTTCTCTACCATTCCAGATACAGTTGTTACTACTGATCATTCAAGCTCCAGTGAACTTAAAGAACTCCATCAATTTTGTCACGACAAAAAAATCACGTCTGAACTACACATTCCACTCATAACTGTGCACGAGGTGTATCAGTACCTACTTCATCTCAAGCAGTCAGGAACACGTGGACTAGATGGCATAGATGGCAAAATTCTGAAACTCGGCTCCAGTTATAGCTGACACTTTAACGTATATCTTTAATTTGTGCATAGATAAAACTTATTTTCCAAATGCGTTCAAAAAAGCAAAAGTTATACCCATTCATAAATCTGGTGATAATACTGATCCTTCAAACTACAGGCCAATATCAATCATATCTATCCTTTCCAAACCTCTAGAAAAGCATTTAAATAAACACATCCTTCATCACTTCAACAAGTACGATTTGCTCCATCCCGGACAGTCTGGTTTCAGACAGAAACATTCCTGCCATTCTGCATTAATCAATCTTGTAGATGTGTGGCTTAATAATATTAATAACAACAGATATTGTGGTGTCTTATTCGTTGATTTTAAAAAAGCCTTCGATGTCATCGACCACAATCTCCATATTCGAAAACTGGAAGTATACGGTCTTTCAAAATCCGCCCTTGTCCTTCTAAAATCATACATCAAAACGACAACAATGCGTCTTATCGGGGACGACTGTCTCTTCTATAACAACTCTCAAGTATGGCGTTCCACAAGGCTCCATTTTAGGCCCGCTACTCTTCTCAATCTACATTAATGACATTTGAAATTGTTCAAAATGTTCAACAAAAAACACCATTAAACTATCATACTCATGTATGCCCAACCTTAAAAACATAATTGACTCATCTAACAAAATGAAAAGCAACACAACAAAGAAGGGTGCCGAAAGGACATCTTGCAACTGCACTAAAAAAAGAACAGTGCCCCCTAAGCAACAAATGTCTTCACAACAATATCGTATACCAAGCTACGGTAACATCAGAAAATGAAAAAGAAACATATATAGGGATTACCGAAAACCACTTCAAAACTAGATACGCAAACCATAAACAGTCATTCAAAAAAGAAAAATACAAAACCAAACAGAGCTGAGTAAATACATTTGGAGACTTAAAGATAAAAAACAAATAGACTACAGCATATCATGGAAAATCATAAAAAGAGCAACACCATACAACAATATTTCAAAAAAATGCAACTTAAGCTCCACAGAAAAATGGTTAATATTATGTAAACCCCACCTAGCAATTTTGAATACAAAAGTAGAAATAGTAAACAATTGCAGGCACAAATGGAATCTTTGTTAGCGCACTCCACCTGAACAAACCCCAACAAGAAACACAGACCACACGTGCAGCGAATGAGATTGACCCACACATGCAGAAACGAAATCAGTCCCGCACGCTATAAAAGACCGACAGCGTGCCCCAAAAGGATATCCTGATGAGAGCAAGAGGCAAGAGGCTCGAAACAAGCTTGTTGATTTTAATATTTCATTTTAATAATTTCTTAACAGATGTTGCTCCCTAGACGGTTGAGCTTTTTTAGATTTTCAAAGGACATTTTCATATTGTTCGTGATATATATATATATATATATATATATATATATATATATATATATTATATCACCAATGTGTGTGTGTATGTATGTAGTATGTTTGTATGTATGTATGTGTGTGTGTGTGTATATGTATGTGTATGTATGCATATGTATATATATATATATATATATATACATATATATATATATACGTGTGTGTGTGTGTGTGTGTGTGTGTGTGTGTGTGTGTGTGTGTGTGTGTGTGTATGGATATAATCTTATAAAAAATGATTATATGTTGTGCCCTTTTTTCACTCTCTCTCTGTATCTCTCTGTCTCTCTCTGTCTCTCTGCCTCTCTCTCTCTCTCTCTCTCTCTCTCTCTCTCTCTCTCTCTCTCTTTGTCATATTCATTTTACTGTCTGATTTTATACATGCTAATTATTGTACGTTTTAGTACATTTCCATTTCAAATTATTACATTTCATGCTGTTCCCCCTCCCCCTTCCATCCTCTCTCTCTCTCTCTCTCTCTCTCTCTCTCTCTCTCTCTCTTTTTGCCGGGGGGTGTTGAGCGATAGTCAGATGCAGCGGACGCATGTTAATTGGCTCTGTTTAAAAGTGCTAATTACACTGGATTTGGGCAGTGTTTTCGACTGTGTGTCTGGCGATTGCCTTGGTGGTATACCATGCCTTCATCACAGCTGGATTTCCGTGCGCGGTGTGGCTGTTTTATACCGGTATTTCTCTCCTTCATGTTGATGAGAGCCAGAAAAAGTGCCGCCATGTACGTGAAGAAATTGAAACTTAGGACGAGGATAGACGGTGTTATGGCAGGCTGCCTCCTCACGCTTCTGTTTTGGGGCAGTTTATTACTGCAATGTGGAGATGTGGAACTAAACCCCGGTCCACCACGTAAGGACAGCAGTCGTCAAACCTCGTTGACCCATGATAGCCGCAAAGTCAGCACTGAAAAGACAGCAAGTTCGTCATCACGTGAGACATCGTCCTCTCTAACGTCCGATGTCCCCTCCAACCTCGATTTGATGGCAATGCTTCAGACGATGAACACTAAATTTGATAATATGAAAGATGACATCAGAGGTATCCGTGATGGTTTGGATGGATTACAGGAGGAGGTTCATACGTTGAGGCAAGAAGTGAATGACCTGCGCTGTGAAAATGATGATCTAAAGAAGAGGATCCAGGATGCTGAAAGGAAGGCAGACGATCTAGAAGGGCGTTCCAAGCGGAACAATTTGATCTTTCACGGTCTTCACCGCAGGCAGAACGAGACGCAGGAGGAGTGTGAGGCTTCGGTCCGAGAGCTGATGACGGACCAGCTGGAACTGGCTGCTGATGTACACTTTGACAGGGTGCACCGCCTGAGCAGCAAGCCGAACGCACCTGTCATCGCATGTTGCACTTTCTTCAAGGATAAGGAGAAAATTCTTAAGGCCAGGAGTAAACTAAAGGGGACTAATGTGTTTGTGGGGGAAGACTTCTCCCTGCGTGTAAGGGAGATAAGAAAAAGACTGTCTCCTCATTTGAAGAAGGCCAGGGAAGAAGGGAAACGTGCCATCTTGGTGTACGACCATCTCCTGATCGATGGTAGGAAATATTACCTTGGTGAGGGAGAAACTCTTAGGACCAGTGAATAGGGGGGTGGCCAGCCCAGTTCAACACCGGTTACACCGGTCACATTTTTGAGGCACGCACGTGATAGTTGTGCGGGGCGACGGGTGGTTCGGAGCAGGAGAGGGTATGTGTGTGCAGTGAGAAGTGAACTTGTTGGCATTGAAAATACAGAGTGTGTAGGGGGTCAGGGACGGGGGATACATGTAAATAACCAGGAAAGGATTATTTTGAATGATCGTGGTAATGACAAGTTGAATGTTCTCATTAATGAAGATTCTGGCTGTAGTAATATTCTGCTGTACCCGGAAGTGAACGAAAATGATTTTGTACATAACATAGAGAATGCATGTGAAGGTATCTGCCACACTTCATCACATGGTGAACTGAATGGCTGTGACATTGTCAATGACAGTTGTGGTGGGGGGTCATCTCAAAAGGAGGCATGTCATGAACCGAATGGCTGTGACATTGTCAGTGACAGTTTTGGTGGGGGGTCATTTCAAAAGGAATCAAATGATGACAAAGTCGGGGTTCGTTATTGTGATGTAACTTCTTGTACTTCTGTATGTGATGTAACTTCTTGTACTCAAACGAAAAAAGACATGAATGGGTATACAAACATAAGTAGTAGTATGTATGAAAGCATGTGTGATTATGGTGAATCCAATAAATTCGAGACATGTTTATTTCTGCATTGGAATGTTAATGGACTTTTACCCAAGCTAAGTAATAAAGAATTTATGTCTTTTTTGTTAAAATTTGACTTCATATGTCTTGTTGAGACGTTTGTAGAATGTCCCCAACACCTCACTTTCCTGGGTTACACTGTTTATTATAAACCCGCTATTAAGTTTACAAAGCAAGGAAGAGGATCAGGTGGAATTGTCTGCCTAATTAAAAATGAGTTTATATCTTATATTCAGGAAATTAAGACAGACCATCCCAACGTTCTTCTGTTTCTGATTGATAAGAGTGTGTTTGACCTTGAAGAGAACATTATATATGTATGTACGTATATCCCACCTGAAGGATCACCTTATTATAATCATTTTGATGTTGACAATGGTGTTGATGAACTTGAACAATGTCTTTTTGATTGCATGTTGGAGTTAGATGATGTGTTTTGGATTCTATCGGGCGATCTTAACAGTAGAACTTCTAACATTTTTCCTGATATTATAGACTTCAATGATGTCAGTTGTAACTTTTTTCATGATCATTCTGATATGGCTAGCATTATAAGGAATTCGGCTGACAATGTACTTAATAAATATGGGAAAAAATTATTGAATATGTGCACAGCTTTTAGTCTGTGTATTCTAAACGGAGTGTGCAATGGGGTATAGATGGAAATTATACTTATATATCTGAGTCAGGAAACAGTGTCAATGACTACTTTCTGCTGTCTAAGAGACTGTTTGTTATTGTTGTCTCATCGTGTAAATTGTTAGTGTCGGAGAGAATAGAGTCTGATCATTTGCCAGTTGAACTGCATTTAAAATTTAAATTGAAAAGAAATGTTACAAGGGGGCATACCATTACCGATGATCAGTTTATTGAAAAGTTTGTGTGGGATAATGATTTAGGAACTATATATTGTCAGAAAATGTTCTCTGACGAAATAGTATCTGAACTCGATGGGGCCATTAGCCTGATTGATTCTGATTACAATGGTGCTCTGAGTGTCTTTAATGAGTGCATCAAAAAACAAGGCCAATGTATGAAAAAGAAAATCAACTTGACAAAATATCATAAAAGTGATGACTGGTTTGATGGAGAATGTAAGTCAAGCAAGAAGAAAGCAAAACAACTGCTTAACATTTTTAGAAAATCAAAAGAGAAAACTGACAGAGACGCATATTGCATAGCAAGACGAGAGCATAAACATCTAATAGATAGAAAAGAAAAACAGTATAATGATATAATATTAGAAAGGCTTGTTTCTTCAGTAAATAATCAAAAAGAATTTTGGGAGAATGTACATAAAATGTCCAGTAAAAGAAAAAAGTAAATAATAATTTAACAGTTGATGATTGGTTTTACCATTTTAAAGGTTTACTTGAAGTGGAAGTAACTGGAGAGTGTAATAACGAAGCTAATGATGAATTTGAAACAAATTATAATGTTGAAGAAGACTTTAGCACGATGAACCGTCCGATATCAAAAGAAGAAGTGTTACTTGCTGTTAGAAAGGTAAAGAACGGTAAATCTGCAGGCCCAGATGAAATTATAGGAGAAATGTTGAAACATGGTGGGGATCGAGTTATTGATTTTTTCGTAAAATTGTTTAATGTGTTGTTTGATAAAGGTGTTTTCCCAGATAATTGGACAAACTCTATTCTAATTCCTTTGTTTAAAAAGGGAGACGCAGATAATCCAGGTAATTATAGGGGTATATATCTATGTGATACGAGCAGTAAAATCTATAGTACAATCATAAATAGCAGACTTCAAGAATGGGTTACAGAATATAATTTGACAGGTGAATATCAGGCAGGATTCAAAAGGGGCTATTCTACTGTTGATCATATTTTACGTTGTTGTCATTGGTTCAGAAGCAATTTTGTTTAAACCGCAAATTGTATGTAGCCTTCATCGATTTTGAGAAAGCTTTTGATTCCATTAACAGACACCTATTATGGCCTATACTCTTGAGAAATGGCATAAAAGGCAAAATGTTTCGTTGTATTCATAGCATGTATACTAATGTTAAAACCAGAATTAGATGTGGTTCCATGCTTACAGATTACATTAATTGCACACGTGGAGTAAAACAAGGGGATGTATGCGGTCCCGTTTTGTTTTCCTTGTTTATAAACGAATTAGCATTAGAAGTTATTAGGGAAGGGAAACACGGGGCTATTTTTTCGTCAGACTATTTTGAACTGTTTATATTGCTTTTGGCTGATGATGTTGTGTTGCTGTCTGAAACTGTTATCGGTCTTCAAACACAGCTGAATAATCTGTATAAAGCAGCTTCAGCTCTCCAGCTAAAAGTAAATATGGACAAAAGTAATATTATTGTGTTCAGAAAAGGGGGGTATTTAGGAGCTAGAGAAAGATGGATGTATGCAGGAGCTGTGATGCCTGTTGTTAATGTATACAAATACCTAGGAATTTGTTTTTCAACAAGATTGAGTTTTGTTATGGCATGTCGTAATTTAAGTAGTAGAGCTAAAAACGCTTTACTGTGCATTTCACAAAAGTTATATAAGTTTAAAAATAACTCGTTGACTGTCCTTTTGAAGATTTTCGATTCACAAATTCAGCCGATTGTTCAGTACGGCGCAGAGCTATGGGGACTTGATAATGCGGCATCTGAATGTGAAAAGGTTCACTTATTTGCTCTCAAAAGATTTTTAGGCGTAGAGATGCGAACTCCTAATGACTTTGTTTATGGAGAGACAAACAGATACCCTATATATATTAATTCAGCTGTAAAATGTATAAAGTTTTGGTTAAAATTGACAAGAATGGAGGAATCTAGGCTACCCCGAAAAGCTTACAAAATGTTGTATGATTTAGATATACGTGGAAAGAAAAATTGGGTTACAAATGTTCGTTGTAAACTATATATGTTTGGTTTTGGATATGTATGGCTTAACCAAGGTGTTGAGGGGATAGACAGATTTCTGCAAGATTTCAGAGAACGATTAATTTTATGTAGATGGTAAGAGTGGGACTCTCATATTAGTGATAGTGAAAGGTTTTATGTTTACAGAACGTTTTGCAAGGTACCTGAGGTAAAAATTTATTTACCGATGAATTTAGACAGGCATTTAAGGTTTGTATTGACGAGGTTTCGATTTGGCATTTCTGAAATAGCGCAACATCGTTTACGTTACAAAACACATAGTAATGCTGACTTAAAATGTCCGCTTTGCAAAAATGAAAAAGAAGATGATGTTCATTTTGTCTTATGTTGTCCTGTTTTGAGTGACTTAAGAACACAGTATATACCTAGTAAATTTTATGCAGATCCAAATAAATTTAGACTTATGGCAACAGAGCATAAACAAACTGTGAAACAACTGTCCATTTATCTTTACAAAGCATTCAAGCTGCGTTCTGTTCTGGTTTCTTGATTAGATACTAAATATGTTGTTAATTATGCATTTGTGTAAAGAAGTTATGTATCCCTTCATGAGGGGCAATGGCCTATACATGAATAAACTTCCGTTTCCGTTTCCGTTTCTCTCTTTTTGCCCCCCCCCCCCCCCCCCCCCACTCCCCCATTGCTTAATACATTCTACGTATTTTCATGCCTTACGAAAAATGATTACATGTTGTGCCTCTTCTCTCTCTCTCTCTCTCTCTCTCTCTCTCTCTCTCTCTCTCTCTCTCTCTCTCTCTCTCTCTGTGTGCGAGCGTGCGTGTATGTGTGTGTTCAAAAATATGTACGTACTTTGTCACATTCATTTTACTGTCTGTTTTCATATATGCTAATCTTGTACGTTGCAGTACATTTACATATGTTCCCCCAGCCCACCTCACTCCCTACCCCCACTCTCTCCTTCCTCTTCATTATTGTTATTCTCATTTTCATTTCTTTTTTTTTTGTTTTGTTTTGTTTATTATTATTCTTATTTTTTGTTTTGTTTTCATTTCTCTTCTATTTTCATTTGATGTTCCATTATGATTGCATGACCGCTTTGTTTGCTTGTTTGCTTTCTTACATTATTTCATTTCACTGCATGTTGTGTAGTCCCTGCTCAGGGCGAGGACTGGATGTAAAAAAGCGCGTCAGTGCTTATCTATTATCCTCGTAAATAAAGAATTTCGTCTTGTCTTGTCTTGTCTTGTCTTCTCTCTTCTCTCTCTCTCTCTCTCTCTCTCTCTCTCTCTCTCTCTCTCTCTCTCTCTCTCTCTCTTTCTCTCTCTCTCTCTTCCGGTCATCTGACCTCATGTCTGTTTTTCTGCATGCCTCCCCTGTGAAAAGCATTTTCTTCCACTGTTGAAATTTCTGTGATCATCTCTTTCGGTCTCAATCTCGGTCTTGCGTCTCTCTCTCTCTCCCACCCCTCTCTCTTTCCCCTCTCTCGCTCTGTGTGTGTGTGTGTGTGTGTGTGTGTGTGTGGTGTGTGTGTGTGTGTGTGTGTTCTAGAACGGCAAATTCTCATCCTGAGCTCAAAGCCAGAGACGACACTCGCCGCTGCAAAATCATTTGTCGGGAAGAGAAACAGAGGAGGAGTGTTTGCAGCATTCGCTGACAGTTTCGCTTGCTATGAAACTCCAAAATGGGAGATTATTTCAATCAAAATCAGGCTGTAGGGCATTATGTAATTTTCAAATGGCTCCTTGTACGGACCCCATGCTGGTGATGAAGACAGCCAGAAAAGATTTGACATGTCTGTCTGTCGAACAATAGCCACATGCGCACATATCATCACAGGTGGGGATTTCAACTTCTCATCTATGGACTGGACAACATACACACTGAAGACCGTAGCCACACACCTTGTCGTTTATCGACTCCGGCCAGGACATGGGACTGGTACAGTTGATCAATTTGCCCACCAGAGGAGAAAATACCTTGGACCTGTTCCTCATGAACGACCTCCTCCTTAGCTCCAAGAAAGAGGGCACGCCAGGTCTGTCTCTAAAATCAGAAATTTTCTAGTGCACTTCATGCAGCGATCCGTTCGCGATCTTCAAAAGCTGACTGGTCCGGCCTATGCACTATTGTGCGACAGCTCTCCAAGTCTATCACTACCTCTTTCCATGGCATCAATGATACCGAAAAAGTCTGACCAAACTCCAACGATAGCCTACACTCTGCAGTTAGATAGTTTGTCCCCTAACTACTCCACAAGCGAAAAATTAATGATAAGCAGTGCTGGATGGACGGCGAAACAAACAATAAACAAAAATTAAAAAAATAAAAATAAAAAAAATTCTCAGAAGGGATAGACCACGCAGAAAAAGTTACAAAATAATAATGATAACAACAATAATAGATAAGTGAATCAATAAAAGAAAAGAACACTGGCAAAAAGAGTATCAGTGATCGAAACAAAATTCGAGTTCTGAAGCGCTACATCTAGCGTCGACTTCGACTTGTTTACCGTACTCTGAGACTCTCAGTAATGAAAGCGTGAAACGTCCGACCGGACTAACACCAGATCTCAAGGCTCAGAAATGGCCAACATTTTCCTTTCAAAGGTGGACAGCAAGCTGGTCACTGAAGCAATGACACAGCAGAAGCACTGAACGCCTGATTTCTGTCTACAGTCAGCGAAAGCTCCCTATGCACACTGTTCTTGGAGGCAGGAGTCAGAAAACTACTTAAAAGCTTAGATCCTATCAAAGCACCGGGTTATGGTGGAAAAAGTCTCAGGACCCTGAAAAAATATGGAGGACGAGGTCTCTCCGGCACTGGAACTCCTCTACCCATCATCAGTATCACAGGTGTATCACCACGTGACTAGAGGACAGCTAACGTCACATCAGTTTTCCATCAAGGTGAGCGCTGCATAACTTGAATTGCATAAACTTGAACAGACCGCATGTACATAATATGTACATATTATGTGAACACGCAGTCATATGACATTCGTTGGGTTGATAAGTGGTCACAGCTTTTTACAGGCGAAAGGGATCGGATTGAGAGTGAGGGACAAAGCTGGTGGGGGAAAGGGACTGGGGGTGGGGGTGCAGTCGCAGCCAGATTTGTGCGGGGATAAACACTTAAATTTAGGCGGCCAGGGCACATCATGAGCTAGTCTGCACTGTCTGGGGAGGGGTTTGGGGAGGCAGTATGGGCTAGCCCATGCTGTTCAGGGAGGGAAGGGAAGGGATAGGTTTGGACGGGCAGATATTTTCAAACTGTCGTGACACCGTCCCGACCTCCACCAGCTGAAGTCAGCATACTTGATCTGTTGTAGGGCTGTCTTCCCGCAAACGACATCCAGTAGAGCATTAAGTTGCAGCGATATCCTACTGCAGTGGCCGCGCGCACGCATGTGTGTGTGTGTGTGTGTGTGTGTGTGTGTGTGTTTCTCGAGTCAGTGCTGTCAAGCTCTCCATCGAACCACCTTATTAAGCCAGCAGTAATATCAAATATACTGATCATATCACCGATTATCAAGTGTGTTAAACCATCAAGATGCACATTGGACCACGCTAAGATCTACCGACATCAGTCAAGAAAAGTGTGTTAAACCCATCAAGGTGGACATTGGACCATGCTAAGATCTACCGACATCAGTCAAGAAAAGAAAACTCCGTCGGTATGGCCATATACCAAGATCCAGAGCCTTCCGACGAACAGTTGAAGGAGGAAGATGGAGGGGAAGACAGAAAAGAAAAATCCTGGTGGTTTGACAACATTGCAGATGGACGGGGACAATATTTGGATTGACCCAGACCTTGGCAAACAACCGACAGAACTCAACTGTTCTTCAGTGTTTTGGCCCAGTGACCCCACAGTGTTTGGGAGTAGTAGCAGACATAGCAGCAGCGGCGTGCTGACAAGTGGCTTAACTTTGTTGGGAGGTCGCTTCGTGAAGTGCATAACTGGAGAAGTTTTTTTTTTTTTTTTTTTTTTTTTTTTTGTATGTATATTTCCTCACTGATGGGGAGGAACCAGATATTTCTCTGGAAGAGGTGGCGTAATAAGGGAAGCCACTCTTCAATGTGTACACTCGTTTGCAGGAAAGAGCGTAGGCTGAGGTGTGTTAAGTGCAGCGCAGTTTCATCTAGAAATGGCAGACAGAAGGCTGCTGCAGCCGCGCAACGGTTTCCAGCCGTTACTTCTGTAAAGCGGCGCGGGTGCAACCATGCAGTACCTATCATCAGCATCAAAGTCGCAAGTTTGGGAACCATCATCATGGCCCAGATCGCCATCTCGAACACTTTTACTCTGGTAACGTGAATCAGCAACCTTCAAGCTGAACTGATGAAAGAAGTTGACGGACAGTTGAGGTAAACACAAAGGTGAAGAAAGAAAATGTTCTGACGAATTGGTTATCCTTTACAGTATGAGTCATAGGCTATTACAGCCGGATCCGTTTCGGTACAGTTTTTTTTTTTCTTCAGAGTTAACATCAGTTTTGACTGTTGTCCTGAAAAGCCGTTCGAATGAGAAATCGAGGTTCTGTGTGCGAACGCACACTTGTTTTGCCTCGTTAAATCCTATCATCAACCTTTGGAAAAGTAAGCCCCGTGTGCTGATGGTGATAGATGACCATAGACCTCATATAACCGTCCTAGCCGTAAGTGAGCCTGAGGCGAGGCGGCCCCACCGCAAACACCGCGTAGCCACCAATTGGAGATAGTCGGCGCTCAGCTGTCTGTTGTTTACAGTGTATGATTAAGCGGGGCAGAGATGAAGAGGGTCTATGTCCACACCGTTCATGATCTCCGTTGACCCATTTTTAGTGTGTGTGTGTGTGTGTGTGTGTGTGTGAGAGAGAGAGAGAGAGAGAGAGAGAGAGAGAGAGAGGAGAGAGATTTGCACACACATCGTACATACATAGACACACACATGCGCCCATGCATACACATGCACATGTACACATCGACATGCACACAGACACACACACACTCACACACACATATATAACACACCAAGGTTTTTCTTTTTTTTTTTTTTTTAATGATATTCAGATGAAGAACCAAATCCCTTAGCAAAGGTGGAAACAAAGGCTGTCTAACACCAGTAAAATCAAATGAAAAAAGGCACAGCAAGCCATGTAATTAAGTAATACATGGTCAAAATACTTTGGTAATGACAACAAATATATCAAGACAGTAAAGAAATGGATGGCAGCGTAGAGCAACATGGAAAGTCTTATGAACTTATGGCTCTGTTCTTTTCTATGGTAGATGTATGTTGCCAGATTGTAAACAGCATGAGCATTTCTCTTGACATGAGCAAATAAACTTTAAAAGTTGTTATAGTATGGCTAAACTTGAGTTTTCATAAACTAAGCTGAGCAACCTGGCCCAACAAGAAAGGCAGTTCATCTTCCTTTGTCGTGCTACCTGGATGACACGCACAGACAGCACACATATGCCATGCATACACATGCATACATGCAAATTGACATGCACAAAAACATACATACATACACACACACCACACACACACACACACACACACACACACACACACATTGAGATGACAAACATTTGCATTTAATACACACACATACACAGTCACACACACAATATGTGTTGGAGAGAGAGAGAGAGAGAGAGGGAAAACACTGATGGGCACTTCGGTGCATACTGGCATATTATCATTTCACTAGTCTGGTGAAGACAGCATAGATACTTTTTTTCAGTACTTTAAGCTTTTTCTAGTCTGCCATCAAAAGGTTTACTCACTGTCATCAAAATGTCAATATTCTACAGCTAATCTCTTGGGTTTCTCTCACTCTTCACTCTGCCATGCATAAACACACTCTGACTCATGCACATCGTCAAAGCTCTCTCTCTCTCTCTCTCTCTCTCTCTCTCTCTCTCTCTCTCTCTCTCTCTCTCTCTCCCCCCCTCCCGTCCTCTCTCTCTTTCTTTCTCTCTCTCATATATAATAAAAAAATGGTAATTGACTTGTTTCTGGCTTGCTATGTACATAAAAAATGAAGATATAACATAAAAGCCTGCTTCATAGCCGTATCGTTTAAACTATGTGTTTGAAAGAAGGCATCAAAAACTAGAATATGCTGAAGATTTCTCTGATGTCAAAGAACATTCCAGTTAACAATGTTTAAACATGTACGCCCAACATGTTTCTCACAGAGCAATACCATGCATTTCAGAAAAATGTCTTCAGTTTGTTATGAGCAATTTGTAGCAGGTAACAAGAAATGAGACATGTCATTCATGGCACTACCTTCTGTAAGGTCAGGGCGGTAATGTACAGTACAGGCTTGCCTGTATGTGCTAAGCGAAAAATAGTAGCGATCCGGCAGCTCCACACCTAACTAGTCCTTAAGGGAAAAAAAAGGAAAAAAAGAAAGAAAAAGAAAAGATTTTTTTTTTTTTTTTTTTTTTTGCACTCTCCCTGTTTTCCATCGCAATATAATCAAGTTGGATTAGCGATGTATGCAGCCAGACCCAGATCCAGATCCAGAATGACAGCACCATGAGCAAACCAATTCTTCAGATTCTTTTTTGTGCTTACACAGTGCCAGAGAAGACATTTGGATTAGTAGCCCCTCCCCTACTTGCCCAACCTCTCTGTCTCTCTCTTAAGATCACACTAAGCTGGAGTTGATTATAACAGCAAGCTCCATCTCACTTGGACTTGGGCGGTGGTAAAGTGGAAGAAGATTATGACTCTGTTGTCTGCTTCTGGCAGCTGGGGTTTTCCAATACTTTATTACTTCTGATCTTGAAACCAATACCAAATTATAGTTATGCACAAATAGAAGCAGTGGAGGTGGGTAGGGGATGGATGATCATATAACCACAAGATGGCAGAGGTAATGTTTAATTTATCACTGAGATCCTCTGATTTACTGCCTACCTTCTGCAAGTGTGCCTGGAAGTTGAAAATGATGGGAATAGCAATGTTTTTCAAGCGGGTGGTTAGGCCAGTACAATCAAAACAGGATTCCTCAAAGTGATCTGCGCATAACCTGGAGAACTCAGTTACTTGAAATTTGTTCCTCTTTAAAGCTGCGACTCACTGCTTTCTCCTTTCTTTTTTTGTTGGAAATGTAGAAATGAACAAAAGCACAAACAGCATCTGATTAATTTAGGTGTCAATCATGTGATCACTACATTAATACATGCATACATGTACACATACATGCATTCATGCATTCACACACATATACATACATGTACATTTACAGTTGAATGAATAAAGAAGTGAATGCTTTATAGATAAATGGAAAAATATGGACATGTTTACCAAAGAAACAATTTCTCCTTTCTTTTCCTATTTGAGCAGCCCCAGGCCATGGTGTACCTCATTTTTTGTCAGGAAAAAGACAGAGAATTTATTGTTACATGTGATTATTGAGGCTATGTCAGCCTACATTTAAAATGAGAAAAACTACATTTCTGTCTCTGTTTTTCTTTCTCTGTCTCTCACTCATGTCTGTCTGTCTCTTCTCCTTTGCTCTCCTCTCTTTCTCCCTGTCTCTCTGTCACAGAGACACATACACACGAACACACATACACACATTCACACTCGCACACACACACACACACACACACACACACACACACACACACACACACACACAAAAATATTTACTGTGGCCCTTCACCCTCACAAGTTCAGATTTCAGTTACTGGAAAATGGATGTGGTTAAACAGATTTGACAAAATATAACAAAATCTCTCAATGAGACAATGAACTGACTCACCTGTTTGTCTTACAGTACCCATCACGGAGCTGTACAGCAATAAGCAAAGCTGGCTCATAAGTCACAAACACGTCGGCCAGTGCTGAGATGTGTTGCCAACAGCTGCTGAAACACACTGACCGGTCTCCACAATATGGCGGCACGATAAGGCCAGTCACCGACTGTGCTTACACAGTCTTGATAAAAGAGGTCTGTGTGGATGACACTCGCATGTAGCTCTCTCTTTTTCTGTCTCTCTCTCTTTCTTTCTCTTCCCACCCCCCAGAGCTAGCAAAGATGAAACATCTCTTGGATCAGTGCTTTGGGTGATACCATTCACAGAGTCCCAAGTTATTTACAGGAAAGCAAAGAACTGTTATTCAGTGGCGAAACCTTGCCAGGCATAGCTGCATGTGTACAGCAAGTTGCTTTGAGTTTGACTGAGCACTTCATTTACTTGTGAGACTGAGACAGGCATGATATAGAACACTCGTTAGCGGAGATTTAGTGTGGGCCTGGACTGCTCATTTTGTTTTGAGTGCATCCCAGGACCCCCTAATGTTTTTTTTTTTCTTGCTTCTAATGCTTATAAGATGTGATGCAGATACACATTAAATGGGGAGATCTGTGTTTGCGTAACTGTAACATAGAGAGGAAAGAAACTGTAGGATTAGAAAGAGCTAGATAGCAGATAGTCTTCAGAGAAGAAGCCCTCCTCAGACAAGTGTTATGGCCCTGAACTCCATACCTTTAAGGGGACTGGATGACACCATTGGCATGATTCCTGGAAGCCCTTCAGCTGTCAGAAATATATTTGGCTCTGCTGGGATTCAAACATGCTCCTCCTGGATGGTTGGGTGTCTCAGGGCATGCCTTTTTTGATGGTTATGTTACCACATTTGACACCTGTTCTAAGTTTGGAAATTTAAGACCGATGAAGTTCACATTTGTTCCTCCTCAACCAGGTCCAACTGGAACTATGTTCAACTGCCCCTACCATTGCCTTTAGTATTCTGGTCCTCTTTTTGCCAGAAGGCCCGAGCTGTTTCATGAGATCATATGGTGATGAGCCTGCAAACCCTTTGCTCCAACCTCTATGGGAAGACAGTGACCTGAAAGACAGGTTCTGTACAGTGTTGAGATGCTGGCTAGACTAGCACACTTCTCAGTGTTATAGATGTGAGCTTCATCCACTTGATGATGAGACAACAAAAAATGTTAACAGTGTGCTTACCTGATGATGAGAAAAACAGAATATGTTTACAAAGTGTGTTCAGTTGATGATGAGACAAACAGAAAATCTGTACAAAGCGTGCTCAACTGAAGTGAGATAAACAGAAAATGTTTTCAAAGTTTGCTCACCTGATGATGAGACAAACAGAAAATGTTGATAATGAAAACTTCAGATAAGATAATGCCTCCTTCAAAAGATCGTATTTATCAGTAGTCTTTGTCTGTGATTTAAGATTTTCCTCCCTGTCTGTGATCCTAGATTTACCTCCCTGTCTATGATACTAGATTTACCTCCCTGTCTGTGATAATAGATTTACCTCCCTGTCTGTGATACTAGATGCACCTCCCTGTCTGTGATACTAGATTTACCCCCAGTCCATGATGCTAAATTTAAAAACATTTCTGACTGTGATACTAGATTTACCTCCCTGTCTGTGATATAGATTTACTTCCCTGTCTATGATACTAGATTTACCTCCATGTCTGTGTGATACTAGATTTACCTCCCTGTCTGTGATACTAGATGCACCTCCCTGTCTGTGATACTAGATTTACCTGCCTGTCCATGATGCTAAATTTAAAAACATTTCTGACTGTGTTACTAGATTTTATACCTCCCTGTCTGTGATACTAGATTTACCTCCCAGTCTATGATACTAGATTTACCTCCCTGTCTGTGATACTAGATTACCTCCCTGTCTGTGATACTAGATTTACCTCCCTGTCCATGATGCTAAATTTAAAAACATTTCTGACTGTGATACTAATTACCTCCTGTCTGTGATACTAGATTTACCTCCCTGTCCTGTGATTTACACGTACAGATTACCTCCTGTCTTGAACATTTCCTGTCTGTGATACTAGATTTACCTCCCTGTCTGTGATACCAGATTTACCTGTCCATGATGCTAAATTAAAAACTTTCTGACTGTGATACTAGATTTACCTCCCTGTCTGTGATACTAGATTACCTCCCTGTCCATAATGCTAAATTATATTTTGTACTAAAAAGATTTTTTTGTGGTCTCCCTTCCATGTGTAACAGTCTATTGTATACATAAAGGGCAAAACATGGATTTTGCACACAGGTTACTTTGAAAGACCTTTTAATATATATGAATACTAACAGAAACAACATGATTGAAACATGAGAGTCATGGTGTTGATTACATTGGTTTGATTAGTATGATAACAGCAAAACAGAAGAAAAGGCTCAGAATATATCAGTCTACCTTTAAGAGATGTGAAAGGTGGGTAGAGTGTGTAATCCAGCAAAGAAAAAAGACAGGCAATGAACACATACTAATTTTTCCCAAAATGTACTCTCAACATTTGTTTGCAGTTTGTCGTGGTGCACACAGTAAGCAGTCACCAACATTATTTTTTTCTTCATTGAAGTATCGTAAATAATCATCATGTAAACTAATCTCAGAATGCTTTCTGTACGTTTGCACCTCTCTTTCATTCCCCACTTCATCCAAGCCATTTTTCTGCATTCTTTCTAATACTTTGTGAAAATGGCACATATCCTTCTCTGGCCAAGATATTGCCCTGGCAGGAAGTTCCTTGCATGCTGCATAGAGGAATTCGGACTTGCAGGGTGATGACTTTGTTTTAAGTTTGGATCAAAAAGTTCACCTTTTTGACATGAAAACAAACTCTTACCATTAGCTAAGACTTTTGATGTTTTTTATGGGGTTCTTTCCTCTGACTATAGGCTAGGAAAAGGCAAACATTTTCTTTTATTCACTAGCTTTGTGTTCCTGCTGTATCAGCAGCAGATAACAGCGCTGGGGCTGGTGCCTGGTTTGTCCCCAGGGACCTGTTTGCATTACTAGCCACTATGACTTGTGTCGTCATTAAAAAGTTAAGAATGCCTCCCTTTGAAGACCCGGTTTTTAAGGGGTCTTGGAGGATGTTATTGTTTCAGTTTTTATTGAAAAAATGTCTTTTTATGACATAAAATGGATTGTCACTTTGTAAACTATTTTTTATAGTGAACTTCTCTGTCGCAGGATCTGATATAAAGCAAAGGAACCATGGGAGGCTGCTACTCCAATGAAAGTGATACTGCTATCGCTTCTCCTCCGCATAAACTTCCCGCTGACAGGCTGCCTGGACATGCTGAGAGGAAGCCACGCTATTCTCCTTTAACAAATGGAGATTCAGAGCATGAAGAAGATGAGGTCCTGAAACAAAGCATCATACTTTTGTCAACAGATACTGTTCAGCCAACAGTCAGTTCACAGCTGTTGCCTGAAGATGCTGAAAAGGCAAAAGGGGTAGCTCCTTCAGACAGCGGTATTGAAAGCATCGGTCCTGCTGTTGAAGAATGTAATTGTGAGGCTGTTGAAAAGAAAGAAGTGAACCTGTGTAGGGCATGCCATAACAAGTTGAAAAGAATCAGTTGTGGTGCATGTGACCCCCATGGTCAGTTTTATTTTGACACATCAGAACTGCCTTTGTTACGCAATGGAAACACGTTTTGCATGTGTGGTCCTCAACAAACTGGTAAAGAGTCAATCTGTCAGGCACAAAGCTCTGGAAGTAAAGCCTGTGCTTCTGTCAACAGATATTCAGATATTCCAACCAGGTTGCTTAAATCAAACCTAAAGAAACAAGGGCAAGAAAAAAGAGACAGCAAACATGTCAGAATGTCCTGGAAATCTGCAGACAGCTTAGATCTGAACTCAGCTATGACGACATGTATGGACCGAGCAAAGAGCGAGGCATCAGATGTGTTTGGAGATGACATCAGTTTTCGAGCTCCCTTAGCCCACTTTGATTCAGTGAGCAACCAGCTGGATGTAGAAATTGTGGAGGATGAAGATGATGATAAGTTTTTTACCAGCAGAATGAGCATTTATAGTGAGATTCTGGAACTGGCCAGCAGTATCTGCCACAGTGAGTTTTCCGAAACGCCATCGAAAGACCGTCATTCCCTGAACCTCAGTGTGAGTGAAGGACAGAGTGCTCCAGATTCGATGACAAGGCAGCCATATTTATCTAGGTCAGCACCAAGTCAAAGTACTGATCAGTTGTATTCAAACGGCTGGCCAGAGAAAGACAAGGCCAGTGAAGGCAGCATGTCCAAGTTAGAAGGTCGATTGGGATCATCACCAGAGTGTGACATACAGGGTGCAGTGGTGATTGAAGAAAGGGGTTTGACTTTGAGTTCTTCACCATTCAGGTAAGAAATGATAATAATTAAATTTGCATGTCAGTCGTTGTTATAACATACTAGGTCATTTTGTCTGGGTCATATATTTTTAGTGGGAAGTTTTATTTCCTTTGCATGTCAGCCTGCACTAGGTCCTGCTTGCTGAGGGCAGTTTGCATGTCAGCAGTATGCAGTAATGCCAAGCTGTCTGGACATTGGCGAATTTTGACTTTCTTCAATAAATTAACTGTATCTAACTAGCCAGACCATCAATTTTCATAATTCTTCTTACATATTGATTAGAAAAGGATTGGTCTAAAATACTATGATGTTTTTAAAAGCTATAGTTCTTAGTTGTAAATATGCTTTCTTTTCCCCTGATTTGACAAAAAAAATTGTTCAGAAAACTTGGAATAGAACAGCCTAAGTACCCACAGCCAACTCAGACCATTGTGACAAAGCACAAAATATCACATGATCAAGCATCTTCTTTGCATCTTTCATGAAAGAGAGCAGAGAGTGAGTTTAAGTTTGACCTCATCTGGTCAACAGCATCATGGAAAATGTTTTATTCTTGTATACTACTGATCTTGTAATTGTTCATAAAATCACAGCTTGCTAACCCAGCATAGTTTCTTTTATTTGCTGTCACAACCAGTGAAACATGCAACAGTGGGCATTCAGTGATTTCTTGCTGCAAATCTCCTTCACATACAAGTCCTCATCCGGTATGATGTTAAATGTGAATGACCAGATCTGGATCCTTCATGCAGACATGATTCTACGCAAGGTGAATATTCTGTATTCACCAGTCTAGCTGTGCCCTACTTTCTGATGATAAGTGCAGATTTCATCAAAATCCCCTTGCATTCTATTCAGCACTACCTCCTTGTCTTTGTCAAGCCTGTGGTATTGCCAGTACTATACAGCTGGGAAACTTGTGGCAAATTCCCAGATTACTTCTGATATGTCCTGAACATTGGGCCTATTGCTTTTTAATTGATTCTTTTTCAAGCTACAAGCTTTTCCTTCTTTGAGAATGACTGTCATTACTCCGAGTCAGTTTTGACCTCCATTCTCTGGATTTTATTGGAGGATTTTAGTACAGATTTTTAGGGATGGATGATAACTCCTAACTGTTGGAAGGCTTGCTAAAGTCTACTGTTTGGTTAGCAGTTCTTCTGCGTATTGCCGCTATGGAAATGAGAAATCCATGGCTGTGGGAATATATACTTCTTTTCTGAGCAGCACAAAAAGAGGTTTCAAAAGTTTAGGGAATTTTCAAGGTGCAAGTGCTAACCATGAAGAAGTGCATTGAACTCATATGATTGTCCTTTCCATTTAAATCTCAGTGTATGGTATGCTGCTGATGAATTAGGACAATTCAGTTAATGTCTGAGATCAAATGAAACCATGACGCTATTTCTGCCTACCAGACTCAGAGCTGTATTTAGAATATCCGTTTTTAAATGCGTGGTTAGTGACTTCCTCTTTCAATTTTTTCAAATTGAGTGTAATTCTGAGGGATCCATCTGTCTTTTTTTCCATACATGCTGGTGACAGAACCTCCAGTGAGTGGCAATCACGAGGGAGATAACCTTTTTCGCAAGCAGCTGGGCTACCTCGGAGCCCGTGAAATCACTCTGGCAGTAGTCATGTTCCTCTGCTTCACTAAAAGAGAACATGAATCATGGACATACTGTCAGTTTCAATTTCCACTCAGCTCCAGCAGTCTGCAAGGAGCAAAGAGTATTATGTTGTCATGAGACAGCCGACAAGTGCATTGCTATTGAGTCACTTTGGTCGGCGGAGTCTTTAGAGATCAGATACTTGCAATGTTGGTCAGGAAAATAGAACATCACTCTCAGATTCTAAACCAATATGTGACAGAACTTTACTTCATGGTTCTGGTCTTGTCTTTTGAGCCCATGGCACATTGAACAGTTCTCATAGGAGCCAGAGCTTAAAAATCACAAAAATAGATGCCTCTGATGGGACACAAACTAAAGATGAGCTGTCACAATGCAGACTGGGACACGAGACTAACCACTCGGCAGCACCAAAGGGTGAACATGGATTAAATCTGATATTTTTTCAGAAGCTGGTATTTCATGTTATATGCCCTGATAATTGCCAGGGCCTTTTTAGGGCTACAAATTACCTTGATCAGTGTGCTAGAAAAAAAAAAAGTTGTGTAGATAAAATGGTTCTTAAGATTATCTTCACTTATTGCTTTTCTTTTCAGAAGTTTTATTGTACACTGTATTCTGTTTTCAGTCATGTGGCTTCCAGTGTATCAGAAAACCTGTCATATGAGTTATGTCCAGTATCAGTGGTTGTGAAGGGACGTCACATCGTAATGATGGATGCCAGGACCTACTGCCAGCTGTTGAGTGATGTCCATGAGCTGCAGAACCTGCTGCAGCAGCTCTCACAAGTTCTCCAGGTACTTATACTTTGGTGAAATTAATTATTTATGATTATTGTTATTATGACTTCAGTGATTATAGAAGATTGTCAGGATGATGTTTCCATAATTCAGCTGCAAATTCAAGGCCATTTTGAAGCGATATCTGATGCTGTCAACAAAAGATAATGTTGCTATGAATCATTGAGTGAGTCCTTTAAAATCAAAGGTATAATACCTCTTATTCTGAAAATATTGTACTGATATTCCATCAAAGAGAAATCAACGCATTTTGTTTTTTATTAGGCAGACTGATCTGTTGTTGCTTGGCCATATGAAAGCTTTGATTCTTGATCTTGTGCTGGGCCAGTCATAGGGAGTCAATGAACCAGGGTCTGTTACATTTCAGAAGCTGGTTTGTCTGGGAGTTCAGCTTGATGAGTCCTCACACTTTCCCTCTGACTTTCAGTAGATGTGTGAGATCTCAGCTGGCAAAAATGATACTAAAACAAATGTAACTGCCTTAATTTTCATAATTTTCAGTCTCCACTTTTGTTCTTCACTCAGGTTTTGAGTGGATTTTGATAAGCAGAATGACATTTTTGAGAAGTGGAATAGTTTTGAAAAGTGAAATGAGACCATAAGAAACTGCTAAACAGTTGAAACCATTTGTCAGAAAAGGCTTCATTGTCTTCACAGAAACTACAAAAGAATTAAATCAATGTAGTCACATACTCAGGTGAAGAAATAAGGTACTGGAATACATTTAGCCTAAGTACACATGTTGATTACTATTATTTAACGATATTCATTTATCACCTTACCAGGTTCACACAGTGCAGGCGTAAAGTTATCCTTTCAGGATATAGTATTCAGTGATCATCATAACAGATAGTTGCAAATTCTGACAAAAAGTTCTATTGTTAAAATACAATATTCATCATGCAAATTCTGACAAAAAGTTCTGTTGTTAAAATACAATATTCATCAATCATCTGAACAGTTTTCACCAGGTAGTGGCAGAAATAGAATACTCATTCATCACCTTGACAGATTTTTACAAAGTATTAGCATAAAGTTATATTGTCAAAATATTACACTCTTGTATTAGTTTAACAAAATTTACCAAATATTGGCGTAAAGTTACAGTGTGTGTGGTAGAGGAAGTACTGGCACTGAAGCGGAGGGAGGAGAGAAGCGGGGTTGATGACCCGTGCTACTGTTACATCAAAATTCTCTGCCCCATTGTCATCAGTGTTGTGTGTCCATCTTTGTGTTGGCTCATATCAAAAGTCAGCTAGACAGGCAGGTTGAAGCAAGTGAGAGTAGGAAGGGGCTGAGGGGGTGAAGGCAGGCATTGAAAAATAATGTAAACTGATAACCCTAATTGCAGTTTGTGATGCAGAGAGAGAGAGAGAGAGAGAGAGAGAGAGACAGAGTGGATGGTGTGGGTTGCTGATTGTTACATCATAGACATGACGTATTGTCCCCATGGGAATAGTCAAGGACACTGGCCCACAAATGCACCCCTAGTCTTTGGCAGAACCAACTATGAACACAACCGACACATATGTCTGGTCCAGCTTCTTCACCACAGCCCACCTCAGATATGACTAACGATTGATCATAGACTTGACACAAAGAGTTAAACAACGATTGACACAAAGAGTTAAACAACGATTGACAATAACGATTGACACAAAGAGTTAAACAACTAACAGCAAATAAGTCAGACCTGTTTACCCTTACGATTTTGCCGTAATTTTTACGGAAAAAAATCGAAATTACGGGAATTACAGCCCCCCCAAATATTACGGGAAAAAAAAAAAGAAAATGGTTAAATGTGAAGTTTTGTCTGCTACCGTTTCGGTCAAAAGCAGTAAGAAGACATTTCCCAGCGTGCCTTGGGTTTTTCACTTTGTCAAAGATGGCGAAGAAGTGATCTTACGCACCAACGGCCGCTCTTCCAAATCTTCAAAAGTTGCGAAAGTATTACGATTATGAAAATTACAGATTTTTGAAATTTAAATTACGGGGTTTTGTCTGAGATATTACAGGTACATAAGTTTGCGGTAAACAGGTCTGAATAACTATCAACTCAGCCCCCTTGATATTGTATCTGGAATGAGGATTAGGCTTCATAAAACTATAACAAAATGCCTCGAAAAACTTGAAGAGGCAAAGAGAACAAGACACACATGCTTCTCAACACCAAGACAGAACTTGGCTGTGAATAAAACAATGAATGTCACTTCTGTCAGTGTGCTGTTCTACCTGTCCCCAATTTAACACACATAAACACTAATCTCTGAATACATCCATTCCCACTGACTACAGTTGCAGAAGTTTCTTGCTATCAATAAAACTGGTCAAGGTGACACCCATATATTCATGCATGCACACACAGAGATACCTACAGTTACACACATACCACATATTTGCTTATGCACTTGCACACAAAAGTAACAACAACAGCAACAAACATTTGGCTTAATTCCTTTGCAGATTCACTTGACTATGATTTGAAAATTGTTTCAGGTGGATGAAACAGAGGAAATGGACCGTGTCAAGAAGATGACTTGGCACAGGAATGCTGTATCAACTCCGCTCACTGCAGGCAGCCTGTAAACCTCCGGTAACCGGTGAACCTCTCTCAAGTAATCAGGATACTCAATTTTCTCCAGTAACCAGCAAATGTCTCATCATTAAGCAGTCAACATATCTCTAATTAGGTGTTAGTAAAAGAAGTGTCATGCTCACCTGGTGAAACAGTGTGGGAGAGGTTTGGATTTACTGGAACAAAACATGGCTGTTTTCTTGAACACTTGTTTTTGCTGTGTTTTATTTTGTTTTTCTGTAAAGTGGGAACATTTTTAGGATATTAGTGGCTAAATTAGTCATACTGTAACACACGAGCAAATTCCTTGTAAGCTGATATTTTGTGTTGCTGCCTGAGTGTAGTTTCTGTAAACTGAATTGTATTTGAAACTGTGTGGCCTTATTTCAACGCATGGATTTCCATTGATTCTTCATGGAATGATTTGGAACCTCGTTTATAATAAAGTGGTAAATTGTGTAAAGGCAGATTTTTTTTTTTTTTTTAACATGGCGTATTGCTGCACCAAACATGCTGAGTATGAGGAACATTTTACAAACAAGAGATTTTAAGTTTTAAATAATCCAGGTATGTGAGTGTTGTATGATTGGACACTTTAACTTTTACAATGAGCTCAAGTCAGAGTTTTCCCCAAAAGTGTATGATTCTCACCATACACTTTTGGGGAAAACTGTGACTTGAGCTCATTGTAAAAGGTTCAATATGCAGTATATAAAGAACAGAACAAAACAAAACAAAACATTAGAGTATCATGAATTAAAGAAGCAGTCATAATGTTAGTTATGGGACACCAGAAGTAAACGACATTTAAAAACAGCCATTAGAATCAAAATTTGCCAAAATCAATAAGCAAACATTAATTTCACAAACAGTAGATATATTCTTAGAAATAACAGGAAAATGTTCTTAGAAATAAACAGGAAACTTTATCTCAAGGGTTGATTATTTGGAGATTCGTGGATTAGTCTCTTACAGACACCAGAATCGGCTGTTCACCATGCTGAGGTCACAGCATATTTCGCTCAAGCATGTCTTTTGTAAGGTCAGATTTTATCCATTCTCTTATGTTTTTATTACAGTAAATAAGAATAACGAATATTTCACTGATGATGTATTATCTTCTTATTGATTTGAGTTTTCATACTCAGAACAGGTGCTTTTATCAGTGGCACTTGTTGTCAAGTTACACAGCTGATTGTGTGGGCATGAAACAAGATCGGTGTTAAAAAGTCTATCTGAAATAGAATTCTGAAAAGGGTGGACTGTGGGTCACATTTGTTGAAAGTTCTTCCTTGTTTTGATCACAATTGTATAAGGTCAAAGGGCAGCTTATGTTGTCTGCACTTGGGGAAATGGGAGTGTAACGTTGGTTTCACATGAATGTAAAAGACTGAAAATTGACTTTCATGGCATCTACAGTTGTTTATGTCAAGCTCAATCAGTTCATGAGAAAATGATGTTTCTTGGCTACTGGTAAATTCTGTCAAATATTATTAATCACATTGCAACTTACATGGCCATGAAAGGTAACTTACGAAATGGCTTTTTTCTCTCGATTTTGCCTTTCAGCAATGTTTTAAAGAATGGGCATAATCACTCAGACACAATTTTAAGTCATTGTTTGATTAAAATGTGTAAACAGACGAGTCTATGTAATACGCAGTTCTGGTTATCCGTGTGTGAATGTGTATGCATGTATGTGTGTGGTAAACTATGTTTGTATTTTCTCAACAAGTGCAAGTATTAGTGTCATCAAACTTAGCATAATATGAAGTATTGTTAAGAAATTTCCAGTCATCCCCTGTGTGAAGATGTCACTTAGTTCATGGACATAATATGCAGTTATCATTTTCAGCAGTATTTTCAATATTACAAACTTGAAATTTTGTTTAAAATTTTGATCACTTATAATTATTGCTTTACATATCAGTGAAGATATGACAAACGTACGCAAATATTGTAGATATCAAAGTCAGATCATTTACTGTTGTTTTTATCAGGCAAAGGTGCAGATATTAATATGTATGTGCCTGGATTTAGAAACAAAATTGGCTACATTTAGATGTATCTTGTCAAAGTTAGCCAAGTAAGACAAGATGATGTTATGATTTATGGTGATTTGAAAATAGTTAAGCAAGACCAGGCAAATTGGTGGTGTACGGTGATTTCACTAATGTCTTTACTGTCAGTTTGCAGAGTGAGATTCTTGCCTTTTGAAGGGTCAGTCGTTTACTAACTTGGCTTACTGATGGGTCACTTTGTTCCCTTCTTTTCTAGCCAACGCTGCAAGCCTGAGCAGCAGCTTTTGACTATTATCTTGCCCCCGCTGGCTCCTTTTGCATCTCTCCCCAGGTCCTAACACACAAAGAAGAGCAGGTTGACTGACCAGCATAGCGCCTAATATTTATTTTTAAAAAATAAAGGAAAGGAAAAGAATGACAGAGTTGGCTCCTTGCAAGTCAGACTTCAGATCATAAGTTTTTGTATCCTGTGGTGATCAGGCAGGATATGCCTTTGGCCACTGACGGCTTCCATCCAAAGTGGATTTCAGGGCACATGAAGTCTAGGTACTCTCCACCAGTTCAACACCCTGGTAGCGCAGTGCTGTGGTCGGCACTGTTCATGCTGGAGGCTGAAAAGTACAGACCATGTTTTGGAGTTTCAACCTCCGTGACATGACAGGAAACAATGGCTGCCCTAGACGTCCAGGAGGGTTAGTAATCATGCTGACCGCAACTCAACACTGGATGTGGTTGTGTTGTCTCAGACTGTCTTTCACAGTCTGAAGTTAGAGATATTGTTGTGATTGTATTGCCTCAGGCAATCTTTTACTGTCTAATGTTAGAGATATTGTTGTGATTGCTTTGTTTCAGGCTAATTTGATGGTTTGATGTTAGAGAGATTATTGTGATTGTGTTATCTCGGGCTGCTTTTTATGGTCTGATGTTAGAGATATTATTGTGCTTGTTTTGTCTGAGGCTACCTTTTACGGTCTGATTTAAGAGACATTGTTATAAGTGCAGTGACTGGGAAAACAGGAAATTATCTGGGTTTTATGGATTAAAGCTGAGCTTGACAGAAAATCACCAACTTACCAACAGTTTCATGAGAAAATCACCACCTCATCTGTTTTCATGATGGATAATATTTCATACACACAAAGAAAGGAGGAAGGGGGGGGGGGGGGGGTAGGGAGAGAAAAAGGGGAAAGGGAGTAGCAGAGTTGGATGCCAAGTACTGCGATGACCAGCCAAAGTTATGAATTTGGGGTCAGTGACAGCTACATTCAGATAGTCACCTGATTGAAATGAAGATCTTGGGGAAATGTAATCGATGTGTAGCAGGCTTATGTTGTATTCCATTTTATCATTGAGGTTCCTGTGCTATATCATGAGTAAGTCTGTGACTTAGTAGCAGAAGAAAAGCAGAAACTTGTTATGTTCCTTCCACCAAAATCATACTTCCACTTCATATGCTGAAAGTCGTTCACAATCATAGCATGGAAAGAAGAAAAAATCTTAAGGCCGATGATGGGTACAAATCTACCCAGAGGGAAAATTTCCAGTGCTGTTTGCTCTGTCACCAAATAAAACTACAATCTACTGGAAGCACTGTTACAGTGGAACTGGACATGGCTGTCTCAGAAACTATACCTCAGGAAATAATTCTTTCCCACCTGATGAACATTTTGAGCTGAGGAACTGTCTTTCTGTTGTGCCTGGCTTTCTTTGTCATATTTTAGAATCCATTCAGCTATCCTGATTATTAATACAAATTATTCCATTGCATTTTTTATGTTATGCAAAGCTGTTGAATACTTTGGAAATTTGAGGTGAATCAACAAAACACAAAAGTGTAATACACACATACATATACACCCATTTATACACTTATGCTAATATTCTTGAGTATGAAAAACATCCATCGTGTGTTTGCCTTTGCCTTTTCCCTTCTCTTGGATATTATAAGGACATCCAGATGGCTTTAGTTTTCAGAGTGTCATGCATGGCTTTTGTGTGCGTGATTCAGTTGGTGATTGTAATAGATGGAGATGATAACATCATGTGTGGTAAACTTCATTGACTCTCTGACTGTGTTTAATGGTCAGTCAGCTGCTTGTTTGAAAGAGCAAAAAAATAAGGATGTCATTTTTTTTTGTGTTCGATTGTGTATTAGTATTTATAATTTTTTCCAAAAAGGCAGAAAAAAGGAATATTAGATTTTGATTTGGTTGTGTTGAATAAGTATGTGTGTGTGGGGTGCGTGTGTAACAGGGGAATGTTTTGATGAGCTATTTTCTGCTTTTTTTTTTTTTTCTCTTCTTCAAACGTAAAACATTATGCATATAAATTGTGACATTGATTTACAACATCAAAAGATTGATAATGCAGTGACCTAGAATTTTCATGGGTATCAAAAGTCTTGTTTTGAAAAGAATAAGTTTCCAGGTGTTTTAATCTTATTCAAAACCAGATATTACATGTGCAGTTTATATTCCCAGAATTCAGACTTAAATCTTTGGTTGAATCATATGGTTACCGATGCATTTGAGTAATGAATGGAAATCCTTGATACTTAACTTTAAAAATGAACTTCCTTTAAGTTATAACTTTGGTGGAAAAGTCACCTGTTCCCTTTCTGATCTGGAAATTACTCTATAAGAAATTGAAAAAAAAAACCACTTGTTAGTTTAAAAGTGAGGTGACTGCTTGTGGAAATTGAAACAAGTTAAAAAAAAAAAGAATTATTAGTAAGTCCGCCAAAAACAAGGACAAACAAATTACAAGACAAAACGCTTTGTAATTGGCTTAAAATTTGTTTGTCCCTGTTGTTTGGCGGACTTACTAACAATTCTTATTAAAATCTAAACCACGTATGTCAAATATTTTCTTCATATGTAAACGGTTTATCATTACCAAAATTGTGTAAGCAACTCTGTACTGTTTGAAACATCTGCAATACATTATATGTTTTTGTCACAGTTTTCCTCATGTTTGGAATGTACAGCTTTCAGATTAGGCAACTTCTGGTCAGACAGTAACTAAAAAAAAAACGTTTTACAACTGTGTTTGACAGTATGAATTACAGTAATGATTTATGTAATTTAAAGAGTGTTTTAGTCTTCAGTTCTCATCAGTTATGCTGGTCAAATACAAAACTTTTTTCAGTTGGATTTTAAGAACATTGTCTTGCCCATACTGTGGAAAATTACACTCGTGGAGAATATTCTGTTTTGTTGTTGTGTTTGGTATCAGCAAAAATGTGTCCCAGTCTCAGAGCACTGAAGTGGTCTTCAGTTTTCAAGATCAGGTGCCTACCCTGTGATCTCATACATAGTCGTCCTGTGGTTTTGTTTGGCTGAATGCAAGGGGAAAATGTGATGTTTATTAATTTGAATGGCTTGCATGATTATTTTTCATTTTCCATTGTTTTAATCACTGTTATACACTATATCAGTTCAGCAATAACATTGACACAGATGAAATATTTTGTTGTGAAAAAAGATTTTCATAGTACCTTGTTCTGTGCTAGATGACAATTGACTATTAAAGCTGCCATGTTATTGATACCATCTTTGTGCTCAAGATATCTACATACAGTTCATGTTATCCCATGTGGAAACATTATTGCTGAACTTTTTTCATCTTTGGGTGTGTGTGTATTTTGGAATTTGATTTTTACTATGTATTGATAATTTTTCAAACAGAAAATATTGATCTTTCCAGGGCACATATTTTGCGTATCGCAAGGAAGTTTTACAGAACAATAGTATTTGTACACATGCAGTAAGTGCACAGCACAAGTTGACCTTTGTTTCATGGCATGATGGATGGTCTTGTTGATATCAGTAAATGCTGCTCATGAGCCCTGTGCAGCATACAAATCAACAAGCAGCAACTGTCGGATTTGAGAAGTCTGCATACCTGACTGTTGGTGTTTCTTCAAATTTTCATTTCAGGACAAGGAAAGCTGAAAAGAACTGTTCCCATTTTCTTCATTTCTTCACTTAAAACAAATATCGGTGTTTGACTCGAGTTTTAACAAGAAGTTGATATTGAATTGGTTTTATCATTTCTTTATGACTTGATCTCATTAAAGGCTGAGCGAGCGAAGAAAAAGATGTTCGCTGTTTCAGCTCAGATGTAAATCGTGATAATAATCTGTTTATAACATGTAGCACAGTATGAAAGTTAGTACCTTGTCGCTGATTTTCTTTTGAATGAAAAGAGAAAGGCTAAACATGAATTCATGTTGTTTATTACCCAACCAACCTTGGGAGCCATCTCATCACATAGAATAAGGCAAAATACTCGAGGAGAAAAAGGGGGAAAAGTCCAACTATTTTCTGATACTGTAACAGATGAGATGGCCTTGGGCTGTTTTCCTGGGTAAGAGGACAGGACTTAACTGAGTTCCATTGTGTATGATATAGAGTTTCACATTGTCTGTCCACTTGTGTTGTGTGGCAATGGGATTTGTTTTCCAAGTGATGAATTGTACTGTGTATGTATGTGTTAAGATAATATTCACCGATTTTAAGTGAATGGTGTCACAATGATTGGTGCTGTTTGATCCTTTCAAATCAAACTTTGTGTGGTGTTGTGGTGTGTTGTGTCAGAGAGTAGAGAGAGAGAGAGAGATTGCACCCCTCCCCCCCCCTCCCCTCCCCCCCCCCCCCAAGAAAAAAAAAGAAAGCGAATATTTCGTGCCTTGGGTTTTTAATTCCAAATTTAATCAAGAAAAATGAACAGTCCAAACATAACAATTATGCTCAACAGAAAGAAAAAGTACAAAATTCATTTGTCAAATTATTTTAGCAATCAACAAACTGAACTTCCTGTTAGACATGCTCTCAAAGTTAGTAGTGTGTGTGCCCGTTTTTGGTACATTTAACTACCTTACATCTTCTGAGCATGGACTAGATGAGGCGGGTGACAGTGTTGGCCTAGTTTTCTGTTCACTCCTCTTGATGGAGTTCAGCAAGCTCATGCAGTGATATAGAGGCGTTAACTGTTTCAGATACTTGTTTCAAAAACATCCCACAAAAGTTGTGGGATTAGGATCAGGTGATCTCGTGGGCCATGGAGGATTTTAATGCTGTCAACTAGGAACACATGTCAGGTGTGGTTGTGCATTGTCTGCTTTTAAAGAGCCCTGTGATCCATCAGGACTGGAAGAGCAGAGGTTTTCCATGTAGCGCTTTCAGATCATTTTTACCGGTCTTCACATGGCTACCCAATGCCATTATGCTTCCTCCACCATGTGAAGGTGCTAAACATATGCAGTCATTGGCAAAGTGTTTATTTATTCTTTGATAGAAGTGCCTTCAATGACTCAGCAGAAGAAATTGAGACTAGCTGCTAAACACTCACAAGTGCTACCATCTCTGCATGTTCAAGAGACGATGTTCAATTGCCTGATGCGGTTTTGCGTGATGCTGCTGTATTGCCAGTACATTGCCCCTGACGGATCATTGACCGGGTAACCCGTCTTCTCAGAGGTGAACTCAGATGGTTTGATATCCAGGCGGATTCTGAGCAGTTGACACTAGCAGACAGGAATTCCTTTGCCGCCTTCCAGATCACTTTGGGATCTCAAAAGTGGCTAAATGGGATATAGCAATGCTGGCCTTTGTTTATGAATCTGTGTATTCCTGACCAGGGTCCTTTGCCAATGGAGATGCTCAGTTGAAATTTGTTCAAAAGTCTGCTAACTGCTCTCACCACAGCAAAATCCTTAGAAACTTTATCTTGTCTCTGGTCGTCTAGAAGATGACCAATGGTGTCAATGCATTGTTCTGGAATAAGGCATGTCACTTTTCAAAACGCTATTGCTATGATAACGTTAGCCTAAGTGATCAGATTCCATTGCCAAACCCAGGGGTGAGCATGACATGCAGTAAGGAAATTTGTAATGACAAAATGCGGCAAGCCCAAATTAAGAAATCAGCAAGTGATGGCATCTTGTACAGCCAGCAGTTTTTTTGTAACCATACATTGATCAGCATTGGGAGGGCTACAGTGAACTGTTCCATACTTCTGTAAACATTGAAAGTGGCTACCAGTGTGTGCTTTATGTGCACATGGAAAATGTTGCAGGTTCTTTTTTTGTAACAAAAGATGTGAAAAGAGAGAATGGGAGAGAGAGAGAGAGAGAGCAATCATTGTATTCTGTGAATTTTTTTTGTTCTTGGGATGGTTTTGTTTGGAAATAATTGCTTTGATCTGCCTCATGTTGTGATGTATACAGTGTACATTGTCTGTTCAAATCTAGTCTTGATCAATATTCAGTATTTTGATTGTTTTCATTGTCTTTTGACATTTGTCTTTTTTCCTGTCTCATTTTCTGTGCCACCCCAGTGGCTGTATCCACGCTGCTCATTCAGGCTTCCCGTCCACATTCACGCCACAGCTTGTTCTGTCACAGCCTCAGCAATCCACAGGGGAAGACAGTGTTAAGTCATCATGAGACAGACCACCAGAGCAGATTCTGTACTGCTGCCGAGTCACTTAAGTGGTGTTCAGTGGCGTCTGTACATATGCAGGACACCACCTACTAAGTCCCCTACTGATGACAGTATAATTTCTTTGTTGCAAACCAAGCGTGGCATTTGTCTCTTGTTTATATCCGTCAGTTGTCTTTTGATTAATGTAACAAGTTATAATTTAGAGTTTGGTTTTGGCAGTCCCCACCAGATTTCACCCATGCGGATTGTGTTGTACAGGAACAACATTTTTGGTTAAATATTTATCATTGTTGGAATCAAAACATGTAATTCATACAATAACATAACCAGCATCCATGCTTTGATATAGCTATGACAAGAGACAATGATCTGAAGTTGTCAGGCTCTAGCCATGTTTGTTAGTGTGAATTATAATAGCTTCATGTTGGCATGGGACCATCAAAACCCAACTCTGACTATCACAATTTTTTGTGTGTTATGTAGACATATTATTAATTATGAGCACCGATTCTGATGATCACTTACATTGGTTGTTACACTTTCAAGATGGTTACCGCATCTTGTTGCCAAGCAGATCACATGGTGCTTGACGTCAACTTGGAATCTTTTAATCGCCCATATCCACGCAATCCTTGTGATTTTCAGTGTACGTCCAAACAGATCACATTGATCTTAAAATCTCAGTATTCTTGCCTGTTTGAAAGAATTTTGAAGATTATGTATGTTTCATAGGTATGTTCTGTTGTAAGTCGAAGTAAAACACTGTGAATTGATCGAACAGCTGAAACACTTTCACACAAAACAATGGTTCCTTAATTCTGCTTTCCAGACTTTTTTCATTTGTATCGGACTTGATAGTATCACAGACCTGAGTACAACATTTCTAATATGGACAAGGTATGCCTAAATGTTTTCAGACTACAAACTTGTCGTATAAGACTGAAATGTTTTTTTATGGTTGGATTGGGTTTAATTTGGTCAATGTTATTTCTATTTTTTAATTTTAAATTTCCTGTGTGATTTATAGCCATGATTAGTGGAAGTCTGCACACAGGCACTGATCAGAATGCGACTGATGTGTGGCATGGAATGACCAGTCTGATGAAAACTCACAATAAAGTCAAGAAATGATATGTTACAAAAGTCAGAACAAGACAGATACAAGCCTAAACAAACAAGTGATTTTAAAAACAGTTCAGACATTTTTTTTTGAAGAACCGTTTGATTTTCCTGAAGCACAAATAACTTGCACATCTTCCCTGTTGCTTGAATTATGTTTGTCCATAATGTATTATATTATGGGGATGCTCCTGTTGGTATCTAAGAAGTATATGCAGTGGCTGCTTTTAGATATGCTCACATATAAGACATTTTGTTCAGGAAATGTTCCGTTTCTGGTAGGCTGTCCTTTTTTTTCTACCGGTGAACTAGTCATTGAAATTGTTAATCTACCATGTTTGTTTGGTGCTTTTTTTTTTTAGAAAGTAACCTTTGTTTTTTTCTGCATCTTGATAGCCCTGATGAGGCATTGTGTAGTCAGCTGGTCTATACAAATTAAAAAGAAAAAAATAAAGGCTACAGTTTTTTCATTTATTCTTTGATTTGATGTTGAACTCCTTGATGTTTCTCCCATGAAACTTGATTTGCAGTCATGCCGGAGGAGATTGCTTTTGTCTTTGCTCTGTGTGTGTGTGTGTCTGTGTGAATACAAATTTTATGGCAGCAAAAGCATTTAATGAGCTTACAAGAATAGATTAAATCTTATTGATTGGAATTTTTTGTCACAAAAAGGTTGCATTTATAGTGTTTCATGTATGTGTGTGAAAATTGTTTCTATTTTGTGTTTTGATGGCTCCAGTTTCATGAACAAATAGTATTTGTCTGCATCATGATTGTATGAGAAATCATCAAATGCATGTATAAGATTAGCTGCATGAGAAAGTTGGGAACATACATGTAATTCAATATCAAGTGTAAAACATGAAGTATAGACAGTTGTAAGCTAGAAAATGCAAGATTGCAATTACAGAATATGAAAGAGTGGGTAATTTCATGATTAAAAATGTTTTGGGTAACTCTTTGAAAATTATTGTGTGATGTGTATTTTCATGCAGTTCCGTCCCCATCCCCATCACTCCCCCATTTTTTAAAATACCTTTTTCTTTTTGCTTCTGTTTATGGATAGTAGGTGAGTTCTGTTCTTCTGTAATCAGGCCTGCCTCTCTTTTGGAGGTTATGTTTCCTCCATGTCTGTTGGTTTGATTGGATGTTCCCTGACAGGATTATGCAGAAACTTCTGAAGCCGTCTATGAAAATGGCCTACTTGGTCAACAGACAGAATGTGGCAGAAGGATGTGCCCATGACACTGGCAGGAAGATCCTGGATTGTAATGTAGTATTATGTGGTTTAACCTGCTTCACATGACAGAAACGCCTGACAAAGTTTGTTTATTTATGACCTGTCAGACTCGAGGTCATGCAGTGTGACTCGTAACTAGACAGGCAATAAAAGAGAGTTCCGCCTTTTGATATTGTAACTAATTTATTTAGTACTCTATTTACATTAAATACTTTTCCTCATTGATTACAGACACTTCTCTAAAGTATGCAGGTCGGGGAAACCCAAGGTAAGACTGTTTGCATGATACTTTGAACTCTGATACCTCCGACAATGAAGAGGAAAAACATTTGTTTTTGGAGTGTCAAAATACAATACACAAGCACCCAAAGTGAAGCTGATGACGTTGGACACAACCATTAATTTTATTGTTGAAACAGGTGTACCAGTGAACATTCTACTTGCAACAGCATACAACTTGGCAAACAAACCCTCACTCAAGAGACAGGCACCCAAGATGTATGTATATATGGCTCAAAAGCTTCTTTAAAAGTACAAGGATGCTTTCCAACCAACATCACATTCAAAAGGAAAACTGTAAATGCTAGATTCTATGTTGTGAATGATAATTCTTGCAAGACAAATAGTTTACTAGGTAGAGACTGCTCAGACACTAGATATGGTACAGTTCGCTTTCTCAGCAAATTCTTCAGTTGATCCGGTCAAAGAGTTTCCTAAACTCTTTGAAGACAGCAAGGGGAAAATTGAGGGCGTCAAAGTAAAGTTACACCTTGGTGATTCTGTACAACCCGTAGCACAACAACATAGGCACACACCATTCCATGTCCACAAAGACATGGAGAAAGAACTTCAGAGACTCAAAGACTTAAACGTCATAGAACGAGTTGATGGGCCCACCCCATGGATCAGTCCAGTTGTTTGGGTTCCGAAACATGATAATTCAGTGCACATGTGCACAGACATGTGTAAGGTGAGCAAGGTGATCAAACACTTGATGACCTGATAGCTGATTTGAATGGATCAACAGTCTTTTCAAAGCTTGATTTGAAAAATGCCTACCACCAGCTAGAGCTAGAAGAGGATAGCAAGTACATCACCACCTTCTCCATTCATGTTGGACTATCGCCACTACAAACATCTTCTGTATGGAGTAAACACCACCTCTGAAATCTTTCAAAATGCTATCTCCTGTCTGCTCCAAAACATCTCAGGTGTCAAGAGTTTGTCAGACAATACCACTGTACATGGGAAGACACAGGCTGAACATAATGCAAGTCTGAAAGCAACACTGCAAAAACTCCAGGACTGCAGTGCAAAGCTGAATGGCAACAAATGTGAATTTTCCAAAGATGAACTTGTCTTCTACAGACATGTTTTCAGTGCAAAAGGGATGTCTCCTGACCCATTAAGATATGCATGATCACAGACACTCTTGCTCCCACAAACATTGGTGATCTCGAATCATTCCTCGGTATGACACAGTAGGTATCACACTTCATACCTGAATATGCCATCATAACCGGATCCCTCTGAAACCTGACAAAGAAGGAAATGCCTTGGAAGTGGTCAGAAACTGAAGAGCAAGCTTTTATCAAGCTGAAACAAGCACTCACAGGAGCTCACGTGATGGCATACTTCAAACCGAACGCAGAGACTGAAATCATGGTAGATGCTAGCCCAGCTGGTCTTGGGACTATCCTGATGCAGCAAGGGAAAGTTCAGTTGTCTGCTATGCAAGCCGTGCATTAAACCACAGCAGAACAATGGTATTCCCAGACAGAAAAAGAGATAAATAAGAATATAGGATTCTGGATTCAACATTAGAAAAGTAGTTAAAGACTGATGAAGACAGGGCGACCCTGTCGAAATATTCTCCAAGTAAGTTTTGATTCCAAGTCTTTAACTACTTTTCTAATGGAAAAAGAGATGCTGGCAGTCCTGTTTGGCACCATTATTACAGACCACAAACCTCTGGTAGGTCTGATCTCGAGCCGCAAACTAGAAACAGCAAGAACTGAAAGATGGTGGCTACAGTTCTTGCCATACCAGATTAGCTTGAGATATCGCCCAGGAAAGGATGCTGACTACATCAGTCGCCATCCACAAACTACTCCCACCAGCGAGAATGCAGGCAAAACGTGCATGAATTATGTCGCACGTAATGACATTCCCAAGTCTATGACCATAGAAGAAGCGAAAGCTGCCACTCAGACAGACGTGAGACTCCAGAAACTGATGTCTCCCATACAGACAGACAAGTGGACAGACAAAGACATTGCAGACTTTGTTCATTTCTAGGCGAAATTGTCGATACACGACGGACTTGTTCTCAGAGGACATCATCTAGTCATCCCTGACAGCCTGCAGCGCAAAGTCATTAATATAGGCCATCATGGACACCAGGGTATAGTAAAGACAAAGCAACTCATTCATGAAAAAGTTTGGTTCCCTGGCATTGACCGTCTTGTTGAGGACACTGTCAGTTCTTGCATTCCATGCCTAGCTTCTTACTAGGGACCAACTCAGTGTGAGCCAGTCATTCCTACCCACCTTCCTCCAGAACCATGGCACAGTGATGCCATTGATTTTGCTGGTGTTTTCCCTTCTGGTGACTATATCATGGTCATCATTGATGAGCATAGCCACTACCCTGAGGTTGAAATATTGCCCTCTCTGCTTGTCATCTGTGCCGTTCTCCCAAAACTTTAACATGATCTTCTCCAGACAAGGAATTCCCTGGGAAGTCAAAACCAACAATGGCCCACCATTCAATGGAGTGGAATTTGCAAACTTTGCCCAGACATTTGGGTTCTGCCACCGTAAAACCACACCACTATGGCCAGAAGCAAATGGTGAAGTGGAATGTTTCATGAGAACCCTGAACAAGCACATCAGAGCATCTTTGGCTGCAAACCAGAACTGGAAGACTCTACTTCCCACTTTCTACGTCAGTACAGAGGTACTCCACATTCCTCTACCAGCGTTTCTCCTTTTGAAGCCTTGAAAATGAACAATGGCTTACCCAGCACCCCCTCAAGCTATCAGATCATCTCCTGTTCCTGTTTCTGCCAAGTTCAACCCAAATCATGCAGTGAGCAAACAGAAGATGACATCATATGCGAATCAGAGACGTCACACAAAACCCAGTCATCTGCAACCAGGTGACTACGTTCTGATCAAACAGAAGAAAGAAAACAAACTCACCACCCCCTTCTCTCCCAAGCCTCTCATTGTGAGAAACAAGAAAGGCAGTGTGGTAAGTGCACAATGAGGGAATGGTATCACTGTTGTGAGAAACTCTTCCTTCTTCAGGAAAATCACTGACATGCTCTCTGATGTCATGGAAGATACGGATAAAGAAGAGAACAGTGACAGTTCTTTTCTTTCTTTCTGCGTACGCAGGCTGATACTCCTGCGGACATTGCCTGTATAGACAGGCAGTGGAGTTTTGTGTGTATGACCGTTTTTTTATCCCGCCATTAAGGCAGCCATACTTTATCTTCAGGGAGACAGTGACAGTGAACGTCAACCTTTTATGGTACCTCCATCCCTATCCCTCACAAAACAGCTCATGCTTCAACTGTTCCCAGCCCACCTCCAATTCCGTGTGTTCCCAAAGCCTCGATCCTTCCTGATCTTGTACGCATTCACCCCCCCCCCCCCCCCCCCCCCCCAACCCAACGGTGTCTCCCCACCTATCTGAAAGACTATAACATGACCTAAGAAGTGAACATATCAAACGACATCAAAACGAACATTCACTCATTCGCACTAATCATACCAAAACAAACACTTGTTTGCTAATACCAGTTTTATTTGAGTACAGTTTTTTTTTATTACAAAGAAAGGAAAGGAATAAGTGTTTATGTAGCAGATGAAATATGTTCAATATTTTAAAAAAAGATGCAAAGAAAGAATTTCAGAAAGTATGAATAGAAAATGGTTTTTGGGGGGGTAAATTTGAAGTTTAGGTGATTAATTGAAACATTGCAACAATGTAATATGAACTTCCAGAAAAGTGACTTTGAAAGGGTGAGAACTGGACTGTGCAAGGCAGGACGAGATTTATGTTCGTTTTAAAGGAAATCTAAGAAATGAAAAGTTATAGTTTAGAATGAGCTCTTCTTGGGTATGATATTAATGATTTTAATACGTAGGTAATGTGATATCAGATAGTTTTGCTAAAAATAATAGAGCCTGGAGTTTATTATGTATTGTGGGTAAATGATTCTTTTAACAGTTTGGGAAGGAATGTAGTGTTGTTAGTAACCAGCCTCATAGTTATATGACGTGACAAATACCCCATAAGGCCGAGTCAGAGATGCGTGTGCATAAAACTGTTGACATGGCTAAGCAGCCTGTTTCTGTAACCCTTTACTTTGGATTAATTATATTCATATCATACACACCAGCTGTGTTACTGTTATACTTTTATGGATCTATTCTGTGCAATATAGACAGGGTGAGGTGGAGTGGGGAGGGGAATTAGAGGCTCTGGCTACCCTCCCTCAACAAGTCCAGCTCTATTCCTTAAAAGAGTAGTTGCAAAGTGAAGTGACTGCAGGTGGAAATCTAAACAAATTTGAAATGTTAGTGATAATGCACCACCAAAAACGTAGACAAACGATCATAAGACAAAACATGACGCGTTTCGACCACTTAGGTCTTCTTCAGGCAAGATACTAAACACCCAGGACAACAAAAATGAATGAGAAGTCACAATTTGGTGCAAGACAGGCTTTGAATGAAAATCTGAGTGTTTTGTATCTTGCCTGAAGAAGACCTAAGAGGTCGAAACGTGTCGTGTTTTGTCTTGTGATTCATTTGTCTTCGTTTTTTGGCGGTGCATTATCACTACCATTTCAAATTTGCTTAAAAGAGTAAGTCTCAATGAGACGTCAAGTCATTAGCTTTTTAACTCTTTAACATGTTAACATGTAAGCCAACGGCAGACTGCCTACTTGAAGTCCCTCATGATTGCTTAAACCCATCACAGACTGTAATCTGTAACTCAGGCTTGTTGGTGATCTTCCATCTCCTGTTAAGCTCTGGTGTATACACCCATTGTGGATGAAGCTTTCTCCTGAAGACCAGCAAAAACCAATGAAAAAATGGAGCCCAATTTGGCACTACTATGGCACTTTGTCCAGGACGGGGGAAATCGTGATGGTATTGCTTAAGTGCACTAAGTTGATGTATTATTAGTCAGGCTTAACACACAAAGGTTATCTTTGCACTCATACACGCATATGCACACTCATGCGCCCATCAAACATTCACCTCTGTCTGGGAATGGGATGTCACGCATTCGTTTCTCTCCTAACACGACTGAGCACAAGAAATACAATTTCTATGCTACTTATAATCACACATCAAGAATCCAATTACACAAAATGAAATGATCAAAACATAAAAGATCAATACTTCCTAATCCCGGGTTATAATAAAAATGACTTCTTACCTGGCCAGGTTTTCACACACACAACCACGCTTCCACACCACACCACAATTCTTGAAAAAGTCTCTTCACGTCTTCTTCAGCACTGCTTGATGGTGATGCCCTTGGTTGACTGGCTCCAGGTTTCAGGACTGGGTCTTCGTGGTCGTCTCTGGGATCTCGACGTAGAACTCTCCTTCTTCGTCTCCTTCACCCACGTCTGGGTTCAAATTCAGTTTGTCTGCCTTCACCCACCTCTGGGCTTCAAACTTAGTTTTCTTCTCTTCCAGCTTGTCTTTAACCCTAAGACTTAGCTGTCTCTTCTGTCTCCCAGACCACGTTTCCCTCGACCCGTTCTCTGTCCTGCCCACTCCTCTCCTCTCTCTCTCTCCTCTGCCTTCTCTCTCTCTCTCCTGGTGTTCTTTCCTTCACATTGTTCTCCCTCACTTAATATAGGGATGGAAACAAAGGATTCCCCTTCGGGCCATGCCTTTGTCCATGCTGCTTCTCAAACCCCTAGTTCACAAGTACCCTGAATTCCCCATTCGCTACGTTCTTCCACACATCAGCATTTACACACATCCCTACCTAATCAATTAGCAAACAAACACTTGGCACCAGATGGACATCGAAAATTCCCGCCGACTTCGGAGGCCACTTTAACACAGTAATTATCTTAAAGAGGGCTACGATAACAACATCCATGCGCGTTCAACCAGCCTGACAATAGAACCAACTCAGTGACCCACGGCAATACCATCCGAATGAGTCCAAGACTCCTGCTCTTCACTGACTGTTTACAAAAGAACCTCAGCTGACTGAGTATTTAGCGCTCACTTGGTGCACCGAGGTCCTAGTGGTTACATCCCTCCCCCCTTTCGCTATCGGGCAGGTCCGAACTCCTTACTACCTTAGGTGCCATCTGTCACCTGACCGCTTCGTCCTCCTTGACACAGTTCGACCGTGTGCGATGGGTATGGCACACTGGTTAATGGGTCTATTACCTATTTGTATACTACGTACAACGTCCCTTTGCCTCTAAGCGTTTAATGCCTTTTGTGAGAGGTTTAACGCCCTTGACACACTTCGTATGCTTAAAAAGTAAGGAAGTTTTTCATTAGAAAGAAAAGTTCCTCAGTGAATTTTGAATGCTGCAGGGTAAAAGTGAACAGCTCTCAGCCCAAGAGCATAAGGCACACAGTATGGTCAGGTGAGAGAAGTGCAAGCCATGTGGCTTATAGCCCAGCCAATGATGGAGGCCATGGCAAGGCCGACAGTATGGCAAAATCAGAACTTTGATGTAATTAAAAAAACAAATAAAAATAAAAACACAGTTAAGTTCTGGAGGTAAAAGAACAAAGTGTTTCACAGTTTAGACAACAGGCAGATCAAATGAAAAACAGATTTCTCTGAAAACCTGAAAATCACATCAAATGGGAGACTAGAAATTCTCTAAAAAAAAAAAATTCTTCTTTCAATCAAACATTATATGTTGTCTTATTTTAACAACGGTACCAGGTCATCTCCATCTCCTTTCTTCTTTCCCCTCCCACAACAAACAAACATACCTTCGAGAGTCCTTCAAGGTACATCATTCTTAAAAGAATGTGGACTTACTTGAACGCTGTAGTCATATATCATTATTTCTGATATACTACAACTGCTAATTCAAAGAACAATCAGCCATGATATACTGATCTGTGATATCACAATTATTCATTTTCAAAAGAAAGGAAAACACACCTTCTCCATACTTTCACCAAACTCAACTGATAAAACCACACCATACCTGTCCACAGTTCACAATTTACTCGGTAGTCTCTGTAGAATGGCCTGAACCTCTGAACATACCTGCATGTGCCTGCGAGTCGCCCTGATCCCTTCCAAGGCCAAAACGCACTGGAACAATGCCTCCTCCAGCCTGTTCCACTTGGCTGCGCCCTTAGTGAAAAAGGTGGGATCAAGGTAGTTTGAGCAGTACGCCCATCCTGTGCTGTGCTTGATGTCTGCTGCAGCAAACTGTCCTCCAAAACCACCGTGCCCGATGCTATAGTGAAGCTGTGGACAGACACAGGCCGCAGGCAACCATTACTGGATTGCACCATCTTGTGTTCTACTGTGCTACCTGGAGTTTCACTACACTGCATTGTATTGTTTTATACTGTTCTGAAACAAACTTGAAAGAAAAATACAATTCCGCCGGATGAAAGAGACAAACAAATTACAAGACAAAACAAAGACGAAAGGGACAAGCAAATAACAAAACAAAGATGAAAGAGACAAGCAAATAACAAGACAAAACAAAGATGAAAGAGACAAGCAAATAACAAGACAAAACAAAGATGAAAGAGACAAGCAAATAACAAGACAAAACAAAGATGAAAGAGACAAGCAAATAACAAGACAAAACAAAGATGAAAGAGACAAGCAAATAACAAGACAAAACAAAGATGAAAGAGACAAGCAAATAACAAGACAAAACAAAGATGAAAGAGACAAGCAAATAACAAGACGAAACAAAGATGAAAGAGACAAGCAAATAACAAGACGAAACAAAGATGAAAGGGAAAAAAAGCAAATAAACAAGAACAAAACAAAGATGAAAGAGACAAGCAAATAACAAAACAAAGATGAAAGAGACAAGCAAATAACAAAACAAAGATGAAAGAGACAAGCAAATAACAAGACAAAACAAAGAGAAAGAGACAAGCAAATAACAAGACAAAACAAAGATGAAAGAGACAAGCAAATAACAAGACAAAACAAAGACGAAAGAGACAAGCAAATAACAAGACAAAACAAAGACGAAAGAGACAAGCAAATAACAAGACAAAACAAAGACGAAAGGGACAAGCAAATAACAAGACAAAACAAAGACGAAAGAGACAAGCAAATAACAAGACGAAACAAAGACGAAAGGGACAAGCAAATAACAAACAAACAAAGATGAAAGGACAAGCAAATAACAACAACAAAGATGAAAGAGACAAGCAAATAACAAGACGAAACAAAGATGAAAGGACAAGCAAATAACAAGACGAAAACAAAGATGAAAGAGACAAGCAAATAACAAGACAAACAAAGACGAAAGAGACAAGCAAATAACAAGACGAAACAAAGAGAAAGAGACAAGCAAATAACAAGACAAACAAAGATGAAAGAGACAAGCAAATAACAAGACAAAACAAAGATGAAAGAGGACAAGCAAATAACAAGACAAAACAAAGATGAAAGAGACAAGCAAATAACAAGACAAACAAAGATGAAAGAGACAAGCAAATAACAAGACAAACAAAGATGAAAGAGACAAGCAAATAACAAGACAAACAAAGATGAAAGAGACAAGCAAATAACAAGACAAACAAAGATGAAAGAGACAAGCAAATAACAAAACAAAGATGAAAGAACAACAAAAAAAACAAAGATGAAAGAGACAAGCAAATAACAAGACAAACAAAGATGAAAGGACAAGCAAATAACAGAAAACAAAGATGAAAGAGACAAGCAAATAACAAGACAAAACAAAGATGAAAGAGACAAGCAAATAACAAAACAAAGATGAAAGAGACAAGCAAATAACAAGACGAAACAAAGATGAAAGAGACAAGCAAATAACAAGACGAAACAAAGATGAAAGGACAAGCAAATAACAAGACAAAACAAAGATGAAAGAGACAAGCAAATAACAAAACAAAGATGAAAGAGACAAGCAAATAACAAAACAAAGATGAAAGAGACAAGCAAATAACAAAACAAAGACGAAAGGGACAAGCAAATAACAAAACAAAGATGAAAGAACAAGCAAATAACAAGACAAAACAAAGATGAAAGAGACAAGCAAATAACAAAACAAAGACGAAAGAGACAAGCAAATAACAAGACGAAACAAAGATGAAAGAGACAAGCAAATAACAAAACAAAGACGAAAGAGACAAGCAAATAACAAGACGAAACAAAGATGAAAGAGACAAGCAAATAACAAGACAAATTTGTTTGTCCCTTTTGTCTGGTGGAACAGTATTTTTTGTTTGTTTGTTTCGATTTCTGTTTGCAGTCACCTCGCTTTGAAACTATACTGTTCTGAGTTACACTTTACTGTGTTGCCTTGTACAGTGCTATTAAGTGTCGTGTGTGTGTCCTGTACAGTTTGTGTTGTATTGTTGTTGTTTTTTTATACTGTACTGATTTTATAGTGTGTTGTGGTATACTGTGTACAGTACTGTATCATTTTTTTGTTTATATTTTACTGAACTATTTTGTGTTGAACTCTTTCTGTTACACTGTGTTCTGTTTTGACCTGCACTATTTTGTCTAATACATTTTGTCCTGTACTGTTTTGTCTTATACATTTTGTCCTGTACTGTTTTGTCTTATACATTTTGTCCTGTACTGTTTTGTCTTATACATTTTGTACTGAACTGTTTGTCCTGAACTGTTTTGTCTTATACATAAAATACATAGTATCATGACAATCATTATTCCAAAAATGCATAATATTATGCAAACTATCTTTCTGAAGACAATTTTTTTGTGAATATTTTCTTTTTCAAAAGACTGTTATCATCTTTTTTCTCAAACCACAAGGAATCAAAAATATGATCTTTTTCAGGCTTCATAGTAGGGTGATTTTTTCCCCTGAGAATGCATATTCCTATCCTCAAACTACATGCATGGCTTTTATGAAAGTACATATAATCATAAATAGTATCTTTATTAAAACAGAAAAGACTTGGTATTAGATCTTCTTTTCCCATACACACGAACTCAATGATTCACAAATGCTGTCAGTGAAGGAGTCAATCTCCACATTTTCACATTCTCTTTCTCACTTTTGAAATCCTTGTAGAAGCCGTTTTTATGGGATTGGGGACTTGAATTCTTTTTCTCTCAAATAAGCATTTTTGTTTGTTCACGTGGTTCTTCTTGTCCTATCTGAAAAAGAGCAAGTAGCTGATAGGTCGAGGCTTGTTACTTTACTGTTCTTTTGCATTCATTTGGCTGCTCAGTATTTCAACATTTATTTTCATGTTACTTTCATAGTTTTCAATCGGCTGTCACCTGAGCAATGCTTGAGCACTGGTTCATGATGCATGGAGAGGCTGTCCAGGTTGTAAACTCAAAAGGGTTGAAAAGGTTCAGGTCATTGGTTTCTGCCTGAAGAGATTTACTCAACTGCTCTGTTAGTGTGCTAAGATTTACCTCATCTCCTTCCAAGACTGGCAATAGAGCTGTCCCGTAGCTGTAAAAAACGTCCGTGCCAAACATCTTCTCCAGTCCAGCATAGAGCGGTGTCTGCAGCATTTGTAATGTCTTCTCTGACAGCAGGCATCTGCCATCTGCTGTATATCCCCCATTGGCCAGAATACCATGCAGCTTCGCCATTGCAGCAGCAGACCCCACCCCATGTGTAGACGGACATGGAATCTCCGCAAAATCTGGGTTGTTGATATGGGCATTCTGGAGGAAAAATCAAAGAAAAAAAAACCCAACCAGAATGAAAATGTAGCATAACTCCCCCCCCCATCTCCCCCCCCCGGGACAACTAAAAATACAGTCCTTTCGTGGACAATGTGAACTTTTTTCTGGTGACATGCATAAAACTTGAATTGTGATCAGTATTCTGTGGATGTTGGAGTCAGTTGTACAATACCATTAACTAACCACCATTCTACCCACTGGTCAACTGCTACCTCTCCCAAGGAGGTCGGTCTTCACCTACATCCTTAGCCCATTTCTTGGCCAGAAATATTACATAAACATGTAACTGAACCATAGTGAAAAGATGAAAAGTAGCCCAAGGATACACCCTATGAACTTTTGGTGTGGATCATGATACCAATCTGCATCAAAGCGCAGTTTCAGTATCTGCTCAGCAAGATTACAAACAAATAAAGAAAACATCCTACAGAACCCTGTTTATTGAAATTTTGTAGAAAGATTAAAAGTGGTCCAAGTTTGAAATAATAAAATTTGGTTTGGATCTGTTGTGACAAACTGGATCACATGACCAACACAGGACAGGTACATCAAGATTACACAAAAACTACAATAATAAAAAAAATGGTTCAGTGAAACAAGGTAGAAAATTGGAATGTGACCCAAGCTGACCCCATAAAATTCAGTGCTGATCCCTGATGCCAAAATTGGGATCCATGATCCATTTCATGTTGTCCAGGATCTGCACCCTTCCAACAGCTGCCTTCTTTTTCTTTTGACATTTTAACAGTTTGACATTTAGAGACCTCCGACAGAACCAGTTGTAGATTATGTCTCCATAAACAGTCCAGTTAAACTCAAAGATCCACTCAAATGTTTCCACATTATTATAAAAATAAACAGACTTGGAGACCTGACAAAAAAAAATCATGATAACAACATGACTTCTTTCTCAGAGCACACAGAACAAACAATGAAACATCCCCCAAAAAGGCAGATTTCATTTTCAAATTCGCAAACCCTCTCAAACCATTCCGATAAGTTTTACAAGCAAACTTGCGTACTAGCTATCTTTTACTACATACTAGAAGAAATTCTGCTTGGACATTTGGACGAGCGAAAACAGGAAAAAGGTGAAGATGTTTTACTATAAAAATATTTATGTCAGTTGACAGTCATTGAAAATGTTGCTTCATTTCTCCTGAAACGTTACCACCTTGTCCTGACTGTACAGATGAAGGCACAACCTTCTCAGTTACCACCTCCAGAGATCCCTTCACACAGGATCTTTACCACCTCCAGAGATCCTTTCACACAGGATCTTTACCACCTCCAGAGATCCCTTCACACAGGATCTTTACCACCTCCAGAGATCCCTTCACACAGGATCTTTACCACCTCCAGAGATCCTTTCACACAGGATCTTTACCACCTCCAGAGATCCTTTCAAACAGGATCTTTAAAGGAGTCTTAACTGGGAAGTCAGCCAAGTCTCTACAAGATATCAAAGCTCATGAAAAACAACTCTACCAAGGTAAAGGAGTCTTGAGGAGAAAAGTCTTTAAATGCAAGTTTCTCTGTGAGGTAAGGTAAGGTAATGTTGCTTATAGCCCAGCCGACCGCAAAGGGCCATATCAGGTAACTGAAGAAAATGTTGGATGCAGTGTGGAGCCGTTACTGTAGGTACTATCCATAAACTTTTAAATAACCACACACACACACACACACACACACACACACACACACACACACACATGTATATGCTCATGCATATATTGATCATGTGGAATGAATTGTTGCCAAGTTCTGTCTTTATGAAGAATATGCTGAATGCTGTGTGGAGCTGTTACTGTAGGTACTATCCAAAAAGTTTCGAATAGCCACACACACACACACACACACACACACCACACACGTGTGTGTGTGTGTGTGTGTGTGGTGTGTGTGTGTGTGTGTGTGTGTGTGTGTGTGTGTGTGTGTGTGTGTGTGTGTGTGTGTGTGTGTATGTGTGTGTGTGCGCTGTGTGTGTGTGTGCTGTGTGTGTGTGTGTGTGTGTGTGTGCTGTGTGTGTGTGTGTGTGTGTGTGTGTGTGTGTGTGTGTGTGTGTGTGTGTGTGTGTGTGTGTGTGTGTGTGTGTGTGTGTGTGTGTGTGTATGCTCATGCACATTTTGATCATGTATGAATTGTTGCCAAGTTCTGTGTCTATGCATTTAACACTGTTCCTCTACATTATGACATGCACAATTTATTCATCTTTTTTTTAAATGAAAAAAAAAAAGGAATGAGCACCCACTTTTGTTTTCCTCCACCGCTTGCATTTAAAAAATATATTAAAAGAACAGAAATTTTTATTAGGCCTATGTTAAAATGGTGCGATATTTATTTTTCCTTACATTTCTGTGTCCTTTCTTTTTCAAAATATCTTTTGACATGCTATTCATGAAACGCGCATACGCTTGCATTTTGTATGTTAGAGATTCATCATGTCATTGAGTGATTTTAATTATGTGAGATATTTGTGACTTGTTTATTTCTTGCTTAATATTTATGAAGTTTGCCTCTATTTTCTTTCTACCTTTGGCATGAATACAGCTGTTCATTGTAGTTTATGCTTTTATTCACACTTTGTAAGCGCTTTGAGCTCATCAGAGATGGGGTGCATATAAAATTTCATTATTATTATTATTAAAAGGACTGACAACTCACTGTTGTTGTTTTTTTCTTCCACAAAGCTGTTCAATGAATTTAAATGATTTTTCGGAAATGTCAGTTGCTTTATGAATCTTTACCTAAATGAATTATCTGTGCAGGACAGTGAAACTTTGTACTCTGTCAACTGTGTGTGTGTGTGTGTGTGTGTGTGTGTGTGTGTGTGTGTGTGTGTGTGTGTGTGTGTGTGTGTGTGTTCTAATGGCTATCGATCACAGAAACTCTCTCAGATACGACCATGCACACATATGCCTGTTAAGTGTCTCCCCTCTGCTCCACTGCTTTCATCCCAAACATAATACCACTATTGTTATCATCTCTATCCAACACTTCTGTCACTCTCCACTCAGTCTCACATGCACACACACACACACACACACACACACACACACACGCACACCACACACACACACACACACACGCACACACACACACCACACACACACACACACACACACACACACCACACACACACACTAATGACAACACAGCACAGATACTGACTCTCAGGAAGTCGGAAGGCTGAGTGGCCACAGTGACCAACATGTGCTGGTCAATGTTTGGATTACTGGCCAGTTTCATCTGGTACTGTTTGTACTCCTGTCCTCGCACTGTCACTGTCTGTCTGGCCTTCCGCCAAAACTCTGACTTCGGAGTTCCAATGTGAAAGTCTATGCCTGCAAGTTGATGGCGAAGAGATTGACAAACATGATCTTTTCTTGTACGCTTCGCAAAACACTTTTAGAATAGCAATGGTATGATGACCTGACAGTCTTCTGTAAGTCCTCTCTTCTTCGGTAGATTTGGTGTGATGTAGTGATAACAATACTGGTGATTGTGCTTGAGCTTAAGATGAAGTCTGTCCTGTCCTAAATAAGAACAACCAAGTCAGGAAGACACCAAATTTGCATCAGGAAGACAAGATCATAAGCTTTTCTCTTTTCACACTGTTTACATTAAATATATTCAGCTACTGCATCACATGATTTTTCAACACAAATAACCTTTATCATAAAATGACCAGGTCTTAACTGACTCACCTTTGAACTTGACAAAGTCAGCCTCAAAACGGTGCCCACCAAATTTCTTTTACTTAAAGAGGATGCCCTGGTCCTTACAGACTAACAACGCAGTATGAGTCTTCATCTTGGCATCAGCACTGCCACAAATTTATCTTATTTCAAAGCCATTTCACCTCAGATTTATCACTGATTAGAGCTACACTTGCAAATGTGCACCTCTAGAAGGTAAAGTATTCAATTCCCAAAAACGTTCCTGAAATGGAAGAAACAAATAGTAATCATTTATGTTAAATCAATTCATTAAACAATTCATTAGAACCATCTATCCTCATATCCTATTATCATTTCTTGTCACAGCATTTCACCTGGAGGATTAATAAGCCTATCATAGGCCAGCCACGGCCCTTGCTTCACATCCAACTTTGACACACCTTGCATATTTTAGGACAAAACAACTACATATGAGTCATACATCCTAGCAAAGCCTCAACATACAACTCCACAGACCAGTCTGTCCTCCAAAACAACTGACCATCCTCCAGGTGATCAGCCAATCATCTTGCATTATTCTCTCAATTCACTGAATGATGCTCTCTGTACAAAACCAGCTCGCTTTTCACCACTTGGTGGGCTAAGGCACATGAGTGTGAATTTGATCAATACAAGACTTAAAAATCCTTCTTCTCTTAACAATCTAGTGATTCACACTTTTATGGTCAACACATTCTCAAACATACACCAAACAACCAGAAACTTGAGCAAGATGGCTGACAGTTTTCACCTTTTAAATTTTCACAAGAAACACTCTGCATAAAATGAGTACCATACTTTCGTTCCTTCCATAATACAGCTTTACTTTCAGGGTGACATCTGTAGCGTTTGCATTCTGCAGGCTTGTTGAGTAGCCCTGACAGCAAATAAAATTTGTGTCCATAATTACAAGCTGATATGCACCATTCTAAAAACATGATGCACGTTCCTGTCATGTGATGCATTCTTTTCCTTCCTGCCACTCCAAAGCTTTATTTGTTAGAGTAAATTTCTCCCTTCAGTTGATAACATTCACTGGAAATGCTTCCTCATTCTTCCCTGACCTTCCCCAATTTTTCCTGACCATATCAATGCTGTACTGGGCTGTTAATAGAGTATAACTGACCATATGAATGTTCTTCAAGGCTGTTAATAGAGTATAATTGACCATATGAATGTTCTACAAGGCTGTTAATTGAGTATAACTGACCATGTGAATGTTCTACTAGGCTGCTAATAGAGTATAACTGATCACATGAATGTTCTACAAGGCTGTTAATAGAGTATAACTGACCATGTGAATATTCTACTAGGCTGTTAATGGAGTATAATTTCTCATTAACCAGACACAGCACAATGGCCTGCAGGAAAGCAGTGCACAGCAGCAGGGTAATGACCGGCAGGAAACTAACAAGCAGCAGGAGCATAAAGCAACCCATGTGGCACAGAAGATAGAAAGCCATTAAAAAAAGACAAAGAAAAATCTTACCAAACGGCTGAGCGATCTCATCCCGGAAGTAATGAGAAAGGCTCCTCTTCTGTGGATCAACCTTCCTTACTATGCAGTCAAGATACAGACCCACTACCACAGGACTGTAGGCGGCTGAATCACCTGTAGGTACAAAGAAAAAATTCATTAAAAGAGTTATAAGCGTTTTGCATAAGTTCACATATGAGTCAAGTACAGTCATGTTCACAGCCTGACCAATCATGGGAGCTACTCAAGCCTGAAAGTGTAAGAATAATTTCTTATACAAATCCAGATCTACAATTAAAATCCCATGTGATGGGAGAAGTCCCTACGGTGAGACCTCTTCCGTTTATAGTGCATGTACCGGAATGAACAAAGATTCATGTGTTCCCTACCTTTCTTCCTGACCAAGGATTTCAGAGACAGCCCAAATCTGGAGGAAAGCTGAGGGACAGCCTGACTTCCAGTTCTTGGGAAAAAAATTTAGGCGAGAAATGCAGGATGACCAACCTGTCCTAGTGGAAGGCAGTGTCCCTGGAATCACCATCTCTCTGGAACAGCAAGCCAAAGCAAGGCTAAAGAGGAAACTGGTCTCATGAGAGAGGAGGTCAAAGGAAATGATGGAAAGCAGCTTGAAGGGGGGCTTCCAGACAAAGCAGCACAAGGAAAAGATCCCATAGCGGGATCCAGCAAGGAGACTGGGCTACCCTGAGAGGAACTCCTTGGCAGACTTCCCACCACAGGAAGTCAACTTGGAAGGAGGAGCCTCTTAGTTGACAGATGGTGGTGGAGATGGCTGAATGGTAACCCCTAATGGAGCTTGCTGATTGCTTCGGTACAGCTGAGAGGCGAGGAAGAAAATTTACCAGTTGGGACACTGGATGTCCTTATGGAAGGGAGAGTCATAACTAGACCAAGCCACCCACTTACACCAACTGCAGTAGTCCCTGGAACAATGTGATGCAGATATCAAGAAATATAGTTATGCCAAGGCCCTCCTGTGAGTTAGAAGAGTCCTGCCAGACAAGGTCCGATTAGAATTGGTGAAGGTTGTAGATGGTTGTGCTGGGTCCCACATGGCCAAGCCTGAAGATGCAGAAGTTGATGGATTGGGGGAGGGGATAGACATGATTCCAGAGGAGAGATATGTAAAGATAACACTGATAACAGAAGAGATAAAAGAGCTAGAATTCCTAGAGACTGAAATGAGGACATGTAAGTCTTGAGAATTGAGTTTACACAATTAGGCAGGTACAGTATTCATTCACCAAAACCTTGACTGGCCACAAGGCCATGTATCCATGTTTAGACAGTTACCAGGCCTCTTTCATTTAGTCCACTACAAAGTGGTTACTTATTTTTGAAAATTGACTTTTCATTACAACTTTTGAATAATTACCATAATTTACCCAAATTGCGTTTCAAGATTCTTATTACCACACTTTGACCAAATTGTGGTTCAAGATGCAAAAAATTCATTGCATCGATGTTCATGGCATAATAATGTAGTAAGGAATGAAAACTTGTGAAAAATTTGTGGCGGTAAACAGGTCTATGGAAGTCATTTTTGGCATGGTCCTTTCTCGCCAAACCAATATTGGAGGGAAGGCCTTGCTAATCTTGGCGTTACAATGGGGAGGGACAGTTCCAGTGGGAATAAGGAGCCATGGCCCGAGGGAGCGGCACGGCTAACAGAGTTCTGACTCTGCCAAGAGGCATGAGGATCCTGAAATAAACATGCACATCTGTGAGAGTATGTCCATTCTGCTTGTGTTTATCTCTGGCAAGGTTGGACGGGGAGGGGGGGGGGGGCAGCAAGGGGAATGTGGGGTGCAGGGAGGTGGGGGGGAGGAAGTAGGGAGAGAGGAGGAGGAGATCATCTTTGATGGCAAGGGTTATAAAGATGGATAACACAGCCTGCAATCCACTATTGACAATTTCTTATGTGAATCACCATGGCAACCACTGGGGACCCCACCATCCTTCCCTACACTTTCCCTCGCTCAGTGTTTCAACCAGGGAAAGGCTGGGGGTATAATGGTGACCACCAAATGTTAGACTTCTTCTTGTCTCAGAATCCCACGCTCAACTCTGCAGGTGTTAAGTGTCTGGAATCTCAGGATCCAAGACCAGGTTCCCTAGGGAAAGGGCTGGACTGGAATTCAAAACGGCCCTGATCTCCTGATTTGGGTGAGTGTCATGGCTTGAATGGTGCCTGGCATGAGTGGTGCCTGGCATGAGTGGTGACACTCAAGCAGGGAGATGCAGAAACACAAGGAGAGTGAGATCAATAACTGAACACATGATTAAACAATGGATCAGTATTGAATCCACAATTATAGAACTCAAGGAACTTTGTGAAATCAACAAAATGAGTAAAAAAAAAAAAAAAAAAAAAAAAAAGACGAACTGCTCAGCAGTCGAGACAGAGATAAGCAAGACAGAGTGTAAACCTGAATGGTGAGAGCAACATGGAATCTGGCCGTAGAAAGAGTAGAAAATGAAAGTTTAACCTTGCTGTATCTGCTACTGCACAAGAGAAGGGAGATGAGTGGGTATCTATTGCATTAGCCATTAAATTTGCCTTGTTACCATAGCTTGCACGAGTCTGACATAGTACAGTATTTCACGACAGACATTTCACAAGCTTGTCCTAGAGTAGGATGTGATCTAACAAATAACCTTGTTACCTATGTTCCACGGCACCTGTTCGGCCAGCAATCTTTCCAGTTCATTTGGATCATCCTGCATCAAACTAAGCTTGTATGGTTCAGATAGCAATGGCAGTCCTGCCTGAAACATATACTTTCTGCTGTGTTGAACCCTGTATAGAAAAATGTGTCTATTGTATATGGTGGCAAACATTTAAAAATGTCGAATATGAACTTTGATTTATGAAGAGTTGACCAAGTGTGGGAGTACTTCAATCATCTACAAAGACACACACACACACACACACACACACACACACACACACACACACACACACACACACAAATACATGTGTGTGAAAACAAAAAAAATGTGTTGTTTGTATATGTGTGTTATTCTTCACTCTAACATCTTTCCACTAAAGTTATATCAAACAATATGTTGGACATGGAATTCGCTTGTGAATCTGTTGTATGAATAACTGTCTGTTATGATGATGTGAAACAAATGTAGATCTATAGGAATAAATGAGTGTGCTTACAAATATGAATATGTACTGTGAATCTGTGTGTGAGTGGGTGAATGTGTGTGTATGTGTGTGTGTGTGTGTGTGTGTGTGTGTGTGTGTGTGTGTGTGTGTGTGTGTGTGTATGTATGTGTGTGTGTGTGTGTGTGTGTGTGTGTGTGTGTGGGTGGGTGGGTGCAGCGTGCGTGCGTGCATGCATGTGTGTGTGTGTGTGTGTGTGTGTGTGTGTGTGTGTGTGTGTGTGTGTGTGTGTGTGTGTATGTGTGTGTGTATGAGTGCATGCATGCAGTAAAGCAAAATTTAGGGCAGTGCATATGTATTGTGCAAGTGAGTGTGAGTATGAGTGTGTGCATGTGTATGTGTGTACATCCTAGCATGTGCATGTAAGGAAGTGTGTGTACATATCCATGTGTGTTTGTGTGAGTGCGAGTTTATATGCTGCAGCTATACTCAAACTCACACATACGCAGATGCATAACTACACTTTACACAAGTCTGAGCCAGTGAGTGTGCGCATGTACTTACTGCTGGATGCGCAAGTGAGTGAGTATGCTGTAACTGCACATCTTTACATGATACCATGTTAGAACACAAATGAATAAACCTAACAGAGTGAAAACTAAGTCTTATTTCATACTCAATATAAAACAGACTAGCTAGAAAAGGAGTCTTGATGAGGTCCTCCATAGAAAAAAGGGGAATTTCTGAAAAAAAAATGGTGGCACAATACATAAGTCAGAAAACGAAAGAGCTGGTAGCAGACTCAGGTGTGAAAACATGGACAGGTGCCATGACAAAGATGACTCATAACAGAGTATATCTCAATTCAAACTCATTTTCCTCCATAATGTGATACTCCAGTGAAAAGAGGGGCATAAGGTGCAAGTCCTATGAATGTTGGCAAGAGACACCAATCCGAGAACAAGCAAAATTAGAGAGAGCTGGTAACAATCCACAAGGGTTTGAAGACATCGGTGCCATGACAAAGCGAGGGTTCTTATTGGACGTCTCAAGCACAGCAAGAAACTCAAAGACTTTCCTGAAGTTTGATAACAAAATATGGCCCTATCAAACTGAATGCACAGCCAGTGTGATTTGAACTTCTCATACAGAAACCATGTCCAAAGGCCTTTTGATGGCTTCAATTGCTCAAGAAAAGACTGAGTCAGATTGAAGGGCCGAAGGAAGAGTGTGCTTACTGGCCAAAGGAAGAAAGGAAAACTGAAGCAGGGGAGTCAGGCAGTCTAAATGATAGATCAGAAAACTGATGAAAACTGGTTCTCAAAATTGTCCACATCTGAAAACTGATTCTCTGCATTTTCCAGGCTGCAAAGTACATGCATGGTTTGGGAACAGAGGTGTGCTTTAACCAGATGACAATGCATGTGATTTCCTTTATCCAAACTTGTTCCAGATTCCTTGATCATTATACTCATCAGGCCAAGACCACTTTCTCTTGATTTTCATGCTAAACTCTAGTGCTGAAACATCTTCAGTCTCACTCACTACATTTCAGGACACTGTCCTTGCCAACCTAAATAAGGGATTACAAAGTGCAGAGCATACATTGCGAAAGAAAAGATTATCCTAATGATGATGAAACTGGGTTTAACCAATCCAAACGAGGATTTGTTGTTGTTGTTGTATGCAAATCAATCAGTTCTCCATTGTTTATGAGCTGAGAAAAACTGGGCCATAGAAATAAAAATGGGGCCTAGAGAAGATAACGTTGAAAGCAGTTTGCCAAATGTAGACGAAGCCAATCAAAAGCAATTTTCTTTTTTTTTTTTTTTTTTTGATAGGCTGGATTTCCAGCTTGAACCTCAAAAGTAGCACCCCCTGAACCAAAAAGGCTGCGTGGAATTTTTCCCAGGCCTGAACTGAGCAGCACTAAGTTTCGCTGGGTCTGAAACTGATTTCCAGGAATTTTTTTTTTCTTTTTAATTTTTTTTTATAAGCCAGACTTCCAGCCTGGGCATGAAAAAGGCCACCCCTATTGAAATGAAATGTTCAAAACAGGAAGCAGTCAACTTTGCAAGGAAGATCACTCTAGAATCCAAATGGAGGTGATAGGAGTCTTGGATTAGCTCTCCTTTCTCCCATAAAGAAAATTTGAGGATCCTGAGTGGCAGAGTGTAGTCATGCTGAGTAGGAAACAGGTATAAACCTGGTTTTGAACCACCGAGATGTGAAACTTTGTTTTGAAATAAAACAGAAAACCCAAACCTGTCATACTCTGAGCACTGAAACTCCTTTAAAACATGCTTGCTTGACTATACTATATCAAAACAGACTGAAAAACTTAGAAGCATTTTGTTCTGCTATATACTTTTTAAAACAGACCGAAAAACTTAGAAGCATTTTGTTCTGCTATATAATTTATTAAAACAGACCGAAGAACTTAAAAGCATTTTGTTCTGTTAATCATCCCACATTCATGTCTGATCTCAAGCCAAGTGTCTCTGATGGTTTGTTTTTCTATTTCCAATCAATACACATCTCATTGTGTATCAAAAGCACTTCAGAAAAAAAAAAAAAACTTTGATAAAGAAATCACAAACACAAAATCAGCAAGTTCAGACACATACAACGTAAATCACCTTCATGCTTAGAATCTGCTTCAAAGTGATGTTCTCTTTCCTGTTTTGACCAAACTCTGCCCAGTACTTGGACACCGGATGGTCATAGCTCAAGAGGCCCCTGGGGAACAGAAATGAAAGCAAAGAAACAGTAAAAACTATATATGAGTCCCAAAAGTGGCATAAAATCATTACATTTTTGGGATGAAGCCAGCCAGTCCTGCCTAGTAGACAGTTTTTGAATGTGCAGTGGACTGTAAACGAGTGCTGTAGACTCCAATGAATATGATAAGGGAAAACTTACAAAATAGTTAAGTTTTATCAACAGTGGATGTCTGTATATTCAGCCTTGCTGGTGCAAGAATGTATAATAAAGAAACAGTACAGTACAGTCCCTGACCAAAACTGAAGTATGTGGCATGATCTAAATCCTCCTTGTCCATACTGACAATCATCAAAAAGTCTCACGTTCTGCGGTCCTACAAGCCCTGCTCTTGTGTGGATCTCAGTTTCACTTTCCTCTCCACCTCTTTGTCCATGGTGAGTCTGCATCAATGTCTTTGAGGCTGGCAGTTCATGAGCACAATTGTTGGATGAACACAGTGGTGGCTTCTGGATGGGGGACAATGCTCACTCATACTGGCTCCACAACCAAGCAAATGTTGTCTGCAATATGGGTCTGCAGGTGGAATCCTGCATGTACTGAATGAAAACAGTGAAGTGACTTCGAAGTTATGTAATGTTTCTCCTTAGTAATTTGACATCGACTGCTCCATGTGAAATGCTGATGCGATGTAAAATGGTTCTATACTTTCAATAAATTCTGTGTTTCAGATAAAATAAACTGATCTTTCAAAGTACATCAAAAGTGATAAACCATAAATTCACTACCACTCATTTGCAGCTGATTTTGTACTGGTGAATTGGAGATCACGGATTTAAATCCTGAAAGAACAAGGAAAATAAACAGTTCTTATTTGTAAAAAATAGCTTTACATGAGTTCGTGACATCAGTAACATTTTGTTACACCAATGACAAAAGAAAACTGTCAGTGGTGTAAAGATTTACAAATGACTTACCCAACAACAACGCATTCAGGCTTCATTTCTGATCACCTTGCAGACCAGTCAGCTGAATGGGAAAAATATAATTACTTTCCCAAAGTATCTAAGCACCAGAAAACACCCCAATAACATCTCGCCTCATCACAGACTGCACAAAGACAATGCCTCTGATCTGTAGACTTAAGTTTTTGAAATTTTTTTCAACCCAGATTTCCAGTTTAATCTGGAAAAATGCACCCTTGCTCGCAGCACACGTGATCCATGTGCACAGAAATTATGCAGGCTTTCTGACACAAACAATCTCTTCACCAGACCAGCCCATCATCACCAAGTTTGTCAAATTATACCCATTTACATCAAAATCTTGTTTTTGTTAAGTACTTAATGCTTAACTTATTCATTCATGTTTTTTTTGTTCCCACATGGATTGTCCTTCTTTTCATGACTGCACTGACAGGAAGTCACTTCATCCATTTGAGACTTTTGTACTTAACCTGCTGAGGAGTTTCATTAATTGTAACAGTACACTTGTAAGATGTTATAATTAACCTTGACTGTATGACAGTTAAACTCACCAACTATTTTCTTACCAGAACATTTCTTCTGTACAAATTAAACTATATTCAAAACGAACCAAACAGAAAATATCACATTCCCAAAGTAGTCAAAGTGGACTGCACACTTTTGCAATCCTGAGAGTTAAAAAATTTTTGGATCCTGATTTCTGGCTTAATCTGGAAAACTTGCACCCCTGTATACACATGTTTGCCATTTTCCATCTCTCCTCCCAGTCCTCAACACCCTCTCCCCTTCTCTGTTCTTCCCGCCTCCCCTCCCCCTATCTCCTACTTCTACTGCAGCCCCCTAAAAACCTCCCATCCTTTACTTAAGTCCTCTTTGAATCCCTTGAAAAAAAAAAAAAAGAGTTATTCTGGGATCAAACCTGAGACATTTAGATCTTCAGCGTAACCCTCTCTGAACTAAGCTACTCCTGCTCACAGCAAACACGGTATACGAATGCCAGTTGTGAGGCATGCTTTAACTTAGTTTAAATGACATTGATTTGATTCACCATAGGGTCATATTAATAGGCAACTAATGTGACTTTCTAGTGCCAAAGTGATTCACTTTTGATGTGGCCAGAATGCTAATGAGTCACTATATGCCAAATTTGGAATAGATCAGATGAACACAACAACACAGACAAGCTGCACTGGACACAGATACACACACAGTCAGATGAACAAAATGCACTTCATATGTTAGATATATGTGCACAGACACTGGCATTATGAGTGATCAGTCAAACTTCTCATATTTTTTTCTGGAAATCATTTGAGCACTCTACTGCTGCACAAGGAAAATTCACAATCACTATCAGCTAATTTGGACTGCTTCAACCAAAACAGGTGCTTCACACTGCTAGACCCATGTCTCACTTGACACATGCCAAAGAACTGCATAATCTCCCTTCCTCTGCTGAAGACAAAATTTACATATGTAGACCTGTAAAATCAATTTTAAAGCTTTAAAAAAGTTTATTGATGTGTTCAGAGAAAAAGCTTTGCTCAGCTCTCCTGTTGCGGGAAATTACTGACTGCCAAATTGCACTAAACCTTGCAAGACAAACAACAACGGTGAGCAAGATCTTTCCAAACTCCTGACATTTGATAATGGTTAAAGTGACATTACAATAATGAAACACTTCACCTATAAAGAATGTAGAGCATGCTCTTAGAAGAGAAAAAGAGATTGAGAAGCTGCATGTATACCTTTCAACCATGTGTGCCATTACGATGGCTGCAACAGATTTGGTAGAAGAATAGAAATTTGATGTGGTGTTGTTTGTCCATGGCCTGCCAGCTTCTTCATCAGCAAACCCGCCCCACAGATTGACAACCTCTTCTCCCTTGTAGTAAGCTGCAAAGCTCCCACCTCGTTCAACCCCACTCGCTATGCTGTTTCTGTAGACAGATCAATGCAATAACACTATCAAGCACAGAGTTTCATTATGCCAAATTGTATTACAACTTTCAAGTTAAACTCTGACTGCTCTTCGAACGGAGGCCCATCACTGCATGAATTATATGTAAACAAAACTAATGAATGGCACAGGCTTTACAAACAGCCTTTTGCCTGTATGATCAGGCCTAACGTGAGATTATTTATTATTAATGGCACTCAGTATATTAATTAATGGCACTCAGTATATGTTGATTGTTACGTATGAACATCTTCCAATATTAATATTTGTCTGGATGCAAAATCCCTTTAACTGTTTGTCTAGCTGGGTTTTCTTTTACTTAAAATGCTAAATATTTGTACTGTTACAACAGAAGTTGTTAATAAATCTTAATGATCAACAATCATGTTGGTTAAAAGAGTGCTGCTTTCTTTAGTGTGTGTGTGTGTGTGTGTGTGTGTGTGTGTGTGTGTGTGTGTGTGTGTGTGTGTTTGTGTGTGTGTGTGTGTGTGTGTGTGTGTGTGTGTGTGTGTGTGTGTGTGTGTGCGCTCGTAATGTATGTTCATGTTTCTGTAAAGCACACACAGACACACAATCATACACAAACACAACTACCCTGTCTGAAGATCTGTTCAGAGAAAAATTTAACAGCAGTTCTGAGAATCTGAGACTGCAGACACTGTTCACCCACTGACTTGCGACACCTGGTATCAGTCTCAGAAGAAATGTGCACAAGAATCAGATATAATAATTCCTACTTAATTTACAACAGCATATACAATATGATTATCACTAATATCAGCAAGAAGATACTTTAAACAAAAATATTACAATGCTTATCAAGATATTGAACTGTAAAGTAAACCAACTGAATCAAGTACTTGTTTCCTTTGCAAATGAGAACTATTTTCCTCTTGGTTATTTGTTGGAAGCAGTCAACTTCGAACAGTCTGAAGATTCTGCTGCACTTGAGGATATGTGTGTAGAGCTGCCAGAAAGTGAAAACGTTTGGGGGCAGAAGTGGGAGCGGGAGGGGGTGGGGGGTTGGGGGGGGGGAGGGGATCAGTGCGACTGGGAAACCAGACTTTGCAATACCAATCCCTGGGGGGTGGGGTGGGGTTAAGCGAACAGAGGAATTCATGCCTGTGATGCCATCTTAGATTTTGAAGGATTTCAGCGATGCCCCTGTGATAATTTTAACAGTCAGGCTGTTCCACTCTCTCACTGTGCATGGGAAAAAAAACTTCTTCCTGTAGGTTGTTCTATGTGTAAGTAGTGTCTGGAACATGTGTAAGTGAGACTGGCAGGTGCCATGGTAGATATTTTGAATCTATGGCTCGGAGGCCATGGTGGTACTTGAAAGAAGCTATCTTCTCTTTCTCAAGGATGGCCATTCCAAGGCCTGGAGCATGTCGTCCATATGAGTAGGGGGAGAGAGAGGGGGTCTGCTGCATCAGTTGGATGCTCAATTGACCATTCTTCTCTGCACTTTTTGAATTCCAGATAAACGCCTTCTGCATGTGGTGATCCGGCTGAAAGCTGGCATACCCTGAGATTGGATGGACCTTCCAGCAACATGTTTCCACAGTCTGCCGTGTCTGTTACTTTGAGCTTTGCCGCATTCGTTCTGTGCAGCATCTTCTCTCTGTTGATGCCGCAAAAACCCCTGTTTCTGCCTTCATTCTATCAAGACTTGATTACTGTAATTCTCTTCTAGCTGGCTGTCCCTAGAATCTTCTCAGTTGTCTTCAGAAAGTACAAAACAATGTGGCTTATGTTACTTCGTCAACCCAGATCTTCTCATATTACTCCCTTACTTCTTTCTCTTCACTGGCTGCCGGTCAAAAAATGAATAGACTACAAACTGTCCTCACTCTGCTTTAAATTTTTGAATGGCTTAGCTCCTTCCCACCTTTCTGATCTCCTTCATCTCTATGTTCCTTCTAGGCAGTTGCGTTCTTCTCCTGACAACACTCTGCTCAAAATCCCTCAGTTTTGAACTAAAACCTATGGCGATTGTTATTTTTCTTTTCAGGGTCTGGTTTCTTGGAACAAACTCCCAAAATCTTTGCGCAGTTCAAACTCTGTCTTCCTTCAAGGCATCTCTTAAAACCCTGTTCACCTATCGCTTTCTTCCCTTTCCCTTGCCCATCAAATTGATTCTGAGACGTGTGTGTGTGTGTGTGTGTGTGTGTGTGTGTGTGTGACTGTGTGTGTGTGTGTGTGTGTGTGTGTGTGTGTATACATGCACGCATGCTGTCGTGTCCATTGTTGTGAGTCAGTGTGTGTGGGATCGCGTGCTGAGTGTGTGCGTGTGCATGTGTGTGTGTGTGTGTGTGTGTATGTGCGCGGGTGTGTCAATATGCACCCTTGTTTGTAGGTATATGGTACTTATTGCAATTTCATTGGTTTCATTTGTTGTTGTTTTTTTTTAACCTTTCCTGTATTTGTAAGCACTTTGGGTTTATGATGTAAGATTACGCGCCATAAATAATCATTATTATTATTATTATTGTTATCAATATTACGAGTGCCTTCTATTTCTATGCTGCCTGTTTGATATATTTTCTTTCTTTGATAAGACTGATGACGTGGCGTGTTGGATTTGCTGGTGATAATACTTATCATATGCGACCCCCAATTAAAAAAAAAATCATTAATTATAAATAAATTTGCCGTTAATCAAACACGATTGAGAGAGAGAGAGAGAAAAAAAAAAAAAACCAACATCACCTGAAAACGTCTTGAACATGCTCAAATCCCTTTTTAACAAAGCCCGCACACCTAGGCGCTCTTTTAGCCATTTGTATGGATTATCGTTTCCGTGACAGTGAAAGGTGGAACTGACAGTCGGTCTTCGTTTTCTGTCCAACGGCTTGCAGGCCAGTCTCGGTCAGAGAAACGGGTGGGTTTTTCTGACCACGGTACGAAGTTCATATATGGAAAACTTAGCTCAGTTATTTCCCCTATACAGGGCTATAGTTCGACCGTCTGTGTTGGTCGAGCACGTAAAATGTCAGTTTGTTGGATCAGTCGATAATCGTCATATGAAAATTTTCTATCGTCATATGAAATTTTTCTATCTTCAAATTCAAACAACTTTATTATCACAAAACGTGACTTCGGCGCATCTGCTGAAACCTAACTCCAGCCCTAACCCAACCTGATGTAATTTAATCCTATCCCTGTTACAAGTATTCAGTCGCATGTCACTACCACCTGCGAACAATGCACGGGCAGTAACTCGCATAAACTGCGCGAGCGCATAAGCTACTAACGTTTAATGGACTTGTATATATGCGCACGCGTGTGTGTTTGTGTCCAGGGTTGTGCAATCAAGTGTACAGACTACAGTCCTCAGTGATGCCACGTCACGCCTTTTTATCATATTTTGTTTGTTTGTTTTGATTCCCCTTCTGGCATGTAAACGGTTAATGCAAAGTGGAATCTCAAGCGTCTTCGTGGCACATCCACAACATTGAATTAGGCTATAAAGCATCACAGCCAGGGGTAGGCCAGGAGAAGAAGCCAAAGGGGTGGAAGCGGAAAGGTGGCTGAGGATAGATAGATAGATAGACAGAGAGAGAGAGAGAGGAGAGAGAGAGAGAGAGAGAGAGAGAGAGAGAGGTCTGACTGATCTGCTATGTGATGACTTCAGTCACAGGATTGAGTGTTTGCGTATTCCACCCTAACATGAGTATGAAATGAAAAAGGAATTAGCCCTTTTCCTGGAGACACTGACTCTGACACATTTTATTTACAAAGGCCAACAGCCATCCTGTCCATACGTCTTGAACACTCTGGAGAGAGAGAGAGAGAGAGAGAGAGAGAGAGAGAGAGAGAGAGAAGAAGAGAGAGAGAGAGAAGAGAGAGAGAGACAGACAGACAGACAGACAGACAAACGGACAGCCAGAGAGGGTGTGTGTGTGTGAGGATCACGGTGTGTGTGTGTGTGTGCGTGTGCGCATGCGCGCACGCGCACGCGCGCACGCGTGTGTGT
>CM065715.1:59736646-59744146 GCA_033310375.1 Conus canariensis | reverse complement strand
CTGGTCTGTGTATGTCCAGCAGCACTCAGTGTGTCAGTGACAGGACCGTGTATGTCAGGCAGCACTCAGTGTGTCAATGACAGGACTGTATGTCCGGCAGCACTCAGTGTGTCAATGACACGACTGTGTATGTCCAACAGCACTCAGTGTGTCGATGATTGGACTGTGTGTGTCCAACAACACTCAGTGTGTCAATGACAGGACTGTGTGTGTCCAACAGCGCTCAGTGTGTCGATGATTGGACTGTGTCTGTCCAACAGCACTCAGTGTGTCGATGATTGGACTGTGTCTGTCCAACAGCACTCTGTATGTCAATGACAGGACTGTGTGTGTCCAACAGCACTCAGTGTGTCAATGAAAGGACTGTGTGTGTCCAACAGCGCTCAGTGTGTCAATGATTGGACTGTGTCTGTCCAACAGCACTCAGTGTGTCAATGACAGGACTGTGTGTGTCCAACAGCACTCAGTGTGTCAATGACAGGACTGTGTGTGTCCAACAGCACTCAGTGTGTCGATGATTGGACTGTGTGTGTCCAACAGCACTCAGTGTGTCAATGACAGGACTGTGTATGTCCAACAGCACTTAGTGTGTCAGTGAAAGGACTGTGTATGTCCAACAGCACTCAGTGTGTCGATGACTGGACTGTGTATGTCCAACAGCACTTAGTGTGTCAATGACTGGACTGTGTATGTCCAACAGCACTCAGTGTGTTAATGACAGGACTGTGTATGTCCAACAGCACTCAGTGTGTTAATGACAGGACTGTATATGTCCAACAGCACTCAGTGTGTCGATGATTGGACTGTGTCTGTCCAACAGCACTAAGTGTGTCAATGACTGGTCTGCGTGTGTCCAACAGCACTCAGTGTGTCAATGACTGGTCTGTGTATGTCCAACAGCACTCAGTGTGTCAGTGACTGGACTGTGTATGTCCAACAGCACTCAGTGTGTCAATGGCTGATCTGTGTATGTCCAATAACACTCAGTGTGTCGATGACTGGACTGTGTGTGTCCAACAGCACTCAGTGTATCAATGACTGGAACTGTCTATGTCCGGCAGCACTCAGTGTATCAATGACTGGACTGTATGTTCGGCAGCACTCAGTGTATCGATGACTGGACTGTGTATGTCCAACAGCACTCAGTGTGTCGATGACAGGACTGTGTATGTCCAACAGCACTCAGTGTGTCAGTGACTGGTCTGTGTATGTCCAACAGCACTCAGTGTGTCAGTGACTGGTCTGTGTATGTCCAACAGCACTCAGTGTGTCAGTGACTGGTCTGTGTCTGTCCAACAGCACTCAGTGTGTCAATGACTGGACTGTGTATGTCCAACAGTGGTCAGTGTGCTAATGACTGGACTGTGTATGTCCAGCAGCACTCAGTGTGTCAGTGACAGGACTGTGTATGTCCGGCAGCACTCAGTGTGTTAATGACTGGTCTGTGTCTGTCCAACAGCACTCAGTGTGTCAATGGTTGGACTGTGTCTGTCCAACAGCACTCTGTGTGTTAATGACAGGACTGTGTGTGTCCAACAGCACTCAGTGTGGCAATGACTGGTCTGTGTGTCCAAAACATCAGTATGTCAGTAACTGTCTGTGTGTCCAACAGCATCAGTTGTCAATGACTGGTCTGTGTGGCCAACATTACTCACTGTGTCAATGACTGGTCTGTGTATGTCCAACAGCACTCAGTGTGTCAATGATTGGACTGTGTGTGTCTAACAGCACTCAGTGTGTCAATGACTGGTCTGTGTGTCCAACAGCACTCTGTGTGTCAGTGACTGGACTGTGTATGTCCAACAACACTCAGTGTGTCAGTGACTGGACTGTGTATATCCAACAGCACACAGTGTGTCAATGGCTGGTCTGTGTATGTCCAGCAGCACTCAGTGTGTCAGTGACAGGACCGTGTATGTCAGGCAGCACTCAGTGTGTCAATGACAGGACTGTATGTCCGGCAGCACTCAGTGTGTCAATGACACGACTGTGTATGTCCAACAGCACTCAGTGTGTCGATGATTGGACTGTGTGTGTCCAACAACACTCAGTGTGTCAATGACAGGACTGTGTGTGTCCAACAGCGCTCAGTGTGTCGATGATTGGACTGTGTCTGTCCAACAGCACTCAGTGTGTCGATGATTGGACTGTGTCTGTCCAACAGCACTCTGTATGTCAATGACAGGACTGTGTGTGTCCAACAGCACTCAGTGTGTCAATGAAAGGACTGTGTGTGTCCAACAGCGCTCAGTGTGTCAATGATTGGACTGTGTCTGTCCAACAGCACTCAGTGTGTCAATGACAGGACTGTGTGTGTCCAACAGCACTCAGTGTGTCAATGACAGGACTGTGTGTGTCCAACAGCACTCAGTGTGTCGATGATTGGACTGTGTGTGTCCAACAGCACTCAGTGTGTCAATGACAGGACTGTGTATGTCCAACAGCACTTAGTGTGTCAGTGAAAGGACTGTGTATGTCCAACAGCACTCAGTGTGTCGATGACTGGACTGTGTATGTCCAACAGCACTTAGTGTGTCAATGACTGGACTGTGTATGTCCAACAGCACTCAGTGTGTTAATGACAGGACTGTGTATGTCCAACAGCACTCAGTGTGTTAATGACAGGACTGTATATGTCCAACAGCACTCAGTGTGTCGATGATTGGACTGTGTCTGTCCAACAGCACTAAGTGTGTCAATGACTGGTCTGCGTGTGTCCAACAGCACTCAGTGTGTCAATGACTGGTCTGTGTATGTCCAACAGCACTCAGTGTGTCAGTGACTGGACTGTGTATGTCCAACAGCACTCAGTGTGTCAATGGCTGATCTGTGTATGTCCAATAACACTCAGTGTGTCGATGACTGGACTGTGTGTGTCCAACAGCACTCAGTGTATCAATGACTGGAACTGTCTATGTCCGGCAGCACTCAGTGTATCAATGACTGGACTGTATGTTCGGCAGCACTCAGTGTATCGATGACTGGACTGTGTATGTCCAACAGCACTCAGTGTGTCGATGACAGGACTGTGTATGTCCAACAGCACTCAGTGTGTCAGTGACTGGTCTGTGTATGTCCAACAGCACTCAGTGTGTCAGTGACTGGTCTGTGTATGTCCAACAGCACTCAGTGTGTCAGTGACTGGTCTGTGTCTGTCCAACAGCACTCAGTGTGTCAATGACTGGACTGTGTATGTCCAACAGTGGTCAGTGTGCTAATGACTGGACTGTGTATGTCCAGCAGCACTCAGTGTGTCAGTGACAGGACTGTGTATGTCCGGCAGCACTCAGTGTGTTAATGACTGGTCTGTGTCTGTCCAACAGCACTCAGTGTGTCAATGGTTGGACTGTGTCTGTCCAACAGCACTCTGTGTGTTAATGACAGGACTGTGTGTGTCCAACAGCACTCAGTGTGGCAATGATGGTCTGTGTTCCAAACATCAGTATGTCGAACTGTCTGTGTCAACAGCACTCAGTGTGTCAATGACTGGTCTGTGTGGCCAACATTACTCACTGTGTCAATGACTGGTCTGTGTATGTCCAACAGCACTCAGTGTGTCAATGATTGGACTGTGTGTGTCTAACAGCACTCAGTGTGTCAATGACTGGTCTGTGTGTCCAACAGCACTCTGTGTGTCAGTGACTGGACTGTGTATGTCCAACAACACTCAGTGTGTCAGTGACTGGACTGTGTATATCCAACAGCACACAGTGTGTCAATGGCTGGTCTGTGTATGTCCAGCAGCACTCAGTGTGTCAGTGACAGGACCGTGTATGTCAGGCAGCACTCAGTGTGTCAATGACAGGACTGTATGTCCGGCAGCACTCAGTGTGTCAATGACACGACTGTGTATGTCCAACAGCACTCAGTGTGTCGATGATTGGACTGTGTGTGTCCAACAACACTCAGTGTGTCAATGACAGGACTGTGTGTGTCCAACAGCGCTCAGTGTGTCGATGATTGGACTGTGTCTGTCCAACAGCACTCAGTGTGTCGATGATTGGACTGTGTCTGTCCAACAGCACTCTGTATGTCAATGACAGGACTGTGTGTGTCCAACAGCACTCAGTGTGTCAATGAAAGGACTGTGTGTGTCCAACAGCGCTCAGTGTGTCAATGATTGGACTGTGTCTGTCCAACAGCACTCAGTGTGTCAATGACAGGACTGTGTGTGTCCAACAGCACTCAGTGTGTCAATGACAGGACTGTGTGTGTCCAACAGCACTCAGTGTGTCGATGATTGGACTGTGTGTGTCCAACAGCACTCAGTGTGTCAATGACAGGACTGTGTATGTCCAACAGCACTTAGTGTGTCAGTGAAAGGACTGTGTATGTCCAACAGCACTCAGTGTGTCGATGACTGGACTGTGTATGTCCAACAGCACTTAGTGTGTCAATGACTGGACTGTGTATGTCCAACAGCACTCAGTGTGTCAATGACAGGACTGTGTATGTCCAACAGCACTCAGTGTGTCAATGACAGGACTGTATATGTCCAACAGCACTCAGTGTGTCGATGATTGGACTGTGTCTGTCCAACAGCACTAAGTGTGTCAATGACTGGTTTGCGTGTGTCCAACAGCACTCAGTGTGTCAATGACTGGTCTGTGTATGTCCAACAGCACTCAGTGTGTCAGTGACTGGACTGTGTATGTCCAACAGCACTCAGTGTGTCAATGGCTGATCTGTGTATGTCCAATAACACTCAGTGTGTCGATGACTGGACTGTGTGTGTCCAACAGCACTCAGTGTGTCGATGACTGGACTGTGTATGTCCAACAGCACTCAGTGTGTCAATGGCTGATCTGTGTATGTCCAACAGCACTCAGTGTGTCAATGGCTGATCTGTGTATGTCCAACAGCACTCAGTGTGTCGATGACTGGACTGTGTATGTCCAACAACACTCAGTGTGTCGATGACCGGACTGTGCATGTCCAACAGCACTCAGTGTATCGATGACTGGACTGTGTATGTCCAACAGCACTCAGTGTGTCGATGACAGGTCTGTGTATGTCCAACAGCACTCAGTGTGTCAATGACTGGTCTGTGTATGTCCAACAGCACTCAGTGTGTCAATGACTGGTCTGTGTGTGTCCAGCAGCACTCAGTGTATCAATGACTGGACTGTGTATGTCCAGCAGCACTCAGTGTGTCAATGACTGGACTGTGTATGTCAAACAGTGCTCAGTGTATTAATGACTGGACTGCGTGTGTCCAACGGCATTCAGTGTGTTACCTCAAGACCTATGTTATATGAGTCTCTCAGCAACAGAAAACCTTACCTGACCATTATCTTTCTTTACGACATCACCTCAGTTACAAGTTTCAGAGAACAGGTGTTTTCTTTATTCCTGTGTGTACTCCTAATTAGGACCTGCAGAATTTAAAGTGTATAGTGTCTGCTGTGCGTTTTGACAAGAGATAAGCATTGAACTGATCGGAATCATAGATGGCACAGAATTTTTTGCGACTGGCTGATACGATGGACACCACGCTTAAGCACCTTAACTGAATAACCAAACTGTCTTATGTGTCAAATAAGTGTATGATCACGTCCATTTTAAGTTCTTTCTTTGCACACTTCGATTTGAGGCAGGTGCCGCTTTAGATCTCTGTTTGTTCTTTGATGTGTTGAAAAATTTCAGTTTTTCAAAGATGACCCACGTGATAAATGTTTGCGTGTGCCGTTTCAGTGTAGTCAGCTCCAAGGAAAAGAGCTGTGATATTAAGTGGTAAGTTTTGGTGAATATAACAACTTTTCATTTACTTTTGTTGATGTGAACGCCACACAGCAAGTGGTATTGATGTAAATGGTCTGGTTGTTTATGTAGTTCTGAATTTGTTGTCGACAAGAGCACAATATCACTTGCACAAAAAAAAAGAAAAAGTCAAGTTGGAACCTTGGCTAATTTATTGATTAATTTAATGAACATTGAGCGTTTTGTGAGCATCGTTTTTCATTCAAAAGTACATTAAAGAGCGTGGGGCTGTCTACTCTAGCCTTGAAGTACTCCTTTATTATGAATTGGGAAGGCCTTTGTGATTCTTTTATTTGTTTTGGCACGTGTCATTGGATTTTTAATACAATTTTTCTTATAATGCAGAAGTTGAGGCCAGCTATTCCAATAATGTTTCATTTTAAGAGAAGCACGTAATGTCATACACTGACAAATGCTGTATAAAAGAAAATCAACAAAGCAGATGCATAGGCGCCTATTTGTCTTTATTATATTGTCATCCATTTATTATGGACATTCAACTATGATGATGTTTGTATTGAACAATTTTACTCTCTGCTCAAAATGATTATCAAAAAGGTTGACAAGAAAGATATCCTCACTCCACAGGGTGACTGGAATTCGTTGGTGTAGATGTCCAAGAAGTCTGAAAGAATTTTTACGGTAATAAAACCACCAATGATTGAGGTCTACACCTTCTAGAATTTACTAATGATAATGACTTAGTCCTTTCCAATACCTGCTGTGAGCATAAAGCATTCCGACAATAGATATGGTATTCCCCGAACAATAAGTATCACAACCAGATAGACTATATTCTTGCAACAAGAGCAGCTCTGGCATACATAGGGATAAAGCAATGACATTAACAAGAGCTGATGCTGGTAGTGACTATGAACTTGTCATGAAAAACTTTACGATACGATTGAAGAATAACAAGAGACTCTGAAATTCAGTCTTGACAGAACGAAAAATCCTGACATTGCAGAATAATTCCTAAGAGGAAAATTTGCCTCACTACTACCTCGAAGCTGTCACAAAGAATTTTAGCTTAGCCATGACCGAAACTGCAACAGATGTCCTAGGAATAAACCGACGAAAACGGAAGCTGTGGATCACTGTGACAAGTAACATCTTGGAGATGTATGATGCCAGAAGGAGCTTAAAACAGCCCAGGAAGACTGAGGGGGAGAATTATAAGGTTATGAACAAGAGTATCAGTGAGGAAATGCAGAATTCAAAGGAAAGCTGGATCAACAACAGTGTGGAACATGGAGAAAAACCCAGATGACAACAACTCACTGAAAGCCATTAAGATTGTGAAAGACTTGACCCAACAAAAGCTAAGTAAATTCAGCACATCCAGGACGAAAACGGCAGCTGTTTCACCAAGAAAAGAATCTCAGAATGGTGGACTGAATATTGCTCTGAACTCTACAACAAACAAAGCAAAGAAGATCCAGGTGTGCTAACAGTAAAGGATTCAACTGAAAATTACCTTTAAATACTCCGTAAAGAAGTCGTAGCTGCAGTGAAATCGTTGACATATGGTAAGGCTGCCGGCATTGACAACATCGTACAAAGCTCTTGAAATATGGAGTGAAGGCAGTAGCTGACATCCTGACTGGCATTTACAACAAAACCTGGCACACTTGGGAGTGGCCATCATCGTGGACTCAGTCACTAATCGTCACCCGTCAAGGCAAAGAAAATCCCCGCCAATGGCAGAACTACCGCCACGCCAGGATTGAAATCATTCTG
>CM065715.1:59711646-59734146 GCA_033310375.1 Conus canariensis | reverse complement strand
TTGAATCAGTGACTGGTCTGTGTGTGTCCAACAGCATTCATTGAATCAGTGACTGGTCTGTGTGTGCCCAACAGCATTCATTGAATCAGTGACTGGTCTGTGTTTGTCCAACAGCATTCATTGAATCAGTGACTGGTCTGTGTGTGTGTCCAACAGCATTCATTGAATCAGTGACTGGTCTGTGTGTCCAACAGCATTCATTGAATCAGTGACTGGTCTGTGTGTGTCCAACAGCATTCATTGAATCAGTGACTGGTCTGTGTGTGTCCAACAGCACTCACTGAGTCAAAGACTGGGTTATGTGTACCCAGCAGCACTGGGTGTGTTAAGACTGGTCTGTGTGTATGTGTCTAACAACACTTACAGATCTCTGAGTGTCAAACAGAATTACTGTGACACAAACCTCTCTCTCTCTCTCACTGTGTGTGTGTGTGTGTGTGTGTGTGTGTGTGTGTGTGTGTGTGGTGTGTGTGGTGTGTGTGTGTGTGTGTTCTCAGTAGCATTAAAGTGTGGCTTATCAGTGTGTGTCCAACGCCATTTGGTGCTTCAAAGACTGGCTTCTCTCTGTTACAAACAACATTCGGTTCGTCAGTGACTAATTCCAGTTTATGCTGTTTATATCTGGTCTCTCTCTCTCTCTCTCTCTCTCTCTCTCTCTCTCTCTCTCTGTGTGTGTGTGTGTGTGTGTGTGTGTGTGTGTGTGTGTGTGTGTGTGTGTGTGTGTGTGTGTGTGCGCAACAGCACTCTGTGTCAGTGTCTGGTCTGTTTGTATGTGTATGGAGGGAGGAGTGGGGGTAGGGTGATGGCATGGTGGGGATGGAGGATGGAGAGAGGGTGCAAATGTGTGTGAGGGAGAGGGGTTGGAGTATGAGGGTTTCAATAGCATTCAGTGTGTCAGTGACCGGTCTGTATGTATGTATATGTAAGTGATTGGTGTGGTGAAGGGGGATGGGGGAACAGATTAATGTAATATTCGATGACTGGTGTGTGTGTGTGTGTGTGTGTGTGTGTGTGTGTGTGTGTGTGTGTGTGTGTGTGTGTGTGTGTGTGCAAGCGCGCGCGCTACAGTACTCGGTACGTCAGTGACTGATCTAATGTCAGTAACCCACGGGTCAATGTCCAAGGGTGTGTAAACACATCATGCGTGACATTAGATGCTGTCAAAACAGCTGGTTATGGATGGGGGGATGGGGGATGGGGGCAGTCACGATGTTTTGTTTAGGGGTGGGGGGTGGGGGTGGGGAGGAAAGTGTAACGGCTACGTTTCAGGCTTCTTACTATCACAATTTTTTAAATCAATGTTTGTGGCTTAGACATGAAACATGGAATGGAAAAAGAAGAGAGAGAGAGAGAGAGAGAGAGAGGAGAGAGAGAGAGAGAGAGAGAGAGAGAGAGAGAGAGAGAGAACCACCCCACTTATTTTCGTCATTTCAATTTTTCACACTATACAAATAACATTGAACGATGTTCATTCAAACGTTTCGTTGATAGTTGTCTCACATCATCATAGTTGTCTCACATTATCTTAGTGATTGTCGACACAGCTGGGAGAGGCCAGCACTATGACCTTCGGGAAGCACAACGCTAAGTGTTTCAACCAGACGACCTAAATTGCCTACCCATTTCCGGTGTCATGGCTCCCAAGCAGTTATCCCACTGTGTGTTCCACAAAAATAGCAATGCTGACAATCAGACAGCCGCTGGTGAAAACGACCAGGCAATGCACCGAGAGAGACCACAGACAACCAATGTCCTTTTTTTTTATTTTAAGTATGTATTTTGGGACCTGTCTGACCCCAATTTTCAAACATTTGGGAGCGACCTCACCGTCATCAGATGTTTTGGCGCCAGTTCAAATTAAGCTTGTCACTTTTTGTCAGGAGTAGGTTGTTTTATTTCTTTTCTCTTTTTTTTTTTTTAATAGATTCAGCTCACAGGGTTCAGCATGATCGTGTCTGCAAGGGTTATGGGATTCCGGAGAGAGATTATTTTCAGTGATATCATGGTAGAAAGTCGGCTAAATGGATAAACTCGCTTTGATGTTCAACTGAAATAAATTACGTCACTTGTGTTGTGCCTGCTAAGCAAAACATTACCAGTAAACTACGTGTTGAGTAGTTTTCCTATCTTATGATCAAATTGTGGGGGAAGTGTGCCTGTCAAGGCGCTCCACTGTGCACGGTCCTCAGCCAGTTGGAGTGACACTAGCAAACTGGCTCAGGACCGTGCATGGTGGAGCGCCTTGACTGCCTCATGCGTAGCAAGACGCGGGAGCATCTAAGTCTAAGTAAGTACCTGTTGCTGTTTTCTTTTCTTACTGTCTCATCTTCCAAGCCACTTCAGTGGTGTTACTCCACAGCACTCATTCCAGTTCCCCGTTCACACCCACACCCTAGCTTGTTCTGCCGCAACCCAGGCGCCGGCAATTTACAGGAACCAGTCAATATCGAGTCATTATGAGGCGACTCCCCACAGGAGACACTGCACTGCAAATGAGTCACTTTGGTCGTCTTCAGTAGTACCTGTTCTGATCCGACATACACAGAACACCTTCTAGCCCCCCCCTCCCCCCGCCCCACCTTCCACTTTCTGACAACAATAATTGCTTACTTGTGGAGCCAACGTGGGTGAGCTCCTCCGCCGGAGGGCATCACCATATCCGTCCAACCACTGTCCCCATGAACTTGCCGATATGGACGACCTGACCTGTACTCATTGAAGGCATAGACGAGGAGAGGAACTCAAAACTGGGGTCATTACGAGAGCAGGGCGTGAAGGGCCTCAGAATGTAAAACTTCTTGTTTGTTTGTCGTCACTGCTGACCGATAAGGGTGAGGGTGGTAAAGACGATGCTACGTAGGTCCATTCTGGTCGGAAACTGCACGACAGGGCTGTAATCTACGCTTTCGTTTATAACACATCACGGAGTCGGCCAGGTCCGGGAGATACAGACACCCGCCGAGTTGGTGAGAAAATTTGAACAACACTCTCAGAGAAGCACCCTAAAGTGGATGAAACCTGGCTTTATGGTTCCAGTCTTCCCAAATGCGCCCATAGCAAACTCGATTCTGGATAAAGAGTTTATAGGGCCGAAAAATTGCACTATATTGCTCAGATGGGCATCAAACCCACGGTCTCCCAGCCCGGAATCCGGAACACTACCGCTGTACCACGGCGCGCGATACCTGCTGTTTAACCGTATGAGGAGGATACAATTTTTAGCGACATGGATCCATCTGTCTCTGTCAGCAGCCGCCGGCAGCAGCTCACGTGTATGGAGTCCTTTCCATTCTTTGATGTTCTCATGCCAGTTCTTCCGCAGTCTTCCTCTTCTTCTCCCGCCCTCGATGGTGCCTTGCACATGGATATGAAACTTTTACTGGAATCTTGCGAAGTTGGGTCATTTTTCAGATTTGAGCCCCAAATTGTACTCCACTACACTGCGCTGTACTACTCCCCACTGCATGACATTACTCCATACCACGTTACTCACATGTTATTACATTGCTGGCTAATTAGTTACAATGATTCTGCTTCCTTAGTGCTTCTTGCGGTGTAAAACAATTACCGACTTCCATCGCACATTTGCATTGTTATTGAGTGCCTGCCACAAGCGATTTTTCTTCTTTACTTTTCTCCTAGATCCTCTCTCTCTCTCTCTCTCTCTCTCTCTCTCTCTCTTTCTCTCTCTCACACACACACACACACACACACACACACACACACACACCACACACACGCACACACACACACACACACACACACACACACACAAACGCACCCGCGCGCGCTTGTGCGTTGTGTGTGTGTGTGTGTGTGTGTGTGTGTGTGTGTGTGTGTGTGTGTGTGCTTGCGCGGGTGTTTGTGACGTGTGAGCGCGCTCACGCACGGGTGCGTCTCTGTGTGTACGTGTGGTGCGTGTGTGCGCGCGCGCATGCAAGTTGTTTTGATTTGAAACGATGATTAAAACAACCAGCTGTTTCTATAAAACACACACACACACACACACACACACACACACACACACACACACACACACACACACACACACACAATGACGCCGGCGAGTGAAAGAGATTATAGACGGAGGCAGACAGAGAATGAGAACTTAGTGTGAATATTCTAATTTTGTATTGAGAGAGAGAGAGAGAGAGAGAGAGAGAGAGAGAGAGAGAGAGAGAGAGAGAGAGAGAGCAATGATCAAAGAAAAGAAAAGAATTACTCGCGTCACCAAACCAGAGGTCCAGTACAATACTGTATGCTGCAAGATCTGTGATTTCCATGGACACGAAGAATGGCCCGGAGAGGGGGGCAGACATGTGATAAGTGGTTAAGTACCACAGTGTTGGTCTGAGGGGGTGGCATCACCACAACCTGATAGTGAGCGTTCCCTGTGGACTTGTGGGGGTGGATTTGCGACAGAGGTCCCCGGGTGTGGGTGTGTAAGAAAGAGCCTGGCTGAGCTGTATGGGAACATACATGAAGATACATGAAGCACAGAAAGTGGCGTTACATGGAAAAGAGAAATATCCATTCTTTTCCGTCTTTTTTCGCTGAGTCTTTGTGGCAACAGGCAAGTTTCTCAGTAGCTGGGGACACCTGTGATTGTCAAAGTTTGTGAGCTTCGACATCATGTCGTTCAGTGGTGGATCAAATGAAATAAAACTGGTATTTTTCAGATCGTGTGAGACAGTGATGTTATCATCAGGGCTCTAAGTCAATAAACAGCGTGCAAACGTCGCCAGAGTTGGAAGTCTGGCGTTGGTGGTTACGTTTGTATGCTATTTGGATCATTGTTATTTTTCCTTGATCAACCTAGAGCATTAACTGTACGTGCATGGTTTCCTCAAACAAGAACATTGATTTTGAAAATATCAACTGTATTTCAACCTATCCATTTCTACTGACATTAAATGACTCCAAAGTTGTCAACTGTGACGGCCACAGGTGTCCCCAAATACCGTGATACTGCCCAGTAGCAGCACTGCATTCCAGACAAAATGGCAACCCCACTCTGTCCCTTTTCCTCACTTCTCCCCGATTCCCTCCCCTACCCCTGTCCACTTCTCCCCCCTCCCTCAATTCCTAAGTCTTCCTGTGACGACATGGTTCTCCAGCCCCCACACAATCACACGACGGATGTGGTGAAGTACTTCACTAACGGCTCTTATGCTCGTCTGTCGACCGTGCCGTGCGTGGCGTGTAGGGCCTCCACTCGCCTGTCTGGCCACACTCCACAGTTTTTGTGCCTTCCCTGGCTGATGCTGTTCAATGCGAGACTGTTGCCACGACATTGCGATTCCATCGCCTGTACATCGCTCAGTTAGTTCATCACACACTGGATAACTGTGAAGTTTTGCAGATGTGTAAATTGCCAGATTAGGTGAATCCTGTCTCTAATAATTCATTGTGTCGTTGTGAAATATACAGCAACAAATTAAGAATCTTTGGAGAAAGACTTAAATATTTTTTTTCCCGAGCGATTTTCGGTCACGTCCCAGAATCTATTTTTGCAGACCGATGCGTGACTGATTGTGTCTTTTTTTTTCTGTAGTGTTTATGATTTTTTCTATATGCCTACACCACCAGTATTGCTGCAAATCAAAACAACGTCTGTATTTTGTTGTTAAAAGGCGTGTTTTTGAATCATCTCCAGTGTCAATGCAGACTGATTTTGTGTTTTTATAAGGCCACTTTCTTCTGGTCCATCATCAGTGCACTTGATGTTTTTGTAAGACAACAAAACGATCTTTCTGGCAAACAACTTTGTTTCTGCAAAAAAAGAATCATCTGTCATTTTACCTTCTTCCAAACTCTAAGGTCCTATTGTCTGGTCGCTAAATCAGTTCCCACAATCTCATACCTTTATTTTTTTTTCTTCAGTGTTGAATAGACAGCTTTGCAACATTTTTGGATTTTTTCATGTTGTTTTGATTATCATACACTGGTGCCTGCTGAAATCGACATCTTCTTCCTGTCAAAAACAATCCAATCTGGAAAGATCGGGTGAAAACATCAATCATTGATTTTCTTTTACTTTAGGGAGAATCCTTCTGCAAAGCATTTAACGACTGCGATAGCAATAACTCCATTCGTGACAATAACAACAAAAATTTACTTAAATTAGAAGGGGAAACCATCTGCTGTTGTTGTTGCTGCTGAATTTTGTTTTTTTTCCCCCACCAAGTCAACACTGTAGGCCACGCACTCTTCTGCATCCCGTCTGTTCTTTATCGGTACAATTTCCAGACATGAGTTTGCGGGGGCAGCTGGCCGTGAAAAAGATGGCTCGTGTGATGTTGCTGTTGTTGAGTGTGGTGGTGGGAAGCGGGAGGGGCAAACTGATAGACCTGGAGCCCTATCAGAAGCTCATCCTGAAGGAGCACAACGACCTGAGGAGGAACGTGTCCCCAGAGGCCTCTGACATGAGGCAGATTGTGAGTATGCTTACACTATGCTGCATTACATTGTATTGTACCTCACGGACATTCTCTCTGTCTGTCTGTCTGTCTGTCTGTCTGTCTCTCTCTCTCTCTCTCTCTCTCTGTCTCTGTCTCTGTATCTCTCTGTCTCTGTCTGTATGTCTGTCTGTCTGTCTGTCTCTCACTTTATCAGGGGAGATAAAGGGTCACCGTTTCCCCGGCCCTCAATGAAAACAATATTTGAAGCCAAAAAGATATCGAATTTTAAAGAAAAAAAATGGAGACAAACAAGAAAAATATTTTTAACACGCTTTAAATCATGATACTGGGTTTTTTTTCCTCATATGTCTAAAATGTGGTGAGGTGTACTAGGTCTAATGTCTCGGCTCAGCTTGCACCAGATTGCGCTATTTTGCTTCTTAGGATTAAAAAAAAAAAAGACGCTGACTACGTTTTATAGTGCGCCTCCACCCTATCCTCTTTTAGAAGATGTTGGAAGATAAGAGCCCACCCCACCCTTTTGCTTTCCCAGGAATTTTTAAGATGAAAAATTCCCTCCATCCCCATCCTGACCCCGCTTTCACAAGAATGTGGATGTTGAGGGTCGCCCTCCCCCATCCTTCCCCTTGAAGGACAATGTTGATGATGCAGTCCTCCACCCCATCCCCTTCTACTTTTTTTTATAAGCAAATTGGAAGATCAAGTGCAGATAAGTTTTGGTTAAAGAAATGCTTGTCAGTTCAGGCTGCTTCCCCCCCCCCCCCCCCCCACACCATACACCCATGCAAAATATTGTATGTTGCCGCCGTGTTAGCAAGCATGTGCCGAAAAAATTAGTTTCCATTACCATTTATACATGATAGGGATGTTTGACGCTGTCCAATTTGTTGTAGATTTGGATGGGCCGATCAATGTGAGGAACAAGTTCCAAGGAGGATTTTCCCCCACTCTTTCTTCACTGCCCTTTTTTTTTTGGATGTTTTGTCACCTTCCAGACCCCAAGACTGTGGCCCAAATAGTTCTGAGACTACAGAAGGTGTTCAACTAGGACTGCATGAAACCGGAAACTAGGCTATTACGCAAAATGAAACAATGGAGTAACGGGGATTTGGCATGGACCTAAAACTGTCCATATAGACTCTACGTCACCATGGTCAAACTGTTGTTCCTCAATGTGTCAGCGTTTCTCACAAAGTAGACCAATTGTGGCCGATATGAAACTATAAGCTGTTTTACAATGCAGTGTTACATGGAAACTGTCTACACGTATACAAAAGCTCCTATTAAAACAGTTTTTCTTCCTCTGAAAATAAATTAGAATGACCCATAAATCGGAGATGTGTTGCCTATGTTGCAAGGACACGGAAGACGGCCATACATGTAAGCTTCATGTGTGAAGAGTTGTGCGTGGTGGCCTCGTGTTTGCTCATGAGAATGTTTGTTTGTCGATTGTTGCTACGCAGAGAAGAAACTTTTGGGGTTAATACATCGCTCCTTTCCGGGTCATTCAACATTAAGATCGAGTTGGTTAAGTCAGCAAACATACTTATATTTTACACAGACTCGTGGCTTCTCTCCATTCAGTTCTAAGTTTGATTTGTTTAGCAAATGAGCATATCTATATTTCAGAGATTTCATATTTGATAGAAATATTAAGATTATTTTTCTTGTTTTCCAGAACACGTGAATTGTTAAATTTATCTTTTGCCATGCTGCCTAATGGCAGTTGAAAGAAACGCCAGCTTCCTGAACTAATGGAGAGAGAGAGAGAGAGAGAGAGAGAGAGAGAGAGAGAGAGAGAGAGAGAGAGAGAGAGAGAAAGAAAAGAAAAGAAAAGAAAGCCATGAAATAACCATTATGCAACAAAAACACAACCGTCGAAATGGCATTAAACGTCTGTTGATAGTATTTTTTTCTCTCTCCAAAATATGACAATATTTCCTTTAAGTTTGGTTTTTAAAACAGGAAATTTGGCATGTACAACCAGAAATTACCCGTCGGGTAATTTTAGATGTCAACTTGATTGTAGTTTCTGTCTTTTATGTATTATTTCTACGATGGATTGAAACTTTACAGATCAAGAGTTGATTTGTTTTGTTTTTCAGTCTACAAAGCGAGGTGTTGATCATGTATTATAGGTTAATGGAAGCAGTTTTTTGTGTCCATTGTAACGAAATTTCTTCTTCTTCTTCTTCTTCTTCTTCTTCTCTATCTCTCTCTCTCTCTCTCTCTCTCTCTCTCTCTCTCTCTCTCTCTCTCTCTCCACACACACACACGCGCGCGCTTACGCTCGCGCGCGCGCACACACACACACACTCACATTAACACACACACACACACACACACGCACGCACGCACGCACGCACGCACGCACACGCATGCACGCACGCACGCACGCACATACACACACACGTGCGTGCGCGCACTTCCCTTTTGTGTGCCGAAGTTTCGCCTCCCCAAAGTGTTCCCCCCTGTGAAGCCAGAGACAGGTCATGACAGAGAAGAGTTTCAACAACACACTATGGACAGCAGTAGTAGGAACGATTCCTTTTTAGATAGGTCATGGCAGAGACGTGTTTTAACAACGCACTATTGACAGCAGTAGTAGGAACGATTCCTATAGGTCATGGCACGGAAGAGTTTTAACAACGCACTATTGACAGCAGTAGTAGGAACGATTCCTATAGGTCATGGCACAGAAGAGTTTTAACATTATGGACAGCAGTAGTAGGAACGATTCCTATAGGTCATGGCACAGAAGAGTTTTAACATTATGGACAGCAGTAGTAGGAACGATTCCTATTAGGTCATGGCACAGAAGAGTTTTAACAACGCACTATGGACAGCAGCAGTAGGAACGATTCCTTTTTGGTTGAAGTATTGTAACAAACAGGAACAGAAAAAGGACAACCAGAAAATGTGATCAGAGTTGAACAGAACTCACGGTAACAACTTTATCACTGACCGCACGTACGTATCATCCATGGTCCGATTATGTGAAAAGGCAACGAGGTCCAGACCGCAACATACCACGTCTTGCCTGCTTTTCAGCATATTCAAAGTGAGTAAACTTCTGGTGATGAATGTGAGTAGGCACGTGCATACGTGAGCCCCGAAGCAAATACATCAGAGCATTTTCGTGTATTCTCTCTCTCTCTCTCTCTCTCTCTCTCTCTCTCTCTCTCTCTCTCTCTCTCTCTCTCTCTCTCTCTCCCCCTCTCTGCCCATCAATCCGTCTATCCACATCTATCCATCTCTCTCTCTCTCTCTCTCTCTCTCTCTTCTCTCTCTCTCTCTCTCTTTCTCTCTCTCCATCCATCCATCTGTGTGTGTGTGTGTGTGTGTGTGTGTGTGGTGTGTGTGTGTGTGTGTGTGTGTGTGTGATCATGCTAAGTTTATTTAATGCTCCGGCCAAAAAGCTGTCTGGACAAGGTGAAAATTTGGAAGGTGTTACACTGTTGATAAGGAAACAACAGCTGCCTTTGAGTTGTATCTAAGAGATAGATATACCAACGAGTTTTACTCAATGGATGCTATTCTGCCGAAAAAGCAATCAAGAAAGAAATAGTACAAAGTTCTGCTTTAGGCTCCCGTTTCTTCCTTCTGTTCATTAATGACGTACCCCTACACATTTCAAATAGCAGCGTTTCATGTGAATTGTTTGCAGATGATAGTAACCCTGACCCCCCCCCCCCCCCCCCCCCGACAAAGATATCAGTAATATTAATGATCGCTCACAGTGAAGTATCATGGAAATGGCAAACTGATGTGAAAGAATGCAATGCTCTTAAATCAACCCAACAGGGTGTGTGGTTATATCCTTTCGACAAAGGCATAATCTAGATGTCCACTTAAATTATATATTGCTCTTAAATCAACCCAACAGGGTGTGTAGTTATATCCATTCGACAAAGGCATAATCTAGATGTCCACTTAAATTATATATCGGAAGGTCAGATCAATCAATTTAGGGAACGTAGACTTATAGGACTAGTAGCAGACAACAAACTGGAACATGAGAATACTAGTAATTTGCCAAAGATCATCCCGAAAAACTTTTTCATCTTGAACACACTAAGACACTTAACTATATTAGTTTTTGTGACATATTCTACGATGCAAGCATAAGATTTCTGTTCTCTGTGTTTCCACTGTGTGGGACGGCTGTATCAGTACACATCTGAAAAGACTGGACTCCCTGTATTAGAGCAGTCCAAGTCGTTCTACCCGATCCACGCCTGTCGACGAACAAAAGTGGAAACAGTCACAAATCATATATATATATATATATATATATATAAGTCGGAAACCTCCCTGCTTTAACAAGGGCATACTGATGTATATGAGGTTTGAAACGATAAACTTCACATTCGTCTAAACTACTGCGGAACTTTGCCCCCCTCCCTCCCTAAATGTTGAAATAACGGCTACGCTTACCTCTTTCAAGGACAATTTCCCAGATACTCAGTTTTCTCAATTTCTATGAATTAAACTCGAAGAGTATATTCGTAGCTGCTTGCTAATGAGCATGTTGATATATTCGCGCGCGCGCGCGCGCGCGCGCGCGCGCGCGCGCGCGTGTGTGTGTGTGTGTGTGTGTGTGTGTGTGTGTGTTGTAAGCAAGGGGCTCTGGTCTATTTTCTTTTTGCCAATATAGAAGTGGTTCTCACTCAGCATGCATCCGGGATCCGGTAGCAAGCCTAAAGAGCTTTTCACGAAACAAAGCGGCTGTCGATTGTTGGTCGTGCTGACCTCCCCTTTGGAAGAACAATACAACCAATGAAAGTACTCTCTGGAAGATTTTCTCTTAACCCCCTTCCACTTTAACAACAAGTCTGGGTTTTTTTTGTTTTTTTTGTTTTTTTTAAGTCAGGTATTTTAATTGGGATGATATTGATGTTTGCTCCACTCCTAGTATGGAAGACTTTTGACGGTGACTCCCTGTCTGTCTGTCTCTCTCTTTACGTATATATCGCTCTATCTTTCTATCTATCTATCTAACTAATCCATCTGCCTACCTTCCTACGTGTCTGTCTATCCATCTATCTGTCTGTCTGTCTGTCTGTCTATCTATCTATCTATCTATCTATCTATCTATCTATCTATCTGTCTGTCTGTCTGTCTGTCTGTCTGTCTATCTATCTATCTATCTATCTATCTATCTATCTACTATCTGCATAATGTTTATATACATACACCATCAGTCTTGTTTTTGTCCCTAACGTAAGTGGATGGGGACACAGTCAGACTTCGTCAGCCTTGATGTCACCTCACAGTGGGTGGGGACATCGTCAGACATCGTCAGCCTTGTCGTTGTCCTCTGACAGTGGGTGGGGACACAGTCAGACATCGTTAGCCTTGTCGTTGTCCCCTGACAGTGGGTGGGGACATCGTCAGATATCGTCAGCCTTGTCGTTGTCCCCTGACAGTGGGTGGGGACACAGTCAGACATCGTCAGCCTTGTCGTGGTCCCCTGACAGTGGGTGGGGACACAGTCAGACATCGTTAGCCTTGTCGTTGTCCCCTGACAGTGGGTGGGGACATCGCAGACATCGTCAGCCTTGTTGTTGTCCCCTGACAGTGGGTGGGGACATCGTCAGACATCGTCAGCCTTGTCGTTGTCCTCTGACAGTGGGTGGGACATCGTCAGACATCGTCAGCCTTGTCGTTGTCCCCTGACAGAGGGTGGGGACATCGTCAGACATCGTCAGCCTTGTCGTTGTCCCCTGACAGTGGGTGGGGACATCGTCAGAACCATACGTCAGCCTTGATCATTGTCCCCTGACAGTGGGTGGGGACATCGTCAGACATCGTCAGCCTTGTCGTTGTCCCCTGACAATGGGTGGGGACATCGTCAGACATCGTCAGCCTTGTCGTTGTCCCCTGACAATGGGTGGGGACCGTAGACATCGAGCCTTGTCGTTCCCAGGGTGGACACAGTCAACTCGTCAGCCTTGTCGTTGTCCCTGACAGTGGGTGGGGACACGTCAGACATCGTCAGCCTTGCGTTGTCCCCGACAGGGGTGGGGACATCGTCAGACATCGTAGCCTTGTCATTGTCCTCTGACAGTGGGTGGGGACATCGTCAGACATCGTCAGCCTTGACGTTGTCCCCTGACAGAGGGTGGGGACATCAGTCAGACATCGTCAGCCTTGTCGTTGTCCTCTGACAGTGGGTGGGACATCGTCAGACATCGTCAGCCTTGTCGTTGTCCCCGACAGTGGGTGGGGACATCGTCAGACATCGTCAGCCTTGCGTTGTCCTCTGACAGTGGGTGGGGACATCGTCAGACATCGTCAGCCTTGTCGTTGTCCCCTGACAGTGGGTGGGGACACGTCAGACATCGTCAGCCTTGTCGTTGTCCCCTGACAGTGGGTGGGGACATCGTCAGACACGTCAGCCTTGTCGTTGTCCCTGACAGTGGGTGGGGACACGTCAGACATCGTCAGCCTTGTCGTTGTCCCCTGACAGTGGGTGGGGACATTGTCAGACATCGTCAGCCTTGTCGTTGTCCCCTGACAGTGCTGGGACACAGTCAGACTCATCACCTGTCGTTGCTGAAGTTGGGACAATCGAACGTATACTTGATGCCACGATGAGTTCGCGTACTGAATCTGATGAATATCTTCCGTGGGGCTTGATTTGTCCTTTCTGCATGTACTCAATGCCATTTCTCTTGTTTCCTTCTTCCTCCCTCTCTTTTTTTTTGTTTAATACAACTACTGAATATTTCATAGATCAACACCACAAGAAATGAACGAGTGGAATAAAGGAAAAAAAAAACATACACACAAACACAAAACAAACTGCGTTAAGAAAAAAAAATGGTCGTAATTTTAACCAGAATATTGTAATTTTGAACACGCTAATAAACAGCTCGATCAATACAAACACAGACAGAAACACACACACACACCACACACACACACACACACAACACACACACACACACACACACACACACACACACACATACTTCTCTCTCTCTCTCTCTCTCTCTCACACACACACACACACACACACACACACAAACGCGCACACACACACACACACACACACACACACACACACACACACACACACACACACACACACGTACGCACGCACGCACGCACGCGCACCCGCCCGCACTCCCGCACAAACGCCCGCGCGCGCGCACGCACGCACGCCCCCCCCCCCCCACACACACACACACGCACACACACACATACACACACACGCACGCGCGCGCGCGCGCGCATGCATGCAAGCAGAGAGAGAGAGTGAGAATGTATACCAGAAAGGTGAGAGATAACTTGAAAGGAGAGGAAAAGATCCATTAGTGGATTATTTATCGTTCTTGACTCAGAAAAAAAAAAAAAAAAATGTCCCCTCTAACCACAACAAACTCCAAAGAAGACAAGAAGTCAGAAATGATATACACAAGCGAAAAAAATTGTTACCACAAAGTTAACACTTTATTCGTTAAGACTGAAATTGAGACGTTGCTTTCTGTTTGTTGTCGCTGTTTCCCTGTTGTCTCTAAGCGTTTTGGAATGTACTCCCTTTATGGTAGAAAAAGAGGCCAACAATACAGAAATCTGATTAAAAGATTACCTAACGCTGGTCACCTATACCAATATCTTAGACAATGCCACAGTTATTAACAGCTGTAACAACCGTGAGAGAACAATGATAACACTATTAGGTTAACAAAGATATACGCCTGTAATAATCGTCCTATGAATAATACCAGCGTACGAGTCCTGTGTCAGGAAATCGTTCAATCAACATTTTTGAGTATTGATTTTTGATGGTTTAAAAAATCATATTCATCTTTTTGTATACTATATTTCACATCACTGATAAAGGACAACAAGAATGGAATACTTTCACTAATTTCATATTTATTCTAAAAACAAAATCAAAAACATATTTTCGCGAATACCATAACGAAGTGAAGCACCGTATCCGATTTAATTCCAGCATCAGAGGCAAAATAAGGTTTTCACAACAATAACACTTCACATTTCTCGTCCAACAGAGGTTGAAGGTCAGACCAAAAAGGGTCTAGTATGTCAACTTTTCCACAGAAAATAGTCGGTACTATCCATACAAAAGGTTACATTATTACCCACAATCTTCATTTGTTTTAAGACAATGTAAGTGGTTGTAAGTATTCTATGGACATTCTAATTTGGAGGCGGCATTTAAATTTGATATCACTATCATTATATATTTGAAAAAGCACAGTTCTCCAGGGTGTTGTGGAGTTAAGTTTTTCGTACTACTTTGCACATCAATTTGGACTAGTGTTGTTGCAAGTTCATACATCATGAAGTGGTTCTGTGCCATTTTGCCCAGAATATATCATTTTTAAGGAAAATGGTATCTGCGATGGATTGTCGTATATCTCTTCAGTAACCTTCCTTATACATTTGTCTACTTAATGATAATTATACTGCGAAGATAACGAAACCTAGTTCAAGCTGTATATTTTGAATTACGTACAAGTTAAAAAGTCTCCGTTCTCATTTATGAATTGTGCAATACAGTGCACATCATTTTTTAATCAACTTTCTATTTGATATCACCTTGTCATCAATTAGAACATTTTTCATTGCATAATTACGGTTCTGTTCGTATTTCACATGACGTCTTTGGCTCTATTTTATCGCAAAATGTTTGTAAGTAATAAAAGTGTACCCCCCCCCCCCCCCCTTTCCAAAAAAAAAAAGCTGTTATTTTCCTTTATATGTACAAAACTTGATCCATAATGTTTCAAACTACTTAAAAAGGGAGGCAATGGAGGGCAAATTTTCTTTATTTGTGATTTATGTTTTTTTTAGTCTTTTGACCCAAGAAATTTTGGGAGATTCGATGAGCATTTTTAGATCTTTAATGCGTTAGCCTCCGTTTCTGCTATATTGATGAACGTCTTTCTCTTTATCTTATCATGGTTTTCATTCCAAACAAAATGGAAATACAATTTCTGTAATTTTGCGACAAAACAGTGGGTGGATTTGGCAGCAACATCCTGAGGTCAACAATTTCAGACAAAATTAAAGATTTCAGTGCAGCGACTCTTCCTGGTGGTGTAGTGTTTCTCTTCAGCCATTTTTTAAGTGGAATTTCTATTTCAGAATTTTTTAAGAACAGTTGTTCGAATCAAATTCCTTTAAATCTTGAGTGCACTTGATTTATGATTTGGCATATATCTAACATATGGATTTTTTTTTTAGTTTCCTAGACAAATTGCTTGTTTTTTTTTAATACATTCATAAACAAGGCAAACACATTAGCAAACTTTTTTTAGTCAAAAGACTTCTGGTGTCCATTATTCATGAACGGTGTATCGTCTGCAAAATGAAAAATTGTGTGTTCTACGTTTGTACACAAATGCCTTGAATTTCTTTATCTTCTTTGATTATAATCGCTAAAATCTCCGCACTTAAAACAAAGAGGTAGAGAAGTATGGGATGTCTGTATCCTTTTAACGTCCAACCGATATGTGCGCTAACCACTGATCTATGTTTAAATAGAAGGTTGATATCGATCTACATATACTGGAACGAAAGCCTTGGGCTCTTAAAACTTTCAATAAAAAGTTCCAACCAAAAGAGTCAAAGGCGCGCGCGCGCGGTGTGTGTGTGTGTGTGTGTGTGTGTGTGTGTGTGTGTGTGTGTGTGTGTGTGTGTGTTTGTCAGTACAACACTATGTTAATCTGACAGTAAATGGTTTCAGTCAGTCAGTGTGTGTGTGTTCACAAAATCAAGACATAACAACACATCTGCAATCGTTTCGAATCTAAATACAGAATCACATGTATAAATCTAATATTATCGTCCTTGTTCCCATTTGCAATAAATCACGTTTGATCTTTATTGATTAAAGATGGTAATATGTCCTTAGTTCTGTTTGCAATGCAAGATGATTCAATCTCTTAAATACAACGTCAAATTATATATAAATCCTTAGGTTCTCCGATTCGTTATAAATCCTCGTGTGTGTACATGCGTGAGAGTTTGCTTGCGCGCGCGCGCGCGTGTGTGTGTGACTGGCATGTAAGATTTTATGGACATTGTCTTACGTTGTAAAAGTAACTGCTGTGTTTCGTTGTTTTAACAGCAGTGCTGATAGGTGTGATATTTCATGTGTTTCTTGTTCGTTAAGCATCGTTCATTTGCTTTTTTTTTGTTTTTAGTACTTTAATATTAAGGGTTCACGGTGTTCATTTTATCGTTATGTTGTGAAAGGCCTTTTTGAAGGGAAGAGGTGGGGGTGGGTGGGTGGGATGGGATGGAGGAATATTCAATCTGTTCCAGTCGCATGGTTTTTCGAGCTAGAATATATGAAATCAAAATAGTCTGCAATGCTGAAAGTGACCTGAACCAATATTTTCAAACGTGAAACATTGTTATCATGTATGTGAGGGTGGTAAAGTAATGTTGCTTATAGCCCAACCGACCGCAAAGGGCCATATCAGGGCTTTCACAGCGATTGAAGTCAACTCAAAAGTCATGAAAAAAATCATTCACACAACCCTTTAATGAAGACCTAGAAGCACACCGGAAATTTTGTTACAAATCTTTCTTCTGTAAAATCTTAGATCAGATGAAAAATGTTGATCTCTTTCCCAGGGTGATGTTCGTGTGTGTGTGTGTGTGTGTGTGTGTGTTGTGTGTGTTATGTGTGTGTGTGTGTGTGTGTTAGTGGGTGGGTGGGTGGGTGGGTGTGGGTGTGCGTGTGTGTGGTGTGGTTTGACATGCATTTCATTATGATGGGTGCTGTAGGTCTGTTTTAAGAGATTATAGCTGTTTTGCTAGTGCTAATTGTATGACTAAATGGACGATTTTGAGAGCTTTCCTACTTATCAATTTTCGTACTAATTAGTAATTGCTTATTACTTGTTTTTATTCTGTTTCCCAGACGAAGATCTATACTGTTGCACAATCACACTAGAGATGTCAAAGTCACACACACACCACACACACACACACACACACACACACACACACACACACACAGAGAGAGAGAGAGAGAGAGAGAGAGAGAGAGAGAGAGAGAGAGAGGGGGGGGTATCTAACAAACTCACACTATAAGCAAATTATTCTAACATTACCCTTTTTAAGACTGGATATTAAGAGTCCCTCTAACTCGAAAGATTTGTGTACATATTGATATGCGTATAACATTTTCATCAGTTGCACTTGACAACTTTAATTGAAAGGTTGCATGGCTGAAGATAGGCCTATATCTACACCTTGCTGTTGGGTCCTTACATCACTAAAGGTAGACTCACACTCGGAGTAGTAAGCATGCCTAAGTTTCTTATCGTGACAAACTGCTCATTTGTTTTCCTGTCAAAATGGAGAGCTGACGACTCACACCGAAGACTTTTTCGTCTTTCCGCTATCTTCTCTTTGACTCCTAAGCATCGGCTTCGTAATGTTACGGCAGAGAACCGACATGTTTTAGAGTCGATAATGTGCTCCCCGGCAAAATCACTGCAAGATCGGAAAGCTGTCGAGTAAATTGGTCTGAATCATTCGATCCAGCCATCTTGCTCTGTTATGACGTCCTTTTCAAGAGCAGTTAAGCAATGCTAAAATTTGGATGATTATTGCCCTTATTCTTGCTTAGGGACCCACCGCTGAAAATGCTCACTTTCATGGATCGGTTTTTCGTGATTAGAAGTAATTTAAGGGTTAATTTTGACTATTGGTAAAAACACTTAATATAGGCCTATCTCATCGATTATCGTCAGCCTTAAGCGTAGATCTTCACTCTTCCACTGTCCGATGGTTTCTATCCACACCAAGATTTTGGCTATGTGGTTCTCATGGCGGTGTTTAGGTTTGGGAAAGGGAATGCATTAGTTTTGAGAATGTGGTCAAGACTGAATGAGAAATGCTCAATAAGTGGAGCTTCTTTTATTTCCCAGTGCTGCTTTGATGAAGGTGGCCACTTCATGGCCTGTTAAATCCTGTGCAGAATACCCACATTGCTGGTGATTGCAGGAGTCACTGGAACCAGTGTTTCATAGGCGTGTTTCCTTTCTTCAACTTATTAATCTTCAACTGTTTGAATTCTGGTAATTGGCAAACGGTGTGTTGCCAAATTCTTTTCCCATCCAGTATTTTTCACGTCCTAAACGACAGTGGGGCTGGCTTTTGTTTCACTGACTGCATTGTGCAGTGTGTCTACCTACTAGTGTTCTGAAGCATGGTTTTACTTATTCTATGTTGTGTCTGGCCAATACTGAAACAAAGGTCAAGCAAGCAGAGCGTGGTTTCGGTTTGCACATCCAAGAGCAATGTCATTGATTATGTCTGTATTTCTTCCAACTCAAGATGTGCAAGCCCTAATCCATGATCACCATACTGAAATTAACTGTTTTGTACGACTGGTAAAGTCGTTCAATATTTTTGATTGATATTCATTTTGTTACAACACAGATCAGGAGCGAGACAGTCTCTCTGTCATTGCGCCACAGCGAGAGATGTTAGAGGTGTTCGTAGTGTGCGAGTGATGTTACAGATGTTCATAGTGGTTGAGTGATGTTACAGATGTTCGTAGTGCGCGAGTGATGTTACAGATGTTCGTAGTGTGCGAGTGGTGTTACAGATGTTCGTAGTGTGCGAGTGGTGTTACAGATGTTCGTAGTGTGCGAGTGATGTTACAGATGTTCGTAGTGTGGGAGTGAAGTCACGGGTGTTCGTAGCATAGCCTAAGCAAAGCACCACATCTGGAAATATGCGCAAACCTAGGTAAAAAATAACATCAAAATACGTGGACACCATGAGCGTAAAAATTCAAGTTACAATCACCCATTACAGTGTCATGTGATCAAAATTCAATTATACATGAACTTGGCTTCACATTTAATGTCCAACAAAGTCTGCAAGCATACAAAAAGGACTTTGAGACAATGCACATTTAGCTTTACGATCATAATGGAACGTAAATAGCTCGCATCCTAAGCATTCCTAAACAGGAAATGTCCTGTGTGTATTAAATATATATAGCATTTATGTACAGTCTGGTTTGCAGTAACCAAATCTAACCCCTGTGATGTGTGCCAGTAAGCTATTGTACACAAAGCACATCAACTATAATTTGGGTTCGTCTTCCAGTTTGCTTCAGAGACACTACAACCAATTCAAAGCACTCAAAAAGGAGATACCTTCCTCTCTTGGAGTTACCATATTCAATGACAGAAGTATAGATCTGCCATGTTGGTAAATAACCAAAACAGTGCAGCCACAAACACTATAATATCTAGGAACCTTAAGCGCTCCCTGAACAACTGCTGTACACACTTTAGTAATACATCTGCATACAGAAACTTCCCATGATGGCATTGTTGTATCATTCAAGTCATTCCAACATCTAGACAACTAACAACCGTATATATACTTCAAAACATAGCACCAATAAAAGCAAAATCTTTCCACATAAAACAAATACAGGGGGGGAAAGCAAATGGAGAGAGAGAGAGAGAGAGAGAGAGAGAGAGAGAGAGAGGAGAGAGAGAGAGAGAGAGAGGTAGAGAGAGACAAGGATGCAGTCTGTGCAAATACGGTGAGTAAGAAGTCGGTCGGCGGTCATTCACTGCCCCTCACTTAACAACACAGACACAGACCGGCCACTTGTCGCCTCATCAGCATATCATGATGCAACATGATCAGACACTCTCCAGCCAGCACTGATGAAGGCCAGAGGCAGGCCTGAGGCTAACCTAGATAATCCACTGGGCATCGTGGGACAGACGAAAGGGAGAAGAGAGATATAAAGGAGAAGGAGGGGGGGGGGGGATAGTAATGAGTAGATAACACAGTTTCACTCCAGTCATCAGTACGTACCTCTTCACTCACAGAGCTTTTCACAACGCAGGCTTGTAGTTTGTTCTGTACAGTGCGCTACGAAGCAAAATGACACATTCCACATCCATAATTTTGTCTCTGATGGACTGTCATCTGACAACAATGATCATTAACTAAACCAGCTTTTCCTAACCACGAAGCAAGGGGAATATACAGTATCATTACACCCTCTTTTAAATCAAATGAAAAGGCCAAATGAACTAGTCCAGTTTCATTCTGAACAATACTATTTGATCAGCATTAGATACACTGTGTGTGTGTGTGTGTGTGTGTGGAAGGAGGGGGTATGTATATCACCACCAACAAGGATGGCGCTGTTGTCATAGGAGCTGACTTCTCTATGAGTGAACGTCGGTGGGTCTGAGTACGGCGTACCATTACCTCTATACACAAGCAAAATGCACCCCCATAGCGCTTTTATGGCGACAGACGGCTTTTGCATTTGGTGCTCTAATCACATTTTTTGTAGGTTTGCATTCTACCGAAGCGTGTATCTTTGTGGTTTTGTTGTAATTTTTCCTAAACTCTGTTCAGTTGACTGAAGATGGTGAGAAATGATTTGCCCTGTCTTGTTTGAAATAAAAAGAACTGTTCCGCTGAATGAAAGAGACAAATTACCAAACAAAACACGACGCGTTTCGACATCTTTGGTCTTATTCAGGCCGGGCAAACAACATTCAAGACAATGAAAACAAAGAACGAACAATCACGTATCTCCTCAAATTTGGCCGCAAAATGGATGTGGGAAACATGTCAATGCTCTGTCTTATAACATCAAACTTTTAACTAAAGAAATCACCAAACACCGGAACTTAGGATGAAAGGGATCCACAATGCTTTATGTTTATGAGCTTGTTTGTTGCAGAGATCAGTTCTTTGCAGGTCTTTGGGACAGAAATGAGTTCATTTTATGTATCTTTCGAACGAGGCGATTGTTACAGTACGGCAATGGCGAAACTTTGGGGCATATCCGACATAAAACTGAAGCCGCTTTTTCAATCATAATTTCTTCATGCACACACATAAATAAACAACTACCCCTTCACTATCTTATGTCACGTGCAAGTTTTTAAACTAAAGCGTACAAAAGCACGTGTCCGCCTTTAAGGCACTCCACAAATCATCCTCATTTCTATCCTTGGTCATTATCCTATGGTGCGAATTGTTAAACCCAAAATACAAGAACAACACTTTTTTTTCACTACATGTTTTTTTTTTTTTTTTTTTTTTAAAGCAAATTCTTCTGCTTCTTCGTTCTTTGGCCACCAAACGAGGCTACATTGGTGAAATCTTTGAGATTTGACCGTTTTGAATTCCACCAGTAAGGCAGGCAAATTTCATATTCGGGTGTAGTGTCTTGACGTTTTTTTTTTTAACCCTGATCAGGGACGTTGGGTGAGAAGAAGAGGGAAAGAAGGGGCGTCCTTCCCACTGGTACGCAAAAACCTACTCTTCTGCGAAAATGTAAAGGGTTTTCGATAGTGTCAAGTTTTTATTTATTCTTTTTTTTAATGGAGGCGTTCACATTGTGAACTTCGGTTTCATGACGGTCTCATCAAGAGGACTTGGAGAGGGTAGCAGTCTGCACATAGACTGGTTCTGCAGAGACACTCCCCCCCCCCCCCCCCCACCCCCACCCCCAGCCTTCCTGTGTTAAGCAGGGGTTAAACTCAGGACTTGTGGATTAGCAAAACAACATTTTATCCTGCGGGTCCACTACGCCCCCTAAAGCACAGCAGTGCTTTCCATCTGGTCACATGCTTTGTTTCTACATGACCCCCAAGCTGGCCTTGAACTCTGGCGAAGTACAACAAGGGCTGAAACTGAGAGGTGTGGCCGGCAGGAAAACAGCGTTAGCACTGCCGAAGTGTTGCTGAAGTGCCAGACACTTCACTTGTTCCTTCCGGGTTAGTCTACTGCGGATGGCCATTCTTCGAGGCCGTACGAGGCTGCGAAAAGTGGCGCGATAAGATGTGTTTAGATGGTGTGATGGTACTGGATGTAGTGTTATTACTAACACGGTTTGGTTAGCGTATGTCACCTAGTGTGCAAGCATAATTCTCCGGAGCAGGATATTGTTTTTAAACCCTGTGTGTGTGTGTGTGTGTGTGTGTGTGTGTGTGTGTGTGGTGTGCGTGCGTGCGTGCGTGTGTGTGTGTGTGTGGTGTGTGTGTGTGTGTGTGTGTGTGTGTGTGTGTACGCGAGCTTGAGA
>CM065715.1:59689146-59706646 GCA_033310375.1 Conus canariensis | reverse complement strand
GCCATATTGTGCCATACTATACCATCCCATCTCATCTCGTACCATTCCATCCCTTTCCAAACCATACTATACCATGCTTCTCGTCCCATCCCATCCCATATCATACCATAGCCTAGCTACTATATCATACTATAGAATACCATACCACACCGTCCTATCCGTACTTTTCCACACCACGTCATATCATATCATGCCGTGTTTTGCAACGCAAGGCTATACCATATTACACTGTAGGGCACCGTGCACACCGTAATGTATCATACCCAAACATATGACGTCCCATTTCACACTACAAATGACACCACAAACGTCATACCACACCATATACCATACCATGCCATACCGTACCATACCATACCATACCATACCATACCACACCACACCACGAAATACCACACCTTGCCATACCATGTCATACTTTATATCATGTTATACCATATCATCCATTTACCAATTTTGCAATACATTATAGCATGCAATACTGTTCAACATACCATGCCATGCATGCCATGCCATGCCATGCCATGCCATGCCATACCGTATTATACATCATGCAATGCCATACCATACATTATAACACACCACACCATACTATGCCAGACTGTCAAGTACAACTCAGTAGAATACAGTATAAATACAACATGACATAGCACAAAACAACACAGCACAATATTTACATCACACAATGAAATACACATACATTGACACTTCACAGCACAGGATAGAATGGTATGTGACAACACAACACTGCGCAAGAACGGAAGTATATGACAGCACAACACAGCGCAGGATAGGACAGTACATGACAGCAACACAGCAGAGCACGGGACAACACAGTACAATATAACACAGCACAAGACATTCCAGTGCAAAATAGCACAGCACAGGACAACACAGTGCAACACAGCACAGCACAGGGCAACACAGTGCAACTCAGCACAGCACAGGACAACAGTGCAACACAGTACAGCACAGGACAACACAGTGTAACACAGCACAGCACAGGACAACACGACGCAACACAGCACAGAACAGGGCAACACAGTGCAACACAGCACAGCACAGGACAACACGATGCAACACAGCACAGCACAGGGCAACACAGTGCAAAACAGCACAGCACAGGACAACACAGTGCAATGCAGCACAGGACAACACAGTGCAACACAGCACAGCACAGGACAATACAGGGCAACACAGTGCAAAACAAACAGCACAGCACAGGACAGCACAGTGCAACACAGCAAAGCATAAGACAACACAGTGCAACACAGCACAGCGCAGGACAACACAGGGCAACACAATGCAAAACAGCACAGCACAGGACAACGCAGTGTAACACAGCACAGCACAGGACAACACAGTGTAACACAGCACAGCATAGGACAACACAGTGCAACATAACACAGCACAGGACAACATAGTGCAACACAACACAGGAAGCTCAGGACAACACAATGTAACACAGCACAGTACAGGGCAACACAGTGCAACATAATACAGCACAGGGCAACACAGCACAACACAACACAGGACTACACAGTGCAACTCAGCACAGCACAGGGCAACACAGAGCAACACAGCACAGCACAGAACAACACAGTGCAACACAGCGCAGCAAAAGGCAACACAGTGCAACTCAACACAGCACAGGGGAACACAGTGCAAAACAGCACAGCACAGGACAACACAGTGCAACAGAGTGCAAAACAGCACAGCACAGGACAACACAGTGCAACACAGCACAGCATAGGACACCACAGTGTAACACAGAACAGCATAGGACAACACAGTGCAACATAAATCAGCACAGGCCAACACAGTGCAACACAACACAGCACAGCTCAGACAACACAGTGTAACACAGCACAGCACAGGGCAACACAGTACAACACAATACAGCACAGGGCAACACAAGGCATGGCAGCACAGCACAGGGCAACACAGTACAACACAGCACAGCAAAGAACAACACAGCGCAACACAGCACAGCAAAGAACAACACAGTGCAACACAGCACAGCACAAGGCAACACAGTGCAACACAGCACCGCACAGGGCAACACAGTACAACACAATACAGCACAGGGCAACACAAGGCATGGCAGCACAGCACAGGGCAACACAGTACAACACAGCACAGCACAGGACAACACAAGGCATGGCAGCACAGCACAAGGCAACACAGTACAACACAGCACAGCACAGGACAACACAAGGCATGGCAGCACAGCACAGGGCAACACAGTGCAACACAGTACAGCACAGGACAACACAGTACAACACAGCACAGCAAAGAACAACACAGTGCAACACAGCACAGCACAGGGCAACACAGTGCAACACAGCACAGCACAGGGCAACACAATGCAACACAGCACAGCACAGGGCAACACAGTACAACACAATACAGCACAGGACAACACAATGCAACACAGCACAGCACAGGGCAACAGAGTGCAACACAGCACAGCACAGAACAACACAGTGCAACACAGCACGGCACAGGACAACACATTGCAACACAGCACAGCACAGGATAACACAACGCAACACAGCACAGCACAGGGCAACACAATACAACACAGCACAGCACAGGGCAACACAGTGCAACATAGCACAGCACGGGACAACACAGTGCAACACACACCACAGCACAGTACGACACAGTGCAACACAGCACAGCACGGGACAAAACGGTGCAACACAGCACAGCACAGGACAACACAGCACAGCACAGGACAAAACAGTGCAACACAATACCATAGCACAGGACAAAGTAGTGCAACACACTTCAGAACAGATAACACAGTGCAACTAATTAAACACAAGACAACACAATGTTAAACACGGCACAGCACAGGACAATATAATACAGAACACGACAACGTAATGCAACACAGCACAGCCCAGGACAATACAGTGCTACAAAGCAGCAGCACAGATCAACACAGTGTTACACAGCTCAGCACAACATAGAGCAACACAGCACAGTATTGAACAACACAGTGCAACACACACAGCACAGGACAAAGCAATACAACTCAGCACAGCACAGGACAAAAAGCGCAACACAGCACAGCACAGGAGAACACAGTGCAACACAGCACAGCACAGGACAAAGCAGTACAACACAGCACAGCAGAGGACAAAGCAGTACAACACAACACAGCACAGAGTTACACAGTACAACACAGGTCAGCAACAGATAACACAGTGTAACACAGCACGGCACAGGACAACACAATGCAGCACAACACGGCATAGAACAACGCAGTGCTACACGGCACAGCACAGAGCAACACAAGTTACGACTAAGGCCCAAGTTTAGCACAACACTGCAAAGCACAGCATAGTACAAGCACAGGACAGGACAGGATACCACGGCACAGCACACCATAGCACAGGACTGTACAATAGAGCAAAGCCCAGTACAGAACCGCACAGCACAACACTGCAAAGCACAACATAGTACAAGCACAGGACAGGACAGGACACCACGGCACAGCACACCACAGTACAGGACAGTACAACAGAGCACAGTACAGTACAGAACCGCACAGCACAAAACTACAAAGCACAGCATAGTACCAGCACAGGACAGGACAGGACACCACGGCACAGCACACCACAGCACAGGTCAGTACAACAAAGCACACCACAGTACAGAACAGTACAGCACAACACTGCAGAACACAGCATAGTACAAGCACAGGACAGGACAGAACAGGACGACACGGTACATCAAAGCCCAGGACAGGACAATACAACAGAACACAGCACAGTACAGAGCAGGACAGGACAATATAGAATGATAGAATACAGTAAAGAACAACCCAGCAGCAGTAGGAAGCAGCGCAAAGCAATACCATGCAGGAGGTCGTGCCTGCCTGGCGGGTCCAGTCTAGCTGCAAAGTGAGGTAACTGCAAGCGGAAATATAAACGAAATTTAAAAGGTATTTGAACTAATTCCGCCAGAAAACATGGACAAACGAAGTACAAGACAAAACACGACGCGTTTCGACCTCTTAGGTCTTCTTCAGGCAAGATGACCAACATTCAGGACAACGAAAACGAAGAACGAGCAATCACTTATCTTGTCAAATTCGGCGCAAGATGGGCGTTGAATGAAAACGAGGCCGTTTGAAAGGAACAATGCGAGTTAAAATATACAGTAATGATGATAATAATGATACTGACAGCAATAATAACAATAATGATAATGATGAAAATATTGAAAAAATGATAGAGAGAGGATTACTACCACTTTTGGTGATAATATGACAATAGCAGTTGTAGTATGGAAGAAAGAAGGGTTAGAAGATTGTCGAACAGCATGGTTATAGCGCTAACAGTGTAAGTGGTGATGATGATGGTGATGATAATGATAATGACAGTCTAGATCAACAGGCTGTGACATGTTGCAGGGGTCGTGTGATGGCTTCATACCCTTACCACACCGGGGACACGTGCAGCCAGTGTCCCCAACTCACCTACTGCTCTGAGGGACTGTGCGCTGAAGGTGGTGTGGCCACACACACACACACACACACACACACACACACACACACACACACACACACGGGCACGCACGCACGCACGCACGCACGCGCACACACACACACACACACACACACACGCACGCACGCACGCTCGCGCGCGCGCGCGCACACAACACACACACACACACACACATACACGCACGCACGCACACACACACACATACACACGCACACACGCACGCACACACGCACACATAAGTACGCACGAGCGCGCGCGCCGCCCCCACCACACACACACCACACACACACACACCACACACACACACACACCACACGCAGCACGCACGCACTACGCATGCAGGCATGCCGCTCGCATGCACGCACGAACGCACGCACGTACTAGCAGATCACTCAATTTTGAGTGAACCACTATTTTAGAAAAGAAGAAGGCATGCGCGCGCGCATGCACGCACAACGCACGCACACATACACACACACGCACGCAGCATGCACAACGCGTCCACACACACCCACGACCGCACACACACTTACCACACACATGCCCACGCACACACCACACACGCATGCACACAGAAAAGAGGAGGGGGGGGGGAGAAGGAGGGGCAAGTGGCTAACCGAAGAGAGGAGATAGGAAAATAAAATGAGGATAGAGGGAGGACTAAATGTTTGTATGGGGGGAGGAACATATCACATCCCATTCGCCCTCCTCCCCCTCCCACCACATCACCACATCACATCCAGTCCCCCTCTACCCCCTTCACACCACCACCATCACCACATCACATCCCATTCCCCCTCTCCCCCTCCACCCCACCATCACCACATCACATCCCATTCCCCCCTCCCCCTCCACCACCACACCATCCCACTCCACCCTCCTCCCCCTCCCCACCACCACCACCATCACCACATCACATCCCATTCCCCCTCCTCCCCCTCCACCACCACCATCACCACATCACATCCCATTCCCCCTCCTCCCCCCCATCCACCACCACCACTCACCACATCACATCCCATTCCCCCCTCCTCCCCCTCCACCACCACCATCACCACATCACATCCCATCCCCCTCCTCCCCCCCACCCCACACCATCACCCACACACCATTCCCCACTCCCCCCCCCACCCCCCCACACCACTCACACCCATTCCCCCTCCCCCCCCCCAACCACCCCATCACCCATCATCCATCCCCCTCCCCCCACCCCCCACCTCACCAACCACCATCCCCCCACCCTCCCCACCCACACCCCCTCCATCCCCCCCCCCCACCCACCACCACACCATCACCCCTTCCCCCCCTCCCCCCCCACCACCACCACCACCACCAACACATCCCATCCCCTCCTCCCTCCCCCCACCCACCCACACCCCCTCCCCCCCTCCCCCCCCCACCACCCCATCCCCCCACACCCACTCCCCCTCCCCCCCCCCCCACCACCTCACCACACCACCATCCCCTCCCCCCCCCCCCCCCCCCCCCACCACCACCACACACATCCCACCCCCCCCCCCCACCCCACCACCCCCCCCCCACCACACCCCCAACCCCCTCCCCCCTCCCCCCACCACCCCCCCACACCCTCCCTCCCCTCCCCCCCCACCACCACACCCCACCACCCCTCCCCCCCATCCCCTCCTCCCCCCCCACCCCCCACCACCACCCCCTCCCCCTCCCCCCACCACATCACCACATCCCCCCTCCCCCTCCCCCACCACCACCACATCCACCCTCCCCCCCCCCCTCCCCCACCTCCCCCCCCTCCCCCACACCCCTCCCCCCCTTCCCCTCCCCACCCCCCACCACACACACCACCCCCTCCTCCCCCTCCCTCCACCACCACACCATCCCCCTCCCCCCCCCCCCCCACCACCACCACCCCTCCACATCCCTCCCCTCCACCCCCCCCACCCACCATCCCCACACACACCCTCCCCCTCCTCCCCCCCCCCCCCCTCACCACATCCACCCATCCCCCCTCCCCTCCCCCCCACCACCCATCACCACTCACTCCCACCCCCCCTCCCCCCACACCACCCACACCCTCACATCCATTCCCCCCCCTCCACCACCCCACCATCACCACATCACATCCACCCCCTCCTCCCCCCCACCACCACCACACCACATCCATCCTCCCCCTCCCCCCCCCCACCACCACCATCCCACTCCACCATCCCCCCCCTCCACCCCCCCACCCACACACCCCATCCCCCTCCCCCCTCCCCCCCACCACCCCAATCCAATTTCCCCCTCCTCCCCTCCACCACCCCACACCACTCACATCCCATCCCCTCCTCCCCTCCACCACCACCTCACCACCACACCACTTCCCCCCTCCCCCCACCACCACCACCCTCCATCCCATTCCCCCTCCCCCCCCCACCACCACACCACATCCATCCCATCCCCCTCCTCCCCTCCCCCACCACCCCCCCCCCCCCCCCCCCCCCCCCCCCCCCCCCCCCCCCCCCCCCCCCCCCCCCCCCCCCCCCCCCCCCCCCCCCCCCCCCCCCCCCCCCCCCCCCCCCCCCCCCCCCCCCCCCCCCCCCCCCCCCCCCCCCCCCCCCCCCCCCCCCCCCCCCCCCCCCCCCCCCCCCCCCCCCCCCCCCCCCCCCCCCCCCCCCCCCCCCCCCCCCCCCCCCCCCCCCCCCCCCCCCCCCCCCCCCCCCCCCCCCCCCCCCCCCCCCCCCCCCCCCCCCCCCCCCCCCCCCCCCCCCCCCCCCCCCCCCCCCCCCCCCCCCCCCCCCCCCCCCCCCCCCCCCCCCCCCCCCCCCCCCCCCCCCCCCCCCCCCCCCCCCCCCCCCCCCCCCCCCCCCCCCCCCCCCCCCCCCCCCCCCCCCCCCCCCCCCCCCCCCCCCCCCCCCCCCCCCCCCCCCCCCCCCCCCCCCCCCCCCCCCCCCCCCCCCCCCCCCCCCCCCCCCCCCCCCCCCCCCCCCCCCCCCCCCCCCCCCCCCCCCCCCCCCCCCCCCCCCCCCCCCCCCCCCCCCCCCCCCCCCCCCCCCCCCCCCCCCCCCCCCCCCCCCCCCCCCCCCCCCCCCCCCCCCCCCCCCCCCCCCCCCCCCCCCCCCCCCCCCCCCCCCCCCCCCCCCCCCCCCCCCCCCCCCCCCCCCCCCCCCCCCCCCCCCCCCCCCCCCCCCCCCCCCCCCCCCCCCCCCCCCCCCCCCCCCCCCCCCCCCCCCCCCCCCCCCCCCCCCCCCCCCCCCCCCCCCCCCCCCCCCCCCCCCCCCCCCCCCCCCCCCCCCCCCCCCCCCATCAACCTCCCTCTCCCCCCACCACCACCACACACCTTCCCCCTCTCCCCTCCCCTCCCCTCCCCCCTCCTCCCTCCACCACCACCACACCACATCACATCCCTCCCTCCTCCCCTCCACCACCACATCACCACATCACATCCCATTCCTCCTCCCCTCCCACCCTCCCAACATCCCATTCCCCTCCCCTCCCCCCCCCTCACCCTCCCCCTCCTCCTCCCTCCCCCCCACCACACAACTCCATTCCCCCCCCCCCCCCCCTCAACACACACCCTTCACCACACATCCATTCTCCCTCCTCCCTCCACCACACCATCACCACATCACATCTCCCTCTCCCCACCACCTACATCACATCATCCCTCCCCCCCACACCCCACCCTCATTCCCCTCCCTCCACCACCCCCACAACACATCATTCCCCCTCCCTCCCACCACCACCCATCAACATCCCCTCCCCCCTCCACCACACCTCACCCTCACTCCATTCCCCTCTCCCCACCACCACCCACCACTCACACCTCCCTCCCCTCCCCCCATCAAACCACCTCCCCCCCACCACCCACCACTCACATCCCATTCCCTCTCCCCCCACCACACATCACAAACACCCTCCCTCCTCCCCCCACCCCACACACCACTCACATCCCATTCCCCTCCCCCCCCCCCACCACACCACTCCACCCATCCCCCTCCCACATCACAATCACATCCATTCCCCCCCCCTCCCCCCCAACCCATCCATCCCCTCCCCCCCACCACATCAACTCCCCATTCCTCCCCCTCACCACCACACCACATCACACCCATTCCCCCTCCCTCCACCACACCACACCAACACATCCCATTCCCTCCCCCTCCACCAACACACCATCCCATTCCCCTCCTCCCCCCCACATCACACCACATCCATTCCCTCCTCCCTCCACCCATCACCACATCACATCCCATTCCCCCTCCTCCCCCTCCACACCACCATCACCACTCACATCCCATTCCCCTCCTCCCCCTCCACCACCACCATCACCACATCACATCCCATTCCCCCTCCTCCCCCTCCACCACCACCATCACCACATCACATCCCATTCCCCCTCCTCCCCCTCCACCACCACCATCACACATCACACCATTCCCCCCTCCCCCCCCTCCACCACCACCATCACCACATCAATCCCATTCCCCCCCTCCCCCCCCCACCACCATCACCACATCACATCCCATTCCCCCTCCCCCCCACCACCATCACCTCACATCCCATTCCCCCTCCTCCCCCTCCACCACCACCATCACCACATCACATCCCATTCCCCCTCCTCCCCCTCCACACACACCCCACACCATTCCCCTCCCACCACCCCATACCCCTCCATCCCTCCTACCTACCACCATCACCACATCACATCCCATTCCCCCTCCCCCCCCCACACCACCAACACCACATCACATCCCATTCCCCCTCCTCCCCCTCCACCACCACTCACCACTCACATCCCATTCCCCCTCCTCCCCTCCCACACCACCATCACCACATCACATCCCATTCCCCCTCCTCCCCCTCCACCACCACCATCACCACATCACATCCCATTCCCCCTCCTCCCTCCCCACCACCACCATCACCACATCACACATCCCCTCCTCCCCCTCCACCACCACCATCACCACATCACATCCCATTCCCCCTCCTCCCCCACCACCACCACCATCACCACATCACAATCCCATTCCCCCTCCCTCCCCCCAACCACACCACCACATCCCATCCCCCTCCTCCCCCTCCACCACCACCTCACCACATCACATCCCATTCCCCCCTCCCCCCCCACCACCACCATCACCACATCACATCCCATTCCCCCTCCTCCCCTCCCACCACCACCATCACCACATCACATCCCATTCCCCCTCCTCCCCCTCCACCACCACCATCACCACATCACATCCCATTCCCCCTCCTCCCCCTCCACCACCACCACACACCCCATCACATCCCATTCCCCCTCCTCCCCCTCCACCACCACCATCACCACATCACATCCCATTCCCCCTCCTCCCTCCCCACCACCAACCACACCACATCTCCATCCCCTCCTCCCCCCCACCACCCACCATCACCACATCACATCCCATTCCCCCTCCTCCCCCTCCACCACCACCATCACCACATCACATCCCATTCCCCCTCCTCCCCCTCCACCACCACCATCACCACATCAGTCACATCCCCCTCTCCCTCCTCCACTCCACCACACACTCACATCCCATTCCCTCCCCCTCCCCCTCCATCCATCCCCACCCCACACACCACACATATCCATTCTCCCCCTCCCCACCACACCCCACCACATCGCATCCCCTCCCCCCTCCCCCCACCACCCACCTCCTTCCCCCCTCCCCACCCCCACCACCAGAGCCCACATCGACATGAATCGCTGCCACACACCTGATGGCCTCAGCCCCTACCATCGACAGCCGTGGTGCCCTGTCCCCGGCGGCTCCGCTCGCCACCCCCACTCTCAATCACTCCCATCCTCCAACAGCTATCCGACCACAATACTCTCCTACTACTTTTTTTTTTTTTTTTTTGCTCATGAGATCTGTGTTTGTTCATACTGCCTGTAATTATATACAACAATTATACAATTACATACAATGGGAGACAAAACAATGAAAGAAAAACCCCAAAACCTCGCCTGTAAGCCTCTATTTGCATGTGTATCTGTTGTAAATGTATGTGTTGTTTACTTTGCTATTAGCCTGAGGACAGAGACAAATAAAGTGATTATTTCTAATGTACATAATAACCAATCGGTGAGTTAGTCAGTCAGTCAATCAATCACCCACTCAATCACACAGTCAGTCAATCGGTCAGTGATACAGGTGAGCGGTGAAACCGGTGCGTACACAACAACTACAACAACGACAAAGACTTTCTTGTTATTCGGAAAACTAGTTGCACGAACAGGTTGTGTGTGTGTGTGTGTGTGTGTGTGTGTGTGTGTGTGTGTGTGTGTGTGTGTGTGTGTGTGTGTGGTGTGTGTGTGTGTGTGTTCACCTTGCATGAGCCATTTTAGATAAAAGACATTTTGTTTGTGACAGGTAAAGCAATATGTGGTAGCAAAGACAAATAAAAGTTTTACAAACTAATATGTTAATATAACAACTCACTCACTTCCATATAATAATACGCATACTCAATAACTTCGCAGACATCGCTAAGTTCCATTACACATGAAATACAATTGAACGGATACGCACGGACATGTCAGCCCCAAGGACCATGGACTGAAATGTTTAAACTTTAAGTATTAAAACGTATGCTCTCTCTCTCTCTCTCTCTCTCTCTCTCTCTCTCTCTCTCTCTCTCTCTCTCTCTCTCTCCATACACGCATGCACACATACAGTATGCGTGTGCATGAGTGCGCGCGCGTGCATGCGAGTGTGTGTGTACGTCTGTGTGTGTGCGTGTGTACGTGATACATGTTTGTGTTGCGAGCAGCCTACATTTGAAAGTATATATATGTGCAACCAGCTGTCAGATTCACAACACAGTTTGTGTTGCAGTTCAAATTCCACATTAGTTGTGGATCATACATTAAATCAGTTTTGTTATGTGACGTTTCAGAGTATTGCACTCTTTGTAAAACAGTCAGATCTCTCTCTCTCTCTCTCTCTCTCTCTCTCTCTCTCTCTCTCTCTCTCTCTCTCTCTCTCTCTCTGTGTGTGTCTGTCTGTCTGTCTGTCTGTCTCTCTCTCTCTCTCTCTCTTGGACTGGAACTAAAGTTGGCAATATCTCTTTCACTGTGCTTAATTGTACGCGCGCGCGCTCGTGTGTGTATGTGTATGAGTGCGCGCGAGCGCGCGCGCGTGCGTGCTTGCTTATGTGTGTGTGTGTGTGTGTGTGTGTGTGTGTGTGTGTGTGTGTGTTGTGTGTGTGTGTGTGTGTGTGTGTGTGGTGTGTGTGTGTTTTTCAGACAAACTGACGGCCAGCGAAGTCAGCTTCCTGGTACAAGTGCAGAACATGTTCCGTGTAAGAGAACGGCGAACCTGAATTAGTAAGTCACTGCGGAGAAAATTGACGTGCAGTACACAGTGAACCTGAATGGGTAAATCAGTGCGGAGTGAACTGACGTGCAGTACACAGTGAACCTGAATGGGTAAGTCAGTGCGGAATGAACTGACGTGCAGTACACTGTGAACCTGAATGTGGTAAGTCAGTGCGGAATGAACTGACGTGCAGTACACTGTGAACCTGAATTGGTAAGTCAGTGCGGAGTGAACTGACGTGCAGTACACTGTGAACCTGAATGTGGTAAGTCAGTGCGGAATGAACTGACGTGCAGTACACTGTGAACCTGAATGTGGTAAGTCAGTGCGGAGTGAACTGACGTGCAGTACACTGTGAACCTGAATTGGTAAGTCAGTGCGGAGTGAACTGACGTGCAGTACACTGTGAACCTGAATTGGTAAGTCAGTGCGGAGTGAACTGACATGCAGTACACTGTGAACCTGAATGTGGTAAGTCAGTGCGGAGTGAACTGACGTGCAGTACACTGTGAACCTGAATGGTAAGTCACTGCGGAGTGAACTGACGTGCAGTGCACTGTGAACCTGAACTGGTAAGTCAGTGCGGAGTGAACTGACGTGCAGTACACTGTGAACCTGAATTGGTAAGTCAGTGCGGAGTGAACTGACGTGCAGTGCACTGTGAACCTGGATTGGCAAGTCAGTGTGGAGTGAACTGACTTGCAGTACACTGTGAACCTGAACTGGTAAGTCAGTGCGGAATGAACTGACGTGCAGTAATGTGAACCTGAACTGGTAAGTCAGTGCACAGTGAACTGACTTGCAGTACACTGTGAACCTGAACTGGTAAGTCAGTGCAGAATGAACTGACATGCAGTACACTGTGAACCTGAATGTGGTAAGTCACTGCGGAGTGTACAGACGTACAGTACACTGTGAACCTGAATATGGTAAGTCAGTGCGGAGTGAACTGACGTGCAGTAATGTGAACCTGAATGTGGTAAGTCACTGCAGAGTGAACTGACGTGCAGTACACTGTGAACCTGAATGTGGTAAGTCAGTGCGGAGTGAACTGACGTGCAGTAATGTGAACCTGAATGTGGTAAGTCAGTGCGGAGTGAACTGACGTGCAGTAATGTGAACCCTAATGTGGTAAGTCACTGCAGAGTAAACTGACATGCAGTACACTGTGAACCTGGACTGGTAAGTCAGTGCAGAGTGAACTGACATGCAGTATGAACCTGAGTTGGTCAGTCAGTGCAGAGTGAACTGACATGCAGTATGAACCTGAGTTGGTCAGTCAGTGCGGAGTGAACTGACGTGCAGTAATGTGAACCTGAATGTGGTAAGTCACTGCAGAGTGAACTGACGTGCAGTTCACTGTGAACCTGGACTGGTAAGTCAGTGCAGAGTGAACTGACATGCAGTATGAACCTGAGTTGGTCAGTCAGTGCGGAGTGAACTGACGTGCAGTACACTGTGAACCTGGACTGGTAAGTCAGTGCAGAGTGAACTGACATGCAGTATGAACCTGAGTTGGTCAGTCAGTGCGGAGTGAACTGACATGCAGTTCACTGTGAACCTGAGTTGGTCAGTCAGTGCGGAGTGAACTGATGTGCAGTACACTGTGATCCTGGACTGGTAAGTCGGTGTGGAGTGAACTGACATGCAGTACACTATGAACCTGAGTTGATCAGTCAGTGCAGAGTGAACTGACGTGCAGTACACTGTGAACCTGAATTGGTCAGTCAGTGCGGAGTGAACTGATGTGCAGTACATCCTAGTTTCACTGTGGAGGCGCTGTTGAGAACACACTCGCCCTCACCTGTCTATGCCAGGCCACGGAGCGCAGCTCACAGGCAGAAACCACAGTCACTTGATCGCACTGTCACACAGGCATCCTCTCTCCATCTTCGGGGGATGTAACCCCTTTTTAGATAACTTTGATTTTGGGAGGCGGTTACCTTGGCTGAATATAATTCTCAAATAACATTGCATTGCTCAGCCACCAGCTGAAGGTAAGTCTTCGGGGCCACCTTGTATCAAACATTCAAAGGCTCAGATCCCATGCCAAAGGTATGACTGGATACTGGGCTGAAAGGGAGTTGACGGGATGGATTGTCTCATAGTGGACGAAATCAGACAGGATTGGATTGCACCGGGATGGACGGGATTAGACTGCACGTAATACAATGGTCAGAGTTGAACTGGATGAATTGTGAGTTACGATGGACGAGACTGAACTGAGTGAGTCATATTGGACTGGTGTTGAGCTGGATGAGTATTGTTCGTATGACAATGGTCAGGGTTGAACTGGATGAATTGTGAGTTACGATGGACGAGACTGAACTGAGTGAGTCATATTGGACTGGTGTTGAGCTGGATGAGTATTGTTCCAGTGGATGGGGTGGACATGGTGGACTGTATTACAATGAATTGGGATGTATTACATCGGGCGGAATTGGGTTTGGTGGGTTGTATTGGAATGGACCAGATTTAAATGGGTGGATTTTACCAGACTGGGCGCCATTGGATTGGACGGAATCGCATTGAAGTGGACAGGCTGGACTGGATGGGCTGTATTACAGTGGAAGGAGTTAGACTGGGATGGATTGTATTGGACTGGACAGAATTAGACTGGATTGATCGTACTACCCTGGGTGGCACTAGAGTGGATTGATCGTACTACCCTGGGTGGCACTAGAGTGGATTGATCGTACTACCCTGGGTGGCACTAGACTGGATTGATCGTACTACCCTGGGTGGCACTAGACTGGATTGATCGTACTACCCTGGGTGGCACTAGAGTGGATTGATCGTACTACCCTGGGTGGCACTAGAGTGGATTGATCGTACTACCCTGGGTGGCACTAGAGTGGATCGATCGTACTACAGAACACGGCATTTAACCAGATGGATTGCATCACAGTGGACTACATTGAACTGGATGGATTGGGCAGAATAGGTCGGGATGGATTGTATGGGTTGTGCTGGGGTGAATGGAACTGGACAGAATGAACTGTATCACAGGAAATAGAATGAAACTGGGCTGGCAGTATTACAGTGGACGGGACTGGAGTTGATAAATGGTAATAAACGGTACTGGACTGGGTTGGCAGTATTACAGTGGACGGGACTGGAGTTGATAAATGGTAATAAACGGTACTGGACTGGGTTGGCAGTATTACAATGGACGGGACTGGACTTGATAAATTGTAATAGAGCGGACGGGAATGGAAGAGATGGATTGTTGGTTTCAAAGTGGGCTGACTGCAAAAACGTCACACACGTAATGTTCTCATCCCCAGCTGATGCATTTGTATCATAGTGTTCAAGTACTTTGGCTGTTCAGATGATCCCTTGAGTCTTTTAGCCAGGGTACGACAACAACAACAACAACAACAACAACAACAACAACAACAACAATAACAACAACAACAACTGCAGGCGATAATGGAAACATAAGAACAAAAGTAGAATTACTGGGTTGCCAAAGGAATGAAACGAACAAATCACGAGACAGACACAACGCGCTTTAACCTGTTAGTCTTCTGCAGGCAGGACAAATAACATTCAAAACAATGAAACGGACAAATCACGAGACAGACACAACGCGCTTTGACCTGTTAGTCTTCTGCAGGCAGGACAAATAACATTCAAAACAATGAAACGAACAAATCACGAGACAGACACAACGCGCTTTAACCTGTTAGTCTTCTGCAGGCAGGACAAATAACATTCAAAACAACGAAAACGAAGGACGAACAAATAGTCACCAATCTCTTCTCTCTCAGTGCAGAATGTGACCGTTTGTTCATCCTTTGTTTTCAGTGGTTTGAATGTTATCTATAAGGCCTGAAACAATGCAGTAAACGGACCATTAGCCCAAGAAACTGATGATGATGATGATGATGATGATGATGATGATGATGATGATGATGATGATGATGACGATAATGACGACGACGACGATAACGATAATGCTGCTGCTGCTGCTGCTGCTGCTGCTGCTGCTGCTGCTGCTGCTGCTGATGATGATGATGATGACAACGACGACAACGTCGACGACAACGTCGACGACGACGACGACGACGACGACGACGACGACGACGACGACGACGAGATGATGATGATGATGATGATGATGATGATGATGATGATTCTGGAGTGTTACTGATGTGTGGTAACAGCAGTGGGACACAGGCCTGAAGCAATGGAGTGACTGGATCATCAGCTGTGAGAACGACTACCCCGGCCCCCCTCACACCTTCACCAACTTCCACCGTTGCCCTGATGTACGGATGTTCTGTCTACACGCCGCCTGTCTGTCTGTCTGTCTGTTTGTCTGTCTGTCTGTCTGTTTGTCTGTCTGTCTGTCTGTCTGGTCGCCTCATCTGTAACAACTTACCATTGAATTTGATCAATGAAAATGCGCGCGCGCGCGCGCGCGCGCTGCGTGCGTGCGTGCGTGCGTGTGTGCGTGTGTGTGTGTGTGTGTGTGTGTGTGTGTGTGTGTGTGTGTGTGTGTGTGTGACGAATATTACCCCCGGATATCAAAACATGATGAAACAACTTGAAAGATCGTACTCTATGGTATCACCGGAAAATACAGATTGTTGCTGTGGCAAATACAAAAGAGTGACACCAATTGTGCAAGAACATAATGATATATTGCTCCACTAATTCTTATAGCTCATGATATTGTGCCCTGCAAAATGTAGACAGATTGTTTAAGAAGATTGTGAAAGTTGTACAATTTCACCATTCATCACATGCGATACGAATTCAAAATGTCCTTTGGTTAGATGACAAAACAGACTGAATTTCTTTTTCTTTAACATCTTTATTTGCTTTTATTGTTGTTCAACATAAATGAAAAAATAAAAATAAAAAAATGAACAGCAACAATTACAACTATAAGTTAGGTATAAAGCAAGCCAAAAAAATACACATATGAAAAAAAGGAAAGAGTTTCAGTATAACATCGTTGATGTATAGAAAGAAAGAATGGTTACTTATTGACATACATAACACAATGCTTTAAGAAATATTCATAAACCTGTATACATGATAATATTCCAATACCCAAAAAGAAATGAAAACATGCGTGTGATGGCAAAAATGCAAGATAAGTCAGTAAGCATACACAAATAGTATAGGAAAGACAGACGAACAGACAGACAGACGAACAGACAAGCAAAGAAACAAAAAGACAGAACGGGTCAGGTCACAGCAAGTGAAGATACGTTATTGTCACATGGTACATTATCTCTCGAGTACAACCATGCAGAAATACTTCAGCAGCATATAAAGGCCACACAGGATATCCTCAGCAAAAGAACAACACAAAACAAAAAATGACATTAATTATTCTAGCACTTGTTGTTATATAATGCATTATACACATTTATATATTAAGGCAGAAAAGACATGTTTCATAGACGTTAACTAAAGCAACTAGGTATTAGAAATTAAAGATTCACATGCAAGCCATCTGGCATGAAAATCCATGTGGTTCATGGTTAAGTATGAGTTATATTTTTTAATTCTGTATCTATAGTTCTTTTTTTCTTTCAAGATAACTGCTGCTTGTGGGAGACTGCTTTCTAACTTACGCTTATATAAATAATGTTTTGCTCAAAGAATAATGAAGTAAAAAATGTAATCAACTGCGATTGCTATGTCGAAACC
>CM065715.1:59661646-59681646 GCA_033310375.1 Conus canariensis | reverse complement strand
AATTGTATCCCATCCCCTTCGCATACTCTGTAGTCGCACACGCTCAAACATGCACACGTAGCCTACATTCATGACACATACTCCCCCCCCCCCCCCCCCCCCCCGCCCCGACAATATGTCTTTTTACAGCTATCATAAAAGATATCGGGCTAAGTGCGGAAAACAACCTAACGACAATAGGAACACTTAACAGCAATAACAAGGGCGACAATCGTAACTACCGCAAGAGTTCTGTATACAGAAGAATATGTCTTCTGATGCATAACTCATAACATCTTGACAATATTGACAAAAAAACATGCATCCAGGAAATTCAGAATATGAAAGTATTCACAGCTCAGACTTTGCACTCGTTGTATACTTATTGTTGATTAACGAATATAATTGCCTGCATATTATAAATATACATCCATTTTTTTATATATCTTTTTCACATTTTATTACATAATTCTACACTGACCCATACTGTTTATCCATACACTGGCTCCTACTACCAAAATAATTGATGCATTGATGATCAGTTTAACAAAACAGAACATTCGAAATTTTGATGATAAGGTTACCAAAAACAAATCTCTCTCCCCTCTCTCTCTCTCTCTCTCTCTCTCTCTCTCTCTCTCTCTCTCTCTCCTAACTCATTTTAATAGAATTGCAAGTAAGAAAACAATCGCACAGGTTTGTTGGATTTGTCTACAAAAAAAACATGTGAATGATTACCAGGAAAATTTAGGAAAACGGTGTGGAATCAGCTCGGAAACTTCAGATTGATTATTGTAATAGAACTAGCAAGAAAAGAATCAAACAAATATTCCAAATCATCGAAAAATGAGGTCGGATTTTTCTCACGGTAAGTGAATATTCAACAGCAAACGCCTGGGAAATCTTATGCGGAATCAGCAGAAACATATCTAATAAATCATTTTTGCAGAATCACATGCAAGCAATAAATTAAAAAAAAAAAAACTTGTCCACTTTATCAGAAAGTGTGGTTATACTTCCGTTCTTTTCCTCACAAGATACTTGGGTTAGCTAGTACACACACACACACACACACACACACACACACACACACACAACACACACACACACACACACACACACACAACATCTACTCAGAAAATATGTCTTACAAACACTCTGTATGTAAGGTTATACAATTTCAGCAGGTAGAAAACCATGAGTGACACAAATGGGGAAAATTTACATGTTAACATAACCTTCTAAAGCAAGGTGAGCTTAATTTATACACACTGATTTCCCGTAACTATTGTTTACAACTATGAGCTGCTGAGTCTATTTATCTGATCGATCAAATTCTGAGGAATGTTGGTGTGTAGGATTCATGGCTTGTGTGTGTATATGTATCATTAGTTTTACGTGTTTCCACAAGAAGTGATATTAGACGAAAAAAAAATTGGACTGTGTTCTGATCAAATTAAAAGCCATAGGTTAGGGCACATGAATCAAAAATACTATATATGTTATTTTGTTGCAGGACTAGAATAAACTTCATGTCATCGCATGAGAACACTATGACTGGCAGTGGGGAAAAAAACTATAAACATTTACCAATTGGACTGTGTTCTAGGCAAACAAAAAAGTCATAGGTCAAGGCAGGTGAAGTAAAAATACTATTTATGTTATTTTGTAGCAGAACAGGAATAAATGTCTTCATGTCATTACATGAAACAATATGACTGGTAGTTATTTCGTTTCCACATAAGCAAAATATACTTTTGACATATTTTGTTTTAAAAGCATCTAATTTCCATCTGTACATTAATGACAATAACTTTCTGTTGACTCTTAAATTATGTTTAATATTTTTAATATAAAAATATTCTTGATCTCCACGTTTTATACAATTTTGGGTACTGTTTGAAATCTGCGTTTTGACTAAGTTGTACTACTGTAAAGATAGAGGGAGATCAAGGTATTCACAAGTAGAACCAAGTGTGTGTGTGTGTGTGTGTGTGTGTGTGTGTGTGTGTGTGTGTGTCTCTGTGTGTGTGTGTGTGTGTGTGTGTGTGTGTGTGTGTGTTTTGTGTGTGTGTGTGTGGAGGGGGGTGGTGGGGTAAACCTGTGCGTGCGCACAAAGATACCCGTGTATATACATACTCAGTAGGCAAGAGATGTTCCATAAGGCAGATACGTTTGCATATAAGTGCATGAGCATCTTCACAAACAACGCGTACTGATTATGGTTATTACATATCTTAGCTAACTGAGCTATTCAAAATGAAAAATAAGGTTTCTAAATCTATTAGCTAAAGGATTCAGTGAAAAATAAGGCAAAACAGAGAAGAGGATCAAGTAAAGAGAGAGGAGAGAGAGAGAGAGAGAAGAGAGAGAGAGAGAGAGAGAGACAGAGACAGAGAGCAGAGAGACAAGACAGAGAGACAAGAGAAACAGAGAGTTGCATGTTAAGCGGTATTTGTTAGCTCATGCTCAATGCCTCTAACATTAGAATCCAGTTAAGTCTTACTGTGTGCTTGAAATGAAAAGAAAACAAAATCGCTAAAGTTTTGTCTTGCGGGAGAAAAAAAGAAAGTCATACACGTATTTTGTATTTTTCAAAATGCCTTTACCCCTTATTCGACTTTAAAATGTCTTAAGTCCTTTGTTTCATTTCGTGCTCTCACTGCATTTCACTCCCTTCTACAAGAATTAGCCCCCCCCCCCCCCCCCCCCCCCCCCGCCCCTCCCCCCCCCCCACCCCACCACCCCCCCAAAAAAAAAGAAGAAGAAGAAGAAGAAAAAAGAAAGAAAAAGAAAATGATCCCACAAGCCAAAACCAAGGGAATAACGCAAGAACTGAAAATTCGCCGACAACTTGGATTGGAATCTCTGTCAACTTTTCTACCTTTCTTCTATTTTTTTTTTCTTCTAAAATACATTTTCATTACGATTTAATAAAACAGTTTTAAGTGTATTCGGAACTAACGCGTACGACAAACTTGTGCATGCTCTCTTTGAATGAAAAACTATTTTAAAAAGTGAATGAATAGCTGATGGACAAACGCTTAATACTGGAAAAAGTCTTGATCTGTCATAAATCGCTTTGAAGTTACTTGTACATCTCCGATAAGGCCAGCCGCTATTTTCATGATACTACCGGAAAGAAAAATGAGGGGAATGCTCTGGCCCCTCGGCCCGGCCTGGCATACCAACTGACCGTACGTCATGTTGTGAACCGCCATGTATGTATTTCATGGTCAGTGTCCTTCCTTTGGCAGGACTGAACATTTTTCCCAGTGCTCACAGTCCAGAAAAGTACTTGCTTGATCGTCTGAGCTGTAAAATTAAAACTAAACAACATGAGCATGCCAAAGGAAATAAATAATGGAGCCAGGATTTCCGACTTGTACATCGAACTTCTTTCATTATAGTAGTAGTTTTATTTTTTCAGTTTGAGACCGTGTTCATTAAAAAAAAAAAAAAAAAAAAAAACCGTCTGCTGTAAAGTAAATTTTCACAGCAATGATTTAACTTAGAAAGAGCTCTGTGTGTGTGTGTGTGTGTGTGTGTTGTGTGTGTGTGTGTGTGTGTGTGTGTGTGTGTGTGTGTGTGTGTGTGTGTGTGTGTGTGTGTGTGTGTGTGTGTGGTGGTGTGTGAGTACAACCTATGCTTAATTTGACAATAAATGGTTTCAGCCAGTCAGTGTGTGTGTGTGTGTGTGTGTGTGTGTGTGTGTGTGTGTGTGTGTGTGTGTGTGTGTGTGTGTGTTTGACTTAAACAAGGCAGTGTTCATGTTCAGGACGATTTTAGGAGAAGAAGGCGGGGGTGGGGGTGGGGGGGGGGGGGGTGGGGGGGGGGGAGGGAGGAGGGGGAGATAATTCAAAAACATTCGGTAGAAGATGTTTATAATCTCTATGTTTAGATGCTTTTTGACACTAAAGTGCACGAAAGAGAGAACAAAATAAATTCCCAATGATATACAATTTTCTTCCAAAGTATGATAGTGTTCGAAAGGTTTACAACCAGATTATCTCGTCCAGTCTACTGAGTCCCAGATTCTGATAGTTAGCAACCTTTTCCCAGCTTTTTATTGTAGCAAGATTCAGCAACTATAATTCCTTCAATTATAATCATCCGTTGCAAACTTTTGCACCCAGTTCAAAGAGATAAGTGCATGTGTGTTCGTCTTTCGTTTTCATTGTCTTGAATGTTACGTATATTGCCTGAAGGAGACCAAATAGGTCAAAAAGCGTTTCAAATATTTCTTTGCAAACACGTCTCAAATACATCTGAACTATTCAAATACCTCATCAGCGCTATTCAACATTTTCAGGAAAATATTCGCTTACATCAGAAAAAGACCTTACATCATTTGGAATTTCTGTTGAATATTTCTTTGCAGACGCGTCGTCACAAATACATCAGAATTATTCAAATAACTCATCAGACCTTTTTTTTTTTTTTTTTTTTTTAGGAAAGGATCTGCCGACATCAGGTTTATCATGTTATTAAAAGAAAACTCACATCATTCAGAATTTCTGGTAACTCCCTGTGTTTGATGTCAGACAGACATTGGAAAGCCACTGGAGATAGAGCATATTGTTTTGTAAACATTCAGCGATGAACACGGAGAAGTTTGATGCACAAGCTTTCAGATTCCATGAGTGGTGAGAACGACATAACGAGACCAAACGTACGGCATACATTTATGAAGAGATAAACTTGTAAATCTACATAAATACCTACAAACGTGTTTAGTGCATAATAATTCTTTCCTGCAGAATAAACGTATCCTGCAAGAAATAATTATCTATACAGTGTATATACATTACATACAGGAAGGAAACAATACTCTCTCTCTCTCTCTCTCTCTCTCTCTCCTCTCTCCTCTCTCTCTCTCTCTCTCTCTCTCTCTCTCCGGGCACACACTCACGTGCGTCCGTGTCTGCGTCTTTGTTTTATGATTTAAGCAGAGGCATAGGTGACACACTAACTTTGTTATTGATGAACGACGTATTCAGTCATTTTTGTTATCCATCCTCACCCCTTCCCCAACCCTTCAGGAGTGAGAGTGCCCACGCACACACAAACATACATGCACGCATGCGTGCGTACTAAAACCGTATTATCCTAACTATTTACACATGGAAATGAGTATGTAAAATAGAAGCTCTTGAAAAAAAGCAAATACCGAAAAAAATCAATGCTTCATACAAACACACACAACAGTATTCATTTGAAACAATTAAAATTCAAATAATTGAAAATACTGCCCTTGAGCAGACACACATCTGAACACGTATACATACAGAGCAACAGATATATGCCCCCACCCCCCACCTCCACTACACCCCCATTTTCAAGCGTAGAATGACAAGGGCCAGCCTTTGAATATACACATCAAAATATGAGCTCTTTTTTTTTGTTGTTAGATGAACGTTACAAAGCAAATATCATAATGATGATAATAGACACTATACACTGACAGAATGAGGAAAGTAAACGTTACAAATACCAAAAATAAATGTATACATATAATATAATGTAATACATACATACATATATAGAGAGAGATAGGTAGATAGATGGATAGATAGATATAGATATATGTAAGTATGTATGTACAAATATATATATATATATATATATATAAATGTGTGTGTACACACACACACACACACACACACACACACACACACACACACACAAACACGCAAAAACACATATATATATATATATATATATATATATATATGTGTGTGTGTTATATACATTACACACACACATATATATATATACATATATATGTATGTATGTATATACATACCTATTTGCAATTAAATCGGACCATATGTAGATGAACATATACATGAACATGGAGCACAAAAGATTGGACTCAGAAAGTGTAAATGTGTGATGCTCCAAGTAGGCTGTCTACAAGCACTGTGCATCTCTCTTTACATTTTGAATTTTATTTACTATTTCATTTTTTGTTAACCTTGGATAGGCGTTCACTTTGTTGTCTTTCAAAAGACTGAAGAACCGATCACCACCTACACTTTTTTCACGACCATTGGTTATTCAGTTTGTAAATCACAAATTGCAGTGGACGATTGCATGTCCTTTTGATGTATCCATAAGTGGGATTTAAAGGACATTCTTTGGCTTTTCATACTTTCGTCAGAAATTCAGTGAACCTGACCAACCCATTGTGCTAGATTACATTTCAAGAGTAAGCTCCCTCCCTGTACCCCTTTTTTCACCTGTAAGGCGGCAAAAGTGTTTATTTCTTCCGTTTATACTTTAAATATTATAGAATATTATTAGATCTATCGTTTCCGTATATTTTAGTCATCATGGACGGCCTCAAGAGAACATAAAGCAGAAATATGTTGAAAACTAGCATTTCCAGCCATCATCTTCTTAATGATTGTATTTGTTGAGTCTCGGTGACCCCAAACATTTCTGCCATTTGCCGAACCTGCCGGAGAAGAACCAAAGTTTTGACACGCGTGTCCAGGCTGGGTTAAAACAAGGGTTTCCTTCAGGATGGAAGTTTTCATGCGCCTGTGCATCTGTTCCCCCTTTTAAAAAGAAGCATCCTGATCTGAAGAAAAAGTTACGTTCCCAGTAGCTATCCACAATTAAATCTGCGTATCCCTCTATCATTAGTTGTTTTTTTTTTCTATTACTGGGTCGGACATCGGACAGCTGGAACGAGCGCTCTTGAAAATGCCCTCCTCGGCCTGACCAATTTCCGCCAGCTGGGACGCAGCGATCACTGTTCATGATCAGGCCGCATTCAGTCATTTGCCTTTTGGGACTAACATCGCCAAAATATTTCAAGCTACATGTGGGCTATGCAGCAGATGGCTCGTTTACAATGTTTACTAGGCACTGCCAATGCCATTAGGGTTCGGTGCCCATATGGCTCACTTCCAGTAGCCCGATCTGGTCCTCAAGGGTACTGGGGCCTAATGAATTTCGTTTTTTCAGTGATTCCGTCACGTTCGGGTATCATTGCGTCCCAGCGCTGGGCCTTATTTGAAGTGGAAGTGGGACGTCATTGCATCACCCTCAGTCACATCCGTTCCATTACTTTCCCGTTCCATTACACCCTGGGTCCGATAACACCCGTTACTGTATGGTGTGGCGCAGTACTATTACGGCCCAGGACATTTTCATATCGATGACGTATATCTTATCTACTCATCTGACAAGCGGGAGAGACACAAAGAGAGATACTGAAACAAGAGTGTCAGAGAAAAAAAACAACACAACAACATTGGAGGCGAGGTGGGGTGGGGTGCGAAGGGAGAGAGAAGCGAGAGACAGAGGGCATTTCTGTGTCTGTCTCTTTGTGAGCTTTTCCGTCTCTTCACTGCTTGCTGGTGTAACGTTCCGTAATCACTCTCTGCCCCAAATCACCCCGCCGCGCATGAGAAAGGTTAAATTCTCAAGGTGTCCCAAACAACAAAACATGTCAATCAAAGCATACTGCACCTGAATTTGAGAGGAGAGTGATTTTAGACCCGAGTCAGAACTACACCCTCCCCAAACCCCCCCCCCTCCTCCCCCCCCCCGCCCCCCCCCCTTCCCCCCGTTTCCAAACCACTCCACTTCAGAAATAACCCCCATGGAGTGATGTAAGCACGTGCCCATCTCCACCTCCCTGTCACATAGGGCGGGTAAATCTGGGCACATGCCTGTAATCATAAGGGGGAAAAAAAAAGGAAAGAAGGTCGGAGGGGGAGTGGGAATAAGTATGGTGAGGGAGTGGGGGCGTCTCTGAAATAAGACTTTGCTTCTGTATGGCTACACGCCAGGACCAAGGCAACTGTCACCAGCTCCGCATAGCGGTCACACTTGAGTCCACATCTGCTGATCTATTATGGCAGTAAAGCTAAGTTCTTAAATTTCAGTTTACCTCTTACGTCACAAGATGTCATTATGAAATAGGTGTTTTAATTTTCTTTTCAGTTCTGTATGATTTGACAGCAGCATTCGATATTATTTTGTTTGGCTTTATTTTTCGCATTGAAAGAACGGCAGTGCCTGTGCACGCGCGCGCGCGCGCACACACACACACACACACACACACACACACACACACACACACACACACACCACGCACGCACGCACACGCACACGCACACACACACACACACTTTAGAGGAACATAATAAATTTGAATCCACCAATGTTCACAATAAATGTCATTATAGTCTAGTGTGAAAACTGAAAGCAATCTTAAATCCAATACTGATCCGAAAAAAGAGCAAAATCAATCTCATCTCAAATTACTTTGGCAACTTACGCTTCTGAAATTAGGACAGGCTCAGGAATTACTCTAGTAGATGATCACATATCTGACAGACCTTCTGTCTCCCCAATACCAAAATGGGAACTTCAAAGAGCTTTCTGTCATATTGACCATACTGATTTAAGAAAGGACGGACACATACACGTTCTAGCCTGCCATGTTTAATCTTGCTTTGAGGAAAAAATATCCAAATCATGTGAGAGTATATACAGATGAATGTGTAATAAATAATCGGTGGAATCGGCAAACTGATTTAAAAGTTGATTTTTTTTTTGACACTGGAGCAAACAAGACATTTGTTTGCGGCCAAAATAACAACAATGTTGATGGCTTTATGTCATCTAGTTTTCCATGAAGTTTATGTAGAATTCTTTTCTGTCTCGACACGAAGTCGGTGCATCAATCTTTGTTTGCGATCTTTGAAGTTACGGACAAGATCAGAAATAATGAGTGACAGAAGTCATTCAATACGTCATGTAATTCCGACAGGCACCAAAATCACATTTTGCAGGATACCATCTCATTGTTCGTTTTATCATGACAAAGCGGACATAGCAGCCGAACATGGGGCTAAGCGCTTTCCAGGGTCCATCCATATAAAATCCACCCCTATCATGACAAGAACAATATATTTTAACAGAAATATACGCTTGGAAGGATTTCAAAAAGTTCTCCCATAGAATTCGATGATAATCAAAAAACGAATTTCGAAATTAGCGAACCAAAAACACATTTTCGTGTAAACCGAAAACTACTTTCTCTAATACATAGATGAAAACTGATGGCTATAAAACGAAATACACTAAGAATATTCTTCATGTTTATGGGCAATTATAACACCTGATCACATTCTAATATTTTAGACATCAAGGGACTTCGTTCCAGTTCTCGCAGCGCACACTGTGTTGTTTTGGGCCACCAGCATGAACTTGTGTTGTTTTTTTTCTATGTGGGTCAGTACTATCAGCAATCACTTTATTCTGTTATTGAATTGATCTGTTTAAACACACACACACACACACCCATATTATATATATATATATATATATATATAAGGTTAGCCTTCACTTGTTTTTTCCCACTACTTAATTGTTCGGCATTATATATATATATATATATATATATATATATATATTATAATATATATATATAATATATATATATATATATATAATATATATATATATCAACTACCCCTTTTTGAGTTCAATATTTTACGCTCCATGTTCATGCATACAGTTTTATTTGCCTGTCGTTTCATGTCTATTTGCAGGCCAAGAACAATGATTTTGAAGTTCATCATGCTGCTGCTGATTTTTTCCGATTACACGAATACCTGTTTATTCCCCCTTGTCCTTTACGCTCCCCGAGTGTGTGTGTGTGTGTGTGTGTGTGTGTGTGTGTGTGTGTGTGTGTGTGTGTGTGTGTGTGTGTGCGCACAAATTCTTATTGTACAGAGTACAAAATGCAAATGTTCTTACAGAAAAATATAACAACCAGGCGTTCAAAACATTAATCATCCTATTTCCGAAAAAAAAAGAACAATAAGTCATGGCGAAAAAAAAAAGGTGTCTCATGTCATTGTTGGGTAAAAACATGGATTCCAAAACACAAAAACAATCGCTTCATTCAGCTTCCTGTACAGGGTAAGGGTATGAATAAATACTTCTCCGAAACAGAAGTTGCTCAGAAGATTCAAGCTCATACACATAGGCTGCATGAGTCGTACTTTCTTCCCTGCTCCCACTCCCCCCCCCCCCCCCCTCCGCAACTCTCTCTCTCTCTCATACTCATCGCCAGACAGAATCAAAAAGAATTAAATTATGAAGAGCAAGGCAAGAAGAGTGCAGTACCAGTATGTACAGAATATCTGAAAAAAATCACTCAGTATCAAAACGACAGTCCACACACACTTAAGAAAAAAATTACTAGCATCTGAAGAATAAATAGACAAGTGCTATGTAACAGACCACGCATTTTAAAAGAAAATTACAATCAGAACTTTGAGACACAAAATATGTCACAAATCAAATTAATGATAAAAATATCTTGATTTAAAACAGGTTACGGTTGATAACTTGGACACACATTAAAAATGATCATATTTCATCAAAAACCAAACACACAAAACGAAAAATGTTAAATCAAGTCTGTCAAAAAATCAAGTTGTAAAAAGGAAACAAAGTCCATTGATATCAAAAACGTCAAATTAAGACATCAGTTACATTTACACACACATACTTGTACATCGGTACTTCGTTGCTTAATAAATAATGGACAACTACACGACATGCGGGTCAACATTTTTCTTCTTTTTTTTTTAAAGAACACACACACACACACACACACACACACACACACACACACACACACACACACACACACACACATACAAAACAGACCGATTTAATCCCATACAAAGCAAGTTATCAAAACTGTGTTAAGTAAATTCGCAAAAGTATCAAAAAATATAAACATGTTTAGGATTATATACATGCATAGCAAACGTTACTTTGTACAAAATACACTTGAAAAATGTTAAGAGTTTAGAAAACATACACATATAAAAGTAACAGATGAAGGCATATCGGAAGGTACACGAAGAAAATACAAAAAAAATATAGAGGCATACAAAAATAGAGCATGACAAAGCTGACAGAGACAGATACATCAGAGATCGTAAAAAAAAAAAAGAAAAAAATAAATAAATAAAAAAAGAACATGACAAAGCTGACAGAGACAGATACATCGAAGACATCTCTCTCTCTCCTCTCTCTCTCTCTCTCTCTCTCTCTCTCTCTCTCTCATTTCACGAGTTGTTAGACAATAAGAGATGATATTTTTTCTTTACATTTAACACAATACTGAAAAAAATTTTTTTTCCACGGGACAAAACTTGTATCAAAATCAAATATTTTCAACAAAATATACAAACAGATTATACATAAGTTATTCAAAAAGTATTTACAGGTATTGTTATCTTATATTTCGTTTAAAATCCTGTACAATGTTTGTAAATACCTAGTAAGCAATATCGGAAGAACGCATAAAGTAAAACATTAACATCCAGATTGTCAAAAGAGTGGATATGCCTGTAATTGTATGATGTATATCAATTTGACCTTTCTTTTTCTTTGTGCCAATAAGAAAATGAAGCAGGGACAAGCAGAGCTGTAGAATTAAATAGGCGCTGAAACGGTTTCAGCTTTGTTAACAGTTTTGCTTTAAAAAGAAAAAAGACACATATACGATAAGAGGATGGATTTTCCTTTCTGATCAGAAGCAAACTGAATGCACAATCAATAAATATTTTTCTAAAAAATTATCTGTGAGAACCTGATTTTTGTTGTTGACTGAAGTGCATATTTGTCGTGTTCATGGGTACTATAAAGCAGCAAGGACAATTACTTCATATCCAGATAATTAAAAATTGCTTCAATCCAAAAATATACAAACCCTTGACGATCAGACAAGGAAAAGTAAGAAAGGAATCACACACACACACACACACACACACACACACACACACACACACACACACACACACACACACACTTATCAAAAATGTACAAAAAACATGCAATGCAGTTTTGCTTATTCATAAATATACAAATTGTAGGAATAATACAAAAGAAAAAAGTAGGAAAAGTTGTGGTCAACGTTGGCACAAATCTATAGGCAGAGCGTGTATGTGTGCGTGTGCGTGTGTGTGTGTGTGTGTGCGCGCGAGCAAAGTTAAAGAACGGAGGGGCGGAGAAGCAGGAGAGGGAGGATGGAGTGTGAAGCATGGCAGGGAAAGATTTTGACGTAGATGTTGATCTTTTGACGCCAAAAAGTTCTCCAGCGGACGTCACGTAGCCGCTGATGACGTCAATGCTGTGAGGCAGATGGTGGGTGGAAGGGGACACAGGAGATTCTGCAACAGAAAAAAATGGATACCGGTGTTACCCAGTTTTCCCCGTTACTGATTCGCAAAATCTGGGAAAGTGCCATATCATTTGTTTTTTACTCAACCGCTAGGTAAAAAAGGAAACCAAATGAAGTTAAACAACCAATCTAAATTGACTGTGGATATTGTAACACCTAGGTGGTATAAAGTGATATTTAAATCATCAAGGACTGGACCACTGTGTACACAATATCCACGTCAGTTTTACATATTAGGCATTTCTTGACACTGTCTCTGTATATCTATCAAAATGCACTGATAAATCAGATTCATTGAACCAAAATCTTTACAATGTATATCGTACATAGATAGGTCTGTCTATCATATGTATATCGTACATAGATAGGTCTGTCTATCATGAGACGCCTCTGACTGCCTCTTTTCGAAAAATATGTCACTAAAATTGACATAATAATCCCTAATCTGCCATTTGCAATCCATAACAGAGTAATAAACGAAAGCATACAACATACACTCTGACTTTCCCAAACAAGGAACCACCCAGACCCACTCTCTATATCACAGGTCTGTGATGTCCGCTTGTTTTCTCTTTATCAGATAGACTCGCTAACATTTGGTATATCTTAAAGGGAAGTCAAAGCTCATCCAGTCTAAATTAAAAAGAGAAATTACTGTACTGCCAAACGAAAGAATAAACAAACTACAAAACAAACACTGCGCGTTTTGATATCCACATCCATTTTGCCACTAACTGGATGAGGTAAGTGACTGACTGCGTTCGCGCTTCGTTTTCATTGTCTCGAATGTTGTTCGTCTTGCCTAACGAGGACCAAAGAGGTCGAAACGCGTAGCGTTTGTTTTGTAGTTTGTTTATTCTTTCGTTTGGCGACACAATAATTCTTCTCTTCATTTTGTTCCAATTTCCGCCTGCAGTCACCTCACTTTGTAACCCTCATCCAGTCCAGTCAGTTGGCACCAGTATGTAATACAACAAACTGGAGACTCCACAGTCCGTTGGAATCTGTAAAGTCTCCCATGAACAGTCAATCAGTGTTCGGTCTGCTCACAACCAGATATTTTTCAGAGCAAATCAATGAACACTGTCAATGACTGAAAATGTCAGGACCCCATGTCTCCGCACCATATATTACAACAGGCAAAGTCTGAGCATCATCTGAGTATCATCTGAGCATCTTCAGCAACAATTTGACACTTACCATTCAGCATGTAATTTGTTTAAAATACTCAGTGCAGCCCTCTACGCCTTTCTTGCTAAGTTATAACATGTCTAAGAAAAGCTCAGCTTCGTGGTTAATATTTTAAGATAGTGACATGAATTTCACAACTTTTATTTCAGAATGACCATAGTACTGGCTTTCCACAGAGAGAGAAATCCGCCTATTCTAACCACTGTAACACCACACTGACCCATATTCACTCTGAGCGGGAACTGAGATGCTTCTGAAAAGAAGATGAGGAATTTTCATGGTTAACTTTCTATTAGTCCAAATAACAATCATCCTTGCTAAATAAGAATGAGAGAGAGAGAAAAAAAAAAAAAATGATAAAACGACTGCACTCGCAAAAACTCGGGGATACTTTTCATTAACATGATCACCACTCCAGTGTTTCATTTTTTGTTCTACTGAGTGATATATGGTGTGTATGTACGTGCGTGCGTGTGTGCGTACCCGCATGCGCGCGCGCGCGCGCGCGAGTGTGTGTGTGTGTGTGTGTAAGAGACCAAAAAAAAAAAAAAAAACTAAGAGAGAGAGAGAGAATTCGCTATTCATACTTCAAAATTTTCATCCAGCTACGGCCAAAGCCCTGTATGAGGGTGTGTGATATTCAGGCATTAAAACACCAGTTATCTACAACAAAAAGGTCAAGCAAATAGTGCAAGCAAGACAACGTTCATTATTCTGAAATTTTGTTAATAAAGTCAGTCGATGATATTAAAACAAGATGTAAAAATATCAAGACTAAACCAAGCCAGTCCAAAACAACCAACCAACCAAACATACTTAGTGACTGTCAGTGACTTTCTCATAATGGGCTTTTCATTGTATTGTCACTGTGCCTTTTATATCCGTCAGAAGGTACAGCTAAATCAGACTCACCAAACCAAAATGTTGACAATGTAACGTGTATTTATCTATCGTCTGACATTGTAAATTATCTGTATTCGAAAAACCTGTCAGTATAGTTAATAGAATCCCAAGTCTGCCGTCTTTGCTCAACATGTTTTTGTTTAAACATAGTGATACAAGAAGATATACAGTACACACCCTGAATTTCCCAAACAAGACCTAGATTCATTCAGTATAACACGGATCTTTGATGTCCAATTTATTTTTCCTTTATCACCAATATTCAGTAACACTGTGTAAGATCTAAAAGGACGTCTATGCTTATCCCCTTTGTCAGTTTTTACCAGTATTGAGTGCGACAGATTGAAGAGTTCACTGTCAGAGGAATCTATGAAGTTTTCCTGGAACAAAACCATGCATACTCGGGGCCAGGTTTTTTTTTTTTTTTTTTAATTTGTCAGAAAAAAAAAAAGAACACTTTCAAGAACAGAAAATGTCTTTTCTAGCTCCCATGCCTACGCACCATATGTTAAAGTAGGTTGAATCTGAGCATAAAACATCTTCAACAACAATGTGATAAGGTTACTGTTAATCATACATCGTTTATTTAAAACATTAAATGCAGCAGCTCTCCCTTTACTTAAGTAATGCCACTGTAACTAAAGCTCAGTTTCGTGGTAAACATTATATCCATAATCTTCCTCATTCTCACAATTAAAGTTAACGATATTCACATTTACATTTTCAATGCTTACAGCTCCACGTTCAACCGTTTCAATTTCAACAGCGATTTTAAGATAATCTAAGATAATTAAACCACTTTTCAATAGATACTGCGTTAATCCGATGTGTCTTTTTATTTGAAAAGTTACACTTATAGTACAAAACTTTTCTCTGTTTGTTGACGTATAGCATCCAGTTTTCCAGTGCAGCGTGATTATAATATATCCTTTTCTTTTCTAGTAGCCTAGGTGCTTGAATTCCCTTCCTGCTTTACAGTATTGGCGCGCATCATTTTTGTCCGACGATTTCTTAGATACTCTAAGTAATCATCTGATTTTCTGTTATTGTATTTTACATTCATTATCATACCATTCGTTTGTTTTATTCTAGTTAAAATAAATTTTCTTTTCCGTGCACCCAGCTTGCTGTCTTATACGTCTATCATGCGCGCTAAGTGCATTACATCTACTGTTTGCACGGCATAATCCAAACTCGTTCTCATCTTTACATTCCATACATTGTTACTATATTGTTGAACATGTTCTGGATTCTAGACAATTTTGTCCTTTAAACTTCGATAGTTCTATGTTAAAAAAAAATAACTGTTTATCTGTTTGTTTTGTTTCTTACAGAAATTAGATATTAAAGGTTGTTGGACTGATTCTGTTCTTTAAGCCACGAAGCCTACAACAGTTTTGCATATTGAAAAATCGGTCTTCAGAAATCAGAAAATAAGTAGCACTGCTGTTTTCACAATCGAAAATGTATGTGCAGTGACCCTGAAGGTCACCATTACATACAGCAATTGAAATATCCGATCCTAAAACAAGACATAAATTCAGAATCAGTTTATCATACGAATATAATTGAGTATTCTGAATGTCTTACTACAAGTATGTCGTCTGTTTTATGAAACACTAACTCATTTACTTGATCGTCGATGTTTGGGAAAATAGCTGCTGTTTTCCTGTTTAGATCACCATACAGTAGTACATTCAGAATCATTTATCAACAACAGTTTATCAATTAAAATATTTTCGAGATAAGAGACTCCACTATTAAGCTCAAGTTTTGCATAAAACGGTGAATTGAAAGATGGTACATAAGCACACACAAGAATAATTTTTGTTCAAAACGAAATAGTTTTTAAGAGAGAGAGAGAGAGAGAGAGAGAGAGAGAGAGAGAGAGAGAGATCTCAAAGGTCATACTTTTTACACTTAACATTTAGAAGCCAAAATTCAAATGAACGCACAAAACAGGGTGCATAGTAAGGCAGATTTTATATACAGCACAAATTATGCAAAAGAATTATTGACAAATATGTCCTCTTCAGACGTGAGAATGTTTTTCACGCTGACTGCTGTTAGGGTCTTCTTTTAACTGAAAAGTTATCAACATTTCCTACCCCAGCTTGAACTGTCGATATACCGAAAATGGACCAGAAACCCTGAGTCTTACCTTCATAAATGAACAAAAATCCTGGACTGCTGGTAGACACTTGACACGTGGAAACATTGATGAATCGAAATATTTTCCTGCCGGTGCTGATGCTTGAAACGAAAAGCCAGGGATGCGTGCAAACACAGGGACAAAAAGAACTGCGAGGATGTTCTGCAAACTGGAAGAATTGCTGGAGCAGACTGGATTGTGGTTTGCATGAGAGTCCTTAGTTTGATGCAAAGGGGAACTGATGATGATCAGCTGCAGCTGGCTTGTGGAAGATCAGTTCGGCAAGGTGTTTACTGTGGATGATCAGACTTGAATCAGCTATGCCATTGGGAATAGGCAGACCAATGACACAACATCACTGTGCTGAGTGCAGGTGATTTTAATGGAACTGATGAAATGATTTTCTCTGTTTGACTGACAGGATTTCAGTCTACATGGAACAATACCTCTAACTCATCTATCTGGAAGGCAGACTTGATCATCGTAGCAACACAGCATTGAGACTCAAGACTCACAGAATATACAGAGACAGGCGGGAGGAGAGCTCCAGCGGAAGAGCGGTAACAACCACAATGGTGAGTAGAGTCAGAAAGAGTCCACGAACAGTTCTGTGCGGTACAGCCTGCGGGCCCGGGACGTGCTATTGTCGCTCCCTGAAGACACAGCGCTCCACATGAGTTGAGGGTCCATGGTGGACGAGAACGTCGTGGAGGAGCCCATCTCAGGGCGGGCGGCGCAGAGATTGCCACTGGTCATCGACTCCATGGGTGCAGGTACCAGGTAAGGCATATTCCAGGACATGGCGCATACACACCACACAAATAGACGGGGACCAGAACGACGACGGGCAAAAGAAGCAGGTCTGTACTGTTCTCACTGCTGTGGACGTAGAACGGGTGTCGTCTACAATTCCAGTTTGCGGACCAAGAGTGCTGCCGTGATTGCTTGTAGTATGTTTTTCCAGCGTGAAAGCGAAAATACGGGATTCTACAAGTGGTGAAGGTTGTTTACGTGGCTCCTAAGGGCGAGGAGAGTAGCGAGTTCTTTGACGTCAGCTGGGCGGCCGCAGGCTTTATAGACGTTGGGTTGGCATGTGGGGGTCACCATGATAGTTTGCCCTTCAGGCACGGACCCTCTACATACCTGCTACCGCAGAACACATAACTGTCACTGCCTCACGTCGTCACACACTGACAACAAACCGCCGTCTGGCAAAACATGGGCATTCTTGCATTCTGCGTCATTTCTTTCACAGAATATTGTGTGGGTTTAACCCCCTCCCTCCCTCCCCCCCTTCTTTTCCAACCCCCATGGCCGCCCCCTCACCCCATCCCTCGCGTGATGGCGAGAAGATGTGACACCAACCTAAGAGGGAAACAAGTTTCACTCTACTGTGTTTGGCCGTTTGGCGTTGTTGACAACTAGTGGAAAACTACTGCTTGTGATTGTTCTTTAATGCATGCACACGAGTATTAAATGAAATGTATCGTGTTCTTGATATGTTTTGTTGTTTAAGTGATTTGTTATTAATACGTGGAATAATTTTGTTACATTTATTAATCATAAAATACATGTTTCTCAAATAACAATTTTTTTAATAGATTTTTAAAGATCGAACTATGGGAAAAAAAATACTACGCCGCCAAAAGAATAAACAAATAGATTACAAAACACTACGCGTTTCGACCTATTTGGTCTTCTCTGGGCAAGACAAATAACATTCAAGACAATGAAAACGACGGACGAACAGTCACTTGTCTCTTCGAACTGGGTGCTAATTTTTGGTCTTGGGTGAACGACTAAAACTACGGTATGGAAAGTAGGTTGAAGGGGAGAGAATACAGGTTAACATGACGATGATGACAATAATAACAATAATAACAATAATGACGATGATGATAATCTTCTTCTTGTTCTTTTTGTTCTTCTCCTTCTTCTTCTTCTCCTTCTCATCATTATTATTGCTACCATAACTATATTATTGTAACGATCCTCTCGTTAATTCTCCTTCCTCCTTTTCTATCAGTGTCGTTGTTGTATTTGTTGTTGTTCTTGTTGTTGATGATGATGTTGTTGGGTTTTTTTTTCTTGTTGTTATATACTTATGCTCCCTGTAGTGATAGCAGCAGCAGTAGTAGAATTAGCAGTAGTAGTAATATTTGTAGCCTTTATTTTTTCATTATTATCGTTACTATATTAATCCGTGTTGTCTCCCTTCAACTCAATGATTTTAGTCGTTCACCCAAGACCACAGCTGGCACCCTGTTCGAAGAGATAAGTGACTCTCTGTCCGTCCTTCGTCTTCATGGTCTTGAATGTTATTTGTCTTGCCTGAAGAAGACCAAGTATGCCGAAACGCGTTGTGTCTGTTTTGTCATGTGTTTGTTCTTTCGTTTGGCAGCGCAGTAATTCCAGTTTTGCTCTTGTTTCAATTTCCGCTGCAGTCACCTCACTTTGAAACTAACCTACGGAGTAAATGTTCCCCTAGAAAGAATCGTAGTGTGTGTGTGTGTGTGTGTGTGTGTGTGTGTGTGTGTGTGTGTGTGTGTGTGTGTGCGTGGGTGCGCGCGCGCGCGCGCGTACGTGCGTGCGTGCGCGCGCGCGCGTGTGTGTGTGTGTGTGTGTGTGTGTGTGTGTGTTTCTTTTTTTCTTGTCAGTCACTTTGAGCACAAAAATAAACTTTAACTCTTTTTTTTACTTTTTGCTGTCCCATATTCCATGGCACCTCAGTGGCATTGCACACACGCAGCTCATTTTGACCCCCCAGCCACAGCCCGGTCCGACCAGCCACAGTTCCGGCGCCGGCAATCTACAGGGAGCAGTCAACGTCAAGTCGTCATGAGGTAACCCATCGGATGAGAAACTGCACTGCAGCCGAGTCACTTCGGTAGTTTTCAGCGGTGCCTGTTCTGATGCAACAAGCAGGATACTACCTACTAAACTCCATACTGACGACATTATTTGCTTAGTCGCGGAGCCGGAGTGAGCGTGTTCTCCCTCCAGAGGGCGCCAACATGTCCGTCCAACGACAGTCCCCATGAATTTGGCGATACCGGTGACCCGGACAGAATCAAACCAATATCATACACGTGGAGACGAAATCGAAAGCGAGGTCACCATGAGAGCAGGACATGAAGGGCCGCAGAGTGAGACTTAATGGATGCATCTCTGAAAGTGATGCTCTAATTTCCTGACCAACAATTTGAGTCTCAAAAGAATATGAGACTTTTTTTTTTTAATGGTGATCAATGAGGATGATGAAGATGATGCTATGGATGTCCATTCAGGTCTGATACTGCATGATATGGCTGTATTCTACGCATTCTACGCTTAAATTCATAATATATCCTGGTGTCAGCCAGGCCCGAGAGATACCGACACCTGCGGTGTTGGTCAGGAAATTCGAGCATCACTTTCAGAGATGCATCCATTTAGTGGATGAAATTCGACTGTGTAGTCTCAGTCTTCCCATCTGAGCCCGTAGCAAACTGAGCTCTGGGTAAAAGCCGGTCGGGGTAGAAAACTCCCACAAATAAATGGCTCTGA
>CM065715.1:59649146-59656646 GCA_033310375.1 Conus canariensis | reverse complement strand
CTCTCTCTCTCTTCTCTCTCTCTCTCTCTCTCTCTCTCTCTCTCTTAGGAAATAAGGAAGAAAGGGAGGGGGGAATGGACGCTGAGGATGGAGTAGTGGTGGGATATGGTAGCAATCTTTATATGTTTAGATGACTACGTCCTTTGTTTGTAACTTTTTCCCCCCATGTTGACTGGTCTTCTCGTAGCGATGGAGACGGTGCATCATTGTTGGTGGTGGTCTTGGTGGTGATGATGTTGATAGTGGTGGTAGTGTGTGTGTGTGTGTGTGTGTGTGTGTGTGTGTGTGTGTGTGTGTGTGTGTGTGTGTGTGTGATGAGAGAGAGAGAGAGAGAGAGAGAGAGAGAGAGATCAGCGCATTTCTACATTAACATACAACGTTGCTGCCACTGAGCTCTGCCACCAAAAAAAAAAAAAAAAAAAAAAATCGATTTATTAAAAACAACTCAACAGTCCTAGAAAGAGGCCAGGTTCTTAGTTCCAGTTCTTGGAAGTGATTACTTCTTGCATTGACACTAAGAAGGGATATGCAACGACCTAGTGACATATAGTTACATCCATGTCAGACTTCGATAAGGTCACTGATCTGACACAACAGCACAGTGATGAATGAGACCCAGCCCGTCACTTCTTTAATCATGCCTCACGCCCCTCTTCCTCAACCCCCTTTACCTTTTTTCCATCCTACCCGTTCCATCTCTTGCCCCGTATCTCATCATCATTATAGTCTTTGGCAGTGTTATGGATGGAGAGAGAGATAGAAAGAGACAGAAAGGAAGGGGGGGAGTAGTGTGACTGTAAGGGGGAGGGGGAGGGGGTATGGACCATTTTGGGTTTGTGGAAGGGACAGAACTCGCGCATTTTATTGGACAGTCCAATATCATGACACTTCGTGGGCCGAAATAGTGTGCCTTTAGCGTGCCCAACAGCTGATGGTTGAGTTTTTACGTCTCTATAGCATGGCTTTTAGGAACTAGCTGTACACTGCAGTAAGTAGACCCAGTTGTCTGACGTTTGGTGAAGTCTGTATCTGCTTTGGGAAGGAGGCATCCAGGGTAATCGTTTTTCTCAAGCAGGGCAGTCATTCGTTTGTTGTCGGCGTTTTCTTCAAACGATGTCAGCCGTCCCAGACGGGTGTCTGGGTATTGATGGATGGTGTCTTGCCTTGTTGACCTCCTTCCAAAAGGCCGTTTTCAGAACTACCGGTCGGCTGTCTTCATGGTAGGTAGCGACGGTCAAATGCCTCGAGAGGCCGACCCAGAAAACAGGCAGGAAAACAGTCGCCAAGCCGCCGCGAAGATCAACGACCACTCTGCGCATGTAGGGACGTTCCCACCACTCTTTTCCCAAAGTGGCGGGGTCTGCTGGTTGCAGGGGTGCATTTGAATTTCACACATTTGCAAATTTTTTTCGTCTCCCCGCATTTGATTTTCCCGCATTTGGTTGTTTGAATTTCACGCATGTGAGCTTTTGAAAGTCACGCATGTGAGCTTTTGAAAATCATGCATGTAGTGTATGCGTTGGGGTGTTGTACATGAGATAGAGTTGCTCGTGACCGATGATGAGTCTCAATTCACCTTGAAATAAGTTGAAACATTTAAGTTTTCTATTAGATGAGATGGTAATTTGTACACGAAAAAGACACTGTTTCAAATTCTTCAAGAGGTGAATGAAGAATCATTCTGACACATGTCTTCAATTCTTTCACATACTCAAGCAATTTTTTACAGTAAAACACATATACACATGTACCTCTTCACACACACACACACGCATACACACACACACACATACACACACATCAAGGAGAGGAAAAAATAATTCAAATAATCACAGTTTAATTGTAAATAAGAATAATATACATGTAAGAATATAAGAATAAAATACATGTCTTCAATTCATTCACATACAAGAATAAAATACATGCGAGAATAAAATACATGTCTTCAATTCATTCACCAACAAGAATAAAATACATGCGAATGACATTCAGAGTTTTGCTGGGAGATTCTTCCAAGACATTTTTGTCACGAACTGTTTTCTCGAAATGTCATTGGCAGCGTATCGTCTCTTGATTGTTGCCATCGCATCACGCTTCAAACGGGCTTGTCGACGCAAAACCGGAGCCCCACGACCAGTCCTGATTGTATTCAGCTTTGTAGCGCTGTAAGCTTGTATGTCCTTCAGGTTGGCCATCAGCTCGAACACATTGGGGTGTGGGGATCTGAACAGGTCCGAGAAATGCCGGTGGAACGACTCACATCCATTCGTTGTCTTCACCTCATCCAGGTCATGGTTGGCCCATAGAGTTGGAGGGAAAGTAGCGTCCGGTGCAGCATACGTGGACAGGATGTAGTCAGAAAACTGCACACACCTCTCATCATCGGGAGCATCGTCCATGATATCAAAAGCCAGGCAGTCCTCAACTTCCGTTGGGTTCAGGAAGCTGAGACCGAAGAAACGCTTCAACCACAAACCAACGTCTGAATCAGGTTGTTGGTAGTCGACTGACAGTCCACGACTGTTGATCTTTCGATACCAGGCCTGTGAAAGATGAAAGAAACATCCCCGGATCGAAGCATTCGGCCAGATCTTGAGCACAGCCTTGTGGGTTGCCAGTTCGAAGTCAAGATTGATTGATGTAACATCCAGATGAAGTCCTTGCTGGACACACATGAAGTGGACTGCTTGGAACATTTTGTGGTAAATGTCCTCTGACTTCGAAGGAAGTAGGCAGAACACACATGGCACATAGACACCGTTTTTGAAAGCATGCAGGATGTATAGTTGAGTAAAAAACCGAGGACATGTTTTGAAGGTGCCGTCCCCCAGGATTGTGACAGCAGGATCACAGAGAAGATGTAGATTTGATGGTGCTGCAAAAATAATGATTCCGTTTTCACTGTCATTGAGCTGCACCATGTCTTCTTTGTGTTCAGATAAAAGTCCATATTGGGTAACATATTCATGTGTTTCGAGTCTATTCTTGGGTTGTTTTGGCATGTGCTTCTTTCTCTCATTCCACATCGCGTATCTCACGTACACAACGTCACGCATGTCAAAGTCATTATCTTCTGGCAACTTCCCTAGCTCTCTCCTCATCAATTTTGCCGGCCTTTGAAATAGATCCTCGGCTGCACGTTTTTTGCATTGTTTTCGAAATTCGGAGACGGAAATGTCTTTCTCTGTCTTTAGTTCATGATTGTGCTCATTTGAGTAAATCGGGTCCTTGAAGTCGAGACTTGTTTTCAAGCGCGCTGGACATCCACGTATCGAACAACGCCATGTCTTTGATTTCTCGGTTTCACGGTCCTTGACGTATAAACTCCCACGGCTGAGAATTGCCGGATTTCCCCTGTTGGTTGTTGTAATCGTGATATTCGTCTCTTGCTGTGCCATGGCGAAATGAGCCGTGTAGTTGAACTGAATTGTGATTTGTGAGTTGTGAGCGAAGCGTCGTGACGTATAAACTCCCACGGCCGGATTTCCCATGTTGGTTGTTGGTATTCGTGTCTTGCTGAATTGTGATTTGTATTCACGCGTCTATACACGGGACTCACTCACAAACACACCGATGCGGGGGGTGCGTGTGCATGCATGTGCGTGAAATTCAAATGACAAGTAAGGAGAGATTTTAACTGGAAACCTGCGTGAAATTCATGTGTTAATAAATCCGAGAAATTCATAGCGTGAAATTCAAAAGTGCGTGAAATTCAGTTGCACCGGGTTGCAGAGTGGCAGCGCCTCGATGCCAAGCTGACCCACAGCCTCATGAGCCGTCATCCGGCGACACTGGCTAGACTCGTCGTCACTGCTGAAACGAGTATGGCAAAATGCGCCGCCCTTCATCAATCTGCCTCGTAGGCGCCTTCCGTTGGTAATGCCACCTCCCAGCTGACATGGATCATGTAGCGGACCAACACTTCGCATGCTTAGATTATGTTACAAGGTACCTTGCAGAAAAAGCGACAAGCTTTCACGTAGGAACAGATCACGATGGTTGTAACAACCCCATACATTGTTTCCATGATCTATGTATGTAAACGCATGATTCAGCGTAGCAAGAAAGCGACACATCTGGGCTGGTACGCCTGTCTTGTTTGTCCCTCGCTTCTCATTGATGTGACTTCGTCCACATCTTAATGAAGATTCTAAGACCATGCAACAACCTTATGGCCTTTTTGTCTGTCTCTGTCTTCCTGTCTTCGTCTGCTTGTCTGCTCCCCCACCCACCCCACCCCACCCCACCCCATTCTCTCTATTTGTACCCCCCCCTCTCTCTCTCTCTCTCTCTCTCACTCCCTCTCCCTCTGAGTCTTTCTTGCTGTCCCTATTCCATCTTATCTTCCTCTTTCTCTCTCTGCATCTTTCTGTCTGACTGTCCGTCTCTCTTTCTGTCTGTCTGCCTGTCTGTCCGTCTGTCTGTCTGTCCGTCTGTCTGTCTGTCTGTCTGTCTGTCTCTCTCTCTCTCTCTCTCTCTCTCTCTCTCTCTCACACACACACACACACACACACACACACACACACGCACATCATTTACACAAATGACATTGTGAAAGAAAATGTTTAAAATGTCGACAACGCTGGGGGTGATGTTGACAATGTTTGCAGTGTGCCAGCTACAGCGAACATGACCCAACCAACTCACAGACGACGAAACCTACCCACAGGGGAGACGGAAGAATATCGAGGAAGACCTTAAACTGAAGAATGAAACAGACAGTCAAACCTTGTAGCAACACAGCGATAATCCAAACGAACTGTACGAACAAGTTATGACTTGTTTGAAAACAAATACAATGCTAGATGACATTGTCCACGCAAACAGAGAGGGCAGCTCCGGTTTCAAAGCTGATAAGGAAGGAAATCATGAGCCGGACACGTTGTTTGTGAGCAAAGTGAACGTATCATAAAAACTGTGTCGAAATTCTAGTAGAAAGAAACTCGTGGAGAGCGTGGCAGCAGAGAGTCCTCAGAAGAGAAGCCCCCTTCAAGCAAGTGTTTCGGCCCTTATCTCCTGACACTCTAGGGGGGTTGGGCCACACCCGGTTCATGACTCCGGATGTCCCTCTGCTGCCCCCTTTTTTTTCCCATCTTGGGACGAGCCATGGCTGGGATTCGAACCCATGACCCTCTGGACATGCTCATTTTCCACTTAATGACTCGCGCTTTAACCACTGAGCCACAGGGACACCTGATATTTGTAGGGAAAGTTAAGCCTTATGAAGTTCACTTTTGTTCCTCCTTGACCAGATCCAGCTTGAACACCTCTCTGCCGCTTCTGCCATTGCTTTCAGGGCTCTGGTTTTTTCCCTCCCTGCAACTGAGAGCTGTTTCATGAGGCTGTATGCAGACGTTCCTACAAACCCCCTAGCTCCAATTTCTGCAGTGAGGACTTTGACCTGATAGCCTTCTCTCCTCAGGCTGTTTGCCAGATCAGCATACTTTTCAGTCTTGTAGATTTGAGCTGCCTCCATTCTGTTCTCATATGGCACCGTGAGCTCGATCATGATCAGCTGCTTGGTTGACTTAGAGTGGACTACTATGTCTGGTCTCATGCCACTCCTGCTGATGATCTCTGGGTGACTCTTCCATTCTGGGAGGTCTGCAGTGCACTCCCAGTCATCTGCCCCGTCCAGCAGACTCTGCCTGTATGTTTCGAGTGGCACTGTTGTTCTTGACCATGATTTGCTGCCTCCTGCCGTGAAGAATGTTGCGGGTGCTTTTGGAGTCCTGATTTTCCCTTTTGTGGTATTGGTACTAACCCAGACTACTTGTACAATCTCTTTGAGCACTTGGTTGTGCCTCCATGTGTACCTTCCTTGAGCCAGGGCTACTTTACATGAGCTTAGGACATGCTCCACTGTTTGTTTTTCATGGCAGAGGGGGCATGCAGGATCGTCTGTTTTCCCCCACTTCACCAGGTTTGCATTTGAGGGCAGAAGGTCATATGCAGATCTGAGAATGAAGCTGATCCTGAGAGGGGCCATGTGCCAAATGTCATTCCAAGTGAGACTTCTTTGGAGTGCATTCTCCCACGTTGTCCATTGCCCTTGCTGGCTCTGCTGGACTGCTTTTTGGAGTCTTTTTTGGTCTTCTTCTTTTCTCATCTCCTGAATCATCATGTCTCTTTTGGCTTTTCCTTTGGCCTTTGACCACCATTCAGTTTTGGTCACCCCCAGTCCTTGTCTGTTGGTCTGTGTGTGTCCTGTTATTTCTCTGATCTTGAGACTTTCTTTTGCAGAATCCATCGCCTCTTGAACTTTCCATTTTCTGCCTGTCTTCAGCTGGGGCTTGATTGCTTCTACCACCTTGTCTCCTGAGTCCTCCAGCATGCTTTGAAGTCTGATCTTCCCTGCTTTGTATTCCTCCAGGATGGATTTCAGTGGTAGTTTCAGCTTTGCTTGGCGACAGTACAGCGCTATGTCAGTCAGACAGGGTGGGACACCAAGCCATTTCCTTGTGAACTTGTTGATTTTGGCTTCCATTGCCTCCACTATGCTGGTGCAGATGTCGTATATCATCAGAGGCCATAGGAGCTTTGGTATCAGCATGAACTGCAGACACCAGACCTTGTATTTGCCAGGGAGCCCACACTGGTCAATGGTCTCCAAGCCTTCCTCCGCCATCTGCTTGGTTTCTTTTGCTCTTTGTGTGTCTTTCAGCGTATCATCATACCATCTTCCAAGGCTCTTGACTGGTTCTTCTGTGACTGTTGGAATGGCCTGGTTGGCAACACTGAAGACCACAGATCCGGCCACTTTTCCTTTCCTCAGTGAGAGACTCCGTGATTTCTTTGGCTTGAACTTCATTCTGGATGAGGCAACTATGTCGTCCAGCCTCTCCAGCACATGACGTGTCTCGTCTTCTCTGGATGAAATCACTGTAGTGTCATCCATGAAGGCCTTGAGAGGAGGCATCTTGTATCCATCGCCAAGGTCTGTTTGTCTCGCGTTGTTTGTTGCTGCTTTCAAGATGAGTTCCATTGCCAGCACGAACAGTATTGGGGAAATTGCACAGCCCATTGCAATACCCACTTCCAAGTTGATCCAGTCTGTTGTGTACTCCTTGGTAGAGAACCGCATTGAGAAGCCATTGAAATACTTTTTGAGCATGTCGCGGATGTTCTTTGGCACATGGTACATCTCAAGAGCCAACTGTATCATCTCATGGGGCACAGATCCATATGCGTTTGCCAGATCAAGCCACACTACGTCCAGGTCTCTCTTTTCTGTTTTTGCTTTTTGGATTGCGTCCCAGATCATTGTGGCGTGTTCTACACAGCCAGCCACGCCTGGGATGCCACCTTTCTGGACTGACACATCCAAGTACTTGTTTTCCATCAGGTACTTGGTCAGCCTTGCTGCCATGACAGAGAAGAAGATTTTCCCTTCGACGTTCAGTAGTGATATTGGCCTGAACTGGCTGATGTCCCTTGAGTTTTGCTCTTTGGGGATGTACACACCATCTGCCGTCATCCACTGGCCGCTGATCTTCTGGT
>CM065715.1:59619146-59644146 GCA_033310375.1 Conus canariensis | reverse complement strand
TTTATTTGACTGAGATTGTACTGTTTTGTGAGCATTTTGCTCGCAAATGGCAAAATATTATTGGGCTCCAGCAGTTCATGGTGGCCAGTCATGTATGACAGATTTTGCTGATAAAAACAATAATTTTGATTGCAGTGCAGTTGGGGCAGTTTTGTGGATATATGTTCCAATGAAATATTGTATAGTGATGGCATTATAGAAATCTTGCTTGCTCCTGAGAAAGACAGAGTTATTTAATTTATAAATTATAAAACACCAATGCTTTCGGAATCACACAGCTAATATTGTTGTCTCGTATGGTTAAAAAGATAAAAAGAATTTCAGAAATGACAGTTTTGTATGTACTGTAGCTATTATGAATATGCGCAGTGATTTGCTATGAATGCTCTTGAATTAAGCAATATGTAGAGTGAAAATGCTAAACTTTTTTTTCGACAGAGAATTAAAAGATAACTTTCACAGCTCAAACACAAAAGCAACGGAGTTTCGCCACAGTAAAACATGCATTGGAACAGAGGGTGAAAACTCAAGATCTGGAGAGGTAGAGAAGAGGGTGGGGGTTTTATAAGAAGTTACACATAAACCAAGGACTTGGACATAAAGACACCAGACTTACCAGTGGAGGAAATGAAACGGTCCCAAGCTATGCATGCAGTCTCATTTCAGATACTTATCCCAGTTTACCAAGAACTACAATATAAATCCACATGATAATATACTGTAAATTCCAACTGATGGCAACAGCCATGTCATGGCTGTATCATGAAAAAAAATTTTTTTTTCATGAGTAAAAAAACAACAACAAAACATGATCAGCTGAATAATCAGCTGAATTGTAGCCCAGTTGACCACACAGTTTCAGGGCTGTCATTATACCAGGAAAGAAAAAGGAAACAAACTGCCTTGAGAAAGGAAACAAACAACAAAGACAGACTTGTAAGTACATTTTTTGCACACCCTCTCCCCTTGCCCCACCTACCTTAGTACGCCACCCTTTCTGTATCAGTCTTAACATCTAGTTTTATACAAAAGCTAACCATGTGAATACTACAGAGACCTCAGTTTAGTAAGATAGAAAAAATTCAACCATGTTAATGCAACAGACATATAATACAAACAACTGCATAGGTTTGAGACCTGTGTCAGTTTCAGCATTCATAATCTCACAGTCTAGTACACAGGTCTATATATATTATGGCTAGAGAGCGTTGCAAATTGTAACATGAGAAACAAAGAACTGGAAAGATAACGAGGAAGTAAATGGGACAGATAAAATAGAAGTAGGACAAAGCATGTCCTCGCAGGCAGACAGACAGCAGGGAAAGGATAGCGGGTGAGGAGAGAGGAATGCAGAACTGAAGGGACAGAAAATGGTGGCAATATTATATTTGCAAGAATATAAAACAACAACAACAACAATAAACAACAGCAACAACAACCTCACTATGACTTTACAAGCATAGGAAAATACTGTCCCGAGCAAAATGTGAAGTCCGTTCACATACTGCAGACAATTTCTAAACTGCTTTTACTAATGCATGTGTGCACTTTGACTCAGGTGGCAGCTGATTTGTCTGACATGCAGTTCTCATTCTCCCAATATGTGATATGCAGTTTCAGTGTCATTGTGCTGTAGCTCAGCAGGGCACACAAGGCCATTTCAGTGCTGATTTTGATTGAATATCTACTTCAACAACATTATGCTGCAATAGACACTGTGCATCACATCAAAATTCTTTGGCCGTAGTTAAGTCAGTATTATAAACAAATAATTATGGGAAAGTAATAAGTCTACATGACTTTATGAGTTTATCTGATTAAGTGATATATAAATTTTGGTAACAAATGAACTGAAAGAACTATCAGGGAGGCAAGAATGACTCTAAATGCCAGCAATAAGCCCAGTGAAAACACATGGCCACATTTAAGTTATGGTGAATGAACACTGAAATTCTATTTTCTTGGGGAATGTGTACATAACGGAGGGATGAAAATCATTATGACCTACATTTGAAAAAGGAAGAGAAGCGACAGTTGAAATGTTGGTGACACATCATGTGTCTGCCACAAACAACAAGACAGCCTAAAGTTGATAAATGCAATATACCAAGTAAACATAATGTCAACAGTTCTTATCACATGTTCCTTGTAATACTTGTAGTAGTAGTAGTACTTTTTAGTAGGGACTGACTCTATATTGTTAAAGGCTCATGGTTTTCATATGTGTCCCATCTATATTAACTAGTCAGCAACAAGTGCACAGCGTATGACAGTACGAAAAAGACTTTTTAATTAAATATGATATAATGAGATTAGAACAACAGAAAATACAGTACACAGGTTTAACAGAATCCATATGAAATAAAATACAGTTGCTGTATGTAGAGTGCCATGGCTTTGAGTAGTGTCCATAAGCACAAACAATCTTTGAGTAGTGTCCATAAGCACAAACAAAACCTTTATGTAATGCGGTTGACCATTAATTGCTTTTTTCATCACAGCTCGGAAACACTACTACATTAACAGCAGCAGTGATGATAGAAATAGGAGCAATGACAGAGGGTAGGTGTGAGATCGAATGTCATGAATTATTAAAATGTTTCTCCATAGATTAAATTATTCATTAAAAAATTTAAATTGTCATCACCCTTTCTTCTGGCTGTGCATTATTAGTTTAATGCTTTAGAGTTTGTAAAGCATGGAAATACAGTGACTCCATGTTATATGTTTGAATCAATACTCACCTGTTAGCCTATTTCTTTTGCTCCATTCCTGCTGTCATGAACCATACTTCCTACTTTTCTAACATAATCTTACAGTATCCACAGCTTCAGATTTTTGACTCATGTTCTCTGACACCTTAAAGCAAGGGGGAAAAAAACCAAAGAGATGAGACAAACTTTAAGTCAGTACTTAGCTCTTCTGCAGTTTTAATCAGTCATTAGCAGTAAAAACCATGAATTTGCTCTGATTGTACTTTTCACTATACACTGCGTGTCTGTGGAATATTTATCGTAGTGTGTGTGTTGAGGGGGGGGGGGGGGGGGGGGGGTGTGTTTATGACAGTGTACATAAGTGCCTATGAGTATGAGTCTGACAATGCACGTTTCTGTGATTGTCTTTCCTCTGTGTGTGTGTGTGTGTGTGTGTGTGTGTATGTGTTGTGTGTGTGTTTGTGTGAGCGAGAGAGAGAGAGAGAGTCAAAAGGTTTCACTATATGTGTGGCAATGTATGAGTGAGTGAGTGTGTCTTTGAAAACGTGTCACTGTATGTGTGTCAGTGTATGAGAGGGAGAGAGAGAGAGTGTGTGTGTGTGTGTGTGCTTGTGCTTGTGCCTGCCTGAGAGAGAAAGAGAGAGAGAGAGAGAGTATGATGTATGAACATCACTTATGTGATGGAACTTGGAAGAGTAACTATCATCATGCTTGCAAAGCACAATATTTGATTTGTACAAAAAGTCCTTATTCATGCTCAGTTGACCAGTTTGTGACACTGCCAGTCACCCCCTTTGTCTTTGATGGCATTTTTCTCACTGACTGTTGCACAGTACAATCAACACTGCTGACATTCAAATAAAGTAAAGGGATACTACCCAAGTGAGACACTATTTGTCACTTCTTTCAATTCCAAATCGATTGAAAGCCGATCAGGCACATCTCTAAATGGACTTTGTTGATTTGAATAGGTGAAATTTTTCTACTTCTGAAGCTCAGTTTCACTAGATAGGTTAGACAGAGGAGGACTGATTCCCACCAAAGGATTGTCCTGACAGGTACATGACAGCCTGGGGCATGAGCTTGATATGTGTTGACTCATTTAACTTTGATTTTCACATGAAAAAATCACGGGTCTGCTGACAGTCTGAAGCTCTAGATATCCACCAATCTTTATGTATTAGAGAATTACAAATTTTGTGTGGTATTTGATTATACTTAGCAAACAATGATAGTGATAATGCATTATGCATCATGAAGCCATGTTCAAAGGTCACTGATTGTTAGTTTTACTGCAAATTGACTTTTCAACCTGAAAATTTGTCAGCAATTTCAGACCAAAAAAAGAAAGAAAAAAAAATCACCATTAACACAGTTGTGCTACTGACAAGAGAAGTAAAATTCTAATGGCCTGATTTTGGTCTGTTTCAGATCGCGGCCATCGCTCTCATAGCTGTGGGAGCATTTGTGCAGATCAAGCTCGTCAACTACTCAGACTTCTTTGGCAATGAGTACACAGGGCCAGGAATTCTGCTTATTGTTGTTGGAACCTTAATTTTCCTCATTGCATTCTTTGGTTGTATGGGAGCATTGAAGGAGAATTACTGCTTGACCATGACGGTAAGTATTATCATAATCTTGTGACTCATTTTAATTGGCCATATTCTACGCTTCATTGTATCTGTCAACAATTGTTTTTTGTTGTTGTTTTTTTTTGGTGATCTTTTATTTAGTAATTCAATATGGAATATGAAATTGCTTGTTATGTTCCTAATTCAATAAAGTATTCTGAATCTACGCTTCATCATATCTGTCGACTATTTTTTTTTTTTTTTTTTTTTTTACAAACTTTACTCCTAAATATGAAATTACCATTTCTCACAATATTTTTTGTATTAACAAAAGAAAAAAAAAGTGGGAGGGGGGAAGAGGGGAGAAAATTAAGGTAAAGAAAACAGATATTAATAAAGTTCAAAATGAAAAAAAATTCAAAAGGTCAACAAAGTAAAACCAAACAAACAAACAAAAGAAAAACAGACAGAAGTGTTGTAGGTTCATGTTTTATACTCACAAGTTGTTCATACAGTATTCTATACAAATAACCATGTGCAACTTAATCCTTTCACTTGTAAGAAAGGGAGCTGATGTAACTAAGCACTGAGATATACTTCCTCCTGCCCTCTTCCTAATAATATGAGTAATACTAATTTTACTTTCAATGATCATGTTATCATCTATTCGAATGCTCTGAGAAATCTTTTTCCACAGGAGCAGTGCATGTTTCAGATAGTTCAAAATCAAATAAATGACGTGTGGTTTTTTTTGTTGTTTTTTTTATCATGAGGTCAGCAAACAAACAGTAAAATAAGTCTTTATAAAAGGAAAAAAGAACCTGCTCATTAGCTAAGGTGTAAACAAGAAGACAGATTCAGTGTCGTTTTGGTATGAAGGGTTATATGTGAGAAACATACTGTTCAGAAGTGCGAAGAAAAAGAGTGAGTAAATTGATTAACGTTACTGATTTGGTTGAGTGTTTGGTCTTGGTGTGCAGTATAATTGATTTTGCCGTTCATCTGAACGTGCTGGTAGTATTAATATTGATGTATGTGTACTGCTTCCACATGTTGCTAACAATGTCGTTCCAGGTAATAAAAGATTGTTCTCTGAGAACATAAAAAGTAGTGTTGTCTTTTAATCAGCCGTTGTGGTGAAGTGGTCAGAGGCGCAGACTGAAGGCTGAGAGGTCATGGGTTTGATTCTTATCAGAGCCATTGATATATGTAGGATTTTGTGTCCTGACCAGCTCCTACCCTCAGCTCAGTTTGCTTTGGGCTCAGTTGGAAAGATTGGGACCACACTGAAAAGGTGTGTCTCTGAGAATGCTGCTCAGATTTCCTGATTAACACTGCAGTTGTCTGTATCTCTTGGGCCTGAATGACAGTGGGATACAGGAGCCCTGTATGTACAAAGCTATCTTTCAGTCTGCTGTAGTTGAATTTGATAATAGTTAGTCCACAAGAACTGTTGTAATTTAAAAAAAAAAGAATTAATACTAAACTGACTTCCCATATTCATGCTAACAGCTTCAGTTTGCAGTCAGCTTCGTGGTGGTAAACTTGTGCAATCACGATAGTGTTTTTAAAGGGGTTTCTCCCATCTCCTTGCCATCTCTGCAACACTGTTCAACACCCTTCTAATGGAATGGATTCTCTTCCCTGCCAGTTAACCAGAACATAGTACTGACTTCAAAAGCTGTGTGTGTGACACTGCAGTCATACCAAATTTTTTTAGAAAAGGACCAATGTCCCATTTTTCAAAGGAACCTAAAGATAATTTCCTTTATTGTATAATTTTATAAAGACAGCCGAAAAAAGTTGCTCATAATTTTCAACAGTCTTAAACATCCCTGTTATGACCTAGTTATGATCACAAATTTATCATTTAATCTTTACTTTGAATTTGAATGACAGATTGTTGTGATGACATCACTGTGCTGTAAATCTTTGAATATTTATGTTCATCATATGCTTCTTTTTTGTTTCCACAGTTTGCTGTTTTGCTCTCCGTGATTTTCATCCTGATGATAGCCGGTGGCATCGCCGCTTATGTCCTTCGTAATGAGGTCAGGTGATTTCTTTTTTCAAGATTACATACTCTGTGCACTAATGTAAATACAGGCCATATTTATGTGTTTGTGAGTGTGTGTGTGTGTGTGTGTGTGTGTGTGTGTGTGTGTGTGTGTGTGTGTGTGTGGCAGGGGAAAGGGAGATGATGGTGGAGATGTTGGAGGTGGAGGATGGGAGAGGATTGAAGATGATGCCCTTTTTTGTTGTTTTTTTTTCTGAGAGACATTATACAAAAGCGATACTTTGTTCCACTGTGCACATACTTTACAATGACAGCTCTATTTCCCAGTAGACTGCAAAGATTACTCGCAAGCATTAAAATTCTGATGACCTTTTAAGATATCTCACTTTTGTGTATGTATGCATTCATGAAAAGAAAAGGTGTAACGAAAAAGAATCAAACTTTTGTTCTTTAACAGTTTGGTGGATGTAAAATGCTGACGTGGGGGGATGACAGGAGCAGGCTTTATTCTCTTGTTGAATCAGATCCAGACGGAGGAAGCCTGAACTCTGGAAACAAGTTTTAAGTCTTTACTTTACTGCAGATGATCAACAAGTAAGCTTAATATGATCATTGCAAAGATCCTAAAATGGAGAGATGCCCTTCATTGATCACATTCTCTGATCAGTCTCATTAAGATCCCAATTCCTGATTAGTTATAGATTATGAAGTACAAAAATTAAAAAAGCGTGGTGAAGCACAGCCAGTCAACAAACAGGTGATATTCTTTCTACTCCATAAAGGATTCCTCCACTCCCAAGCAGGAGGCAATTCTTTGGCATGAGGTTCAAGGTCTCATCCTTAAGGTCGCAGAAATAGGACTTTACAAGTAAGGGTTCTACTCTGGGTAGTTTGTCACCCTAAAGAGTTCTGGGGATGGAAGCCTGGCATCAGCCTCAAAGCTCTCAACTCCTCCCTGAGGAAAATGAAGTTCATCATGGACTCCCAATCAGGGATTCCATCCAGCTCAGGGAGTGGGCATCCTCCATCAGTCATTCAGATTCTCATTGACCCAGCCGGTATCTGAGAATCATCTGGGACAACCGTGTTTTGGAGTTCTGAGCCCTTCCCTTCAACTCCCCCTTCCTCTTCACAGAAACAGTCAGGGAGAGGGTCTGTGTGACAAATAGGAGTGCAAGGTTTGGTCCTCTAAGGATTGGATGCAAAGAGAGTGTGATGAGAGCAGGAATTGTGGAAGGGATATATGTGAAATAACTTTGAATTAAAGGTTACATCCACCCTCTCTCTTACTAGTGATGAAAGGGGCAACTTCATGATACACTGCAATTGATTTGTGGTTGGGGGTTTGGGGAAGATTGTCAAAGATGCTGAGAAAGAGATCACCATGTAATTTCCCTTTGGCATCTGCACTCCAGAGTTCTTGTGCCCCAGACTGACAGACAGAAGTGGAACGGGTGAATATGAGATTCTGCAGAATCATTGAATAGACTGACGCAAGTCAAGAGAATTTCATCCATAGAACATACATAGTTTTTCTCATCATTAGGTTACAGTTGTTAATTTAGGTTGTTCATTGTCCATTCTCCCTCTCTCTCTCTCTCTCTCTCTCTCTCTCTCTCTCTCTCTCTCTCTCTCTTCTCTCTCTCTCTTCTCTTCTCTCTCTCTCTCTCTCCACTCTCCCCTCCTCTGTCTCTCACTCTCTGTCTGTCTGTCTGTCTGTCTCTCTCTCTATATATGTGTGTGTGTGTGTTGTATAAATGGGCCCATATGCCTTTTAATTTCCAGAAAGGGAATGAAGCATTCTGAAAAATCTGTGTCTGTTTGAATATATAACTTTTAAAGACACTTACATTTAAGGGGGGTGGGGGAGGAGGGCGGACAGGGCAAGGGAAGTAGGGGAAATGAGGAGCTGTCTTTCACCAGTGAATTCTCTGTTAGTTTTGTTATTGCCCCAGGGCCAAAGTGGATGTCAACAAGAACAGCAAGCAACTAGTTTGCTCTGAGCAGCTCATCAGGGCTGTTTGAGGATCCTGGTTATCTGCTGATGAGAACGACAAAAAAGCAGAAGAGCACACAAAACAAAGTGTGAAGTAACGCCGTTTTAATGCACGACACAAAACAGGACAAGAAATTTTCGGTAATATGCCTTCCTCAGCGACAAAAAAATAAAAACAGTACAGACATCAACATGCACAATACTCCCCTTGTGAAGCCAAAGTGGTGAATGCCGTTTGCTGATGAGAAGCACATCCAAATAAACTTAAAGGAAACTTCCAAATTGAGCAGATGTGTAAAAATGTCTCAAATAAGAACACGTAGTGAAGGGGAAAAGAAGAATATCAAATGAAGAGGTAAATTTGTCTGAAAATCAAAGGGTGGAAATGCTAATGACGCACTCACACAGCTATGACACTTATGGGGCCACTGTATAGATAAATAGATAGGTACAATTTGAATTAAAAAAAGAAACCCCTGTGCATGTCCAGATATGTTTTGGGTACAAAGGAGCCATTTGCCAGAAAGATTCCATAACAGTATTTTTTTCAAAATAATGTCAATGTGACATTGCATCATTAATCTTTTTTTTTTAACCACTTGTAAAAATGATGCAACAAATAAATGATCCAAAAGTTCCATCAGTTGTGCATGCACACATACATGCACACACACACACACATGTGCGTGCACACACACACACACACACACACACACACACACACACACACACACACACACACACACACATATTGATACACGTTCACATGCATGCACACATTTATTCACACCCACATACCCTCTACACAAAGAAAAAAGTGGGGAAATCATCAAATCACTGTCAAAATCAACCAAACCATTAAGCTGCACACACACACACACACACACACACACACACATATATATATATATATATATATATATATATATATACACACAAAATGAGTGTGTGTGGAATAGTTGTAGACATCCATTTATATTGTTGTTCTTTTCCAGATTGAAAGTGAAGTGGTGTCTGTTCTCACCAAAGAAGAAGCGAAATATTCCATTGATCAAAGTGTGACTCAGACCTGGGATCAACTGCAGAGAGAGGTAGTTTATTCAACAGACTGTTGACTGACTATCCTAAGACTGATTTAAAACCATTTAAGAGACATACAATGGAATGTAATTTTTTATTGTTTTCGATTGTTCTGGCTGAACTAAAAACTATCAGTTAAGTGGTTATGGGGATTTTCCCAGTGCATTTCAAAGGGTCTGCAGTGATTAGTCACAATAGTCCAAATGTTGTGTTAGATATTGCCTGATGCTGACATGTTTAACTCCTAATGCCCTATACCATGCCTGAGGTGTACTCATGAAACACATTGAGCTTTGCTTAGCAGACAATCGCATTCCAAAAGCCATGACAGACAGCAAGAGCTCTTCTATGGCCAAAATAACATTTGTCCCACTTACAGAAAGAACAATAATAGCAGTAAAGTCATCAGTGTGTTGTTTTATTGCTTATGGGGTTCTTTTTATTGATTTTGATTTGAATTTTTTTTTGCTTTGTGGAACTTCAATTTAAAGGCTAGTTCTGACATTTGCCCGGCAGTTTATGTTTTAAATTGACCGAAATAGTGAGAAAAATGAATTTGTATTTGATGAAGATATGTCCAAGAGATGTGTCACAGTGACATAACACGAAAGTGGCTTGTCTACCTTCAGTGATTTTTTTTTTTTTTTGATTGTTATAGGATAAAGGAATTATTGAGTGTACTGCTTGCAGGCAGACCGCATTCAGCAAGCAGTGATTGATGTAAGCTGGCAAGGATGTGGTTAATAATGCTTTGAACACTTAACACTTGGTCAGCGTGTTGTTCATGAAGATGAGTCATTGCAAGCAAAATGAACATAAGTATTTGATTACTAGATACAATCTGTTTTTATAGTCTGAGACGAGAAACAGACCTAACATGTTTTTCTTTTGATTTTGTTTTTCTTCAGCAGTTATTTTGCTCTTAAGTATGCTGTTGATTAAAGAGGCAATACAATCATGTTTGTTGCATAATGGATGACCATGCTAAATAAATCTGTGCAGTTTTCATGCTGTGGTGTGGAGAGCTTCCATGAGTGGGAGAAGCTGAAACTGAACACCACCTACCCACAGTCATGCTGCAAGGATGAGTTATCCAAGAAGTGTTCCAGTAAATCTAAGATTCCAGAGGATGCCATCAAGACTAAGGTAGATTTGAGAAAGAAAGATTCCTTTGAATTAGCACTGGCATGGTGATGGATTCAAATGTCATGACCCACACTGCTTTTCCATGTTCCTGTCCTTACATTTCCATCAGCTCACACAGGTATGCATGTCTGTAAATAGATACAGACAAACTTTATGCATGAGCATGGTGTTTGGTGAAGTGTGTTACACTTGGACTTTGGCAAATACTTAGACCTTTATGTATGCACAGGCGCTTTTGAACATCACACTGATGAATTCCCTTCACATGCATACACACGCACACACACTCACACACACTTGCATGTATGCGCATGTACACATACACACACACACACACATACACACCCCCACCCCCTCCCTATGAAATGCACACATACATACATACTTGCCTCTCTCTCTCTCTCTCTCTCTCTCTCTCTCTCTCTCTCTCTCTCTCTTCTCAAACTAGGAAACAACAAGGAAACAAACAAAGGAAGACAAACAAACAAAAAGACGGAAGGAAAGTAGGAAGAAAATACTAAATAAAGTAAGAAAGAAGGGAATTTAGGAACAAAAGACGGTAAGAAAGGAAGAAAAAGAAATGAGAAATTCTGAAAGATTGCATCAAAGAAAGAAATAGGAAAACAGAGCAAAAAAAAAAGAACAGACCTGTTTACCCATACAATTTTGCCGTATTTTGTACACATATTTGGCGAAAATATGTTGAATATGACGAACAGGAAAGAATATGCTGAAAAAAATCTCGAGACAAAGTTCTTGAGCAGTAGTGTATAACCATTTTGTTTGAGCGCTATAACCAAAGAGTAACGCAACTCGCACATCATGCGCGCAAACTCGCGTCTGGATAATGTTGGAATAATAGGAGGGACTTCCTGATTTAACAAAAATTCACTAATTTGGTGGATGTGTACACATATTTTTAGGGAAATGCACTCATTTTAGTTGAGAAATACGTCAATAGCCGTTTTAGGGTAAACAGGTCTGAGAAAAAGAAAAGACAGACAGACAAGAAAAAAAGGAACAAAGACTGAAATTAAGAATGAATGAACGAATGAAAGGAAGAAAGAACAAATGAAAGAAAGAAAGAACCGGGGAAAGGAACAAAACAAACCACGCACAGACACACACACACACACATGCACACACACACGCATGCGCACACACTAAACAAACACAGAAAGAAAAATAGAAACAAAATTCAAATTGTACTTATGGAACTCTTTCTTTCTTTATTTTTTCCATTCCGTCCTTCTTTCATTCTTTTTTCCTTCGTATTTGCTTCTTGCTTTCTTTAGTTCATCTGTCCATCTGCCGGAGTGTCTCTGTCTTTGTTTATCTTTAAACATATATCTTGCCCCTGTGTTCATCTGTAGACATATATCTTGTCCTCTTGTTTGCTTTCTTTGTTCCTTCCTTCCTTCTTTTGTTTATTTTCTTTGTTAAGTTTGGGTCTGGTCTTCAGATCATACTTCAGTTAACAGCCTTGTTTTTTCCTCTGACCAAACACATCCTTGTGTGGGGTAAGTGTCATCAGCAGCCATAATTGCCATGTGTCTACAAGAAGACAAGGATAGAATGTGTCACTTTGTTGGCCTCGGTTGGGAAGGATTGTTAAGGAAATGTTTCTTAATGTAAAGGGAAGGGGCAGATTCCAGAAATGTCTGGCATTCAGGTTGAAGGCCAGCATACACTGGGCCGTTGCTTCTTACAGGGCCAAGCACAGACACCCAGAATCGCTTTTCTCCAAATTTCACTTCATAGAAGTGAAGAGCTACAAGGCTTAAGTACAAGATTACTTTTACTCTCATACATGCTTATTTTTGTTGTTGTGCTAATTGGTGCTGTTCATTCTGATGGGAATGTTTGTTTTATAGATCATCACCACCTCCACCCCTGAAAGACATTATTTTTGTACCAGACATTACAAAAGGGTGGTGATTTTTTTCTTTTGTTTGTTTGCTTGTTTGTTTATTCTGCATAGCACAAGGAATGACTGATGTGTAGTGAAATATAACTGCATATTAAATGTACTTAAATTTTGTGTTTGAAGATCTTCCTTCCCTGGATAGCAACACAATTAAGCACTCACGCATGCACGCACACGCGCGCGCGCACACACACACACGCACACGCACACACACACACACACAGGCACATGCGTGCGCACACACACACACACACACGCACGCACGCACGCACGCATGAGGGAATTCAACTTGCTCTACACATTTTGACAAGTATGGTTCATTTACAAAAGGAAAACAAGAAGGAAAAACACAAAGAAAAAAATGTAAAGGATAATACCGACCTGAAGGGAGAGATTCTTGTGTGCTGTTATTCCAGCTGGATGTCAGCAGGATCACCACCCTGTGTCTTACAAATACAGACATCTATACAATAATGGAATATGAATCATTAGTAATTTTGTTCTCTAACCTTCACAACAATGCACACACATATATACACTTACACACAAACACACACACGCGCATACACACACACACACACACACATACACATACACACACACACATACACACACTCACTCACACAAATTGTGATTTGCTGTTTGTTATCCCGAATCTCATGTATGCAATTAGATATGGAAGCAATGTAGTGATTACCACTTTTCAAAGGTGCACAGGATATCTGGAATCGATTTCATTCTTAAACACTGTTCTGCAGTTGACCTGGTCAAGAGTAGATGACATACACTGATGATGTGACTCACGCAAAGTTGAGAGTATTTGCCATGAGATCAGATTTCTGGACTGAGGATGAAATTTTGCTGCCCAGTTCTCTGTACTGCAAAAACAAAGGGTAAGATTCCTGCACACCAGAAAACAAGCTGCAGGAATGAAAGAGTTCATGTCTGTGTTTTTTTTCTCCTTGATCTTTGTTCTGTAAAATAGCATATTTTAAATTCTTCCTTTTTTTCCTCTTTTTCAGCCATGTAAGACAGCCTTTGTCGACTGGATGAAGAACAAGGTAGCAATCATCGGTGGTGTGGGAATTGGCTTGGCCTTTATAATGGTGAGTGCACAGTTGAAATAGAAACGGAATTTTTCAGTCAGAATAAGATTTTCTTAACCTGTTTAGGAAGCTTATGCCTTTGTGGTGTATGTTGCTAGCAGATCTTTTTACCCATGCAAATTTGCCATGTTTTGTACACATGTTTGCAGAAAATACAACGAATGTGATGACCTTAAAAGAAAAAGGAAACAGAAAAGTCGAAACAAAACTCCAGAGAGGATGTTTTTGAGCAGTAATAACACTTACAAAGTATAACCATGGTGGGGGCTTTGACCAAAGAGCAAGAGTGACAACTCTTGCTAACTTCTGCGTGTGAAATCATGTCAGGCTTTGTCTGCTTCTTTGACAACATGTCCCGAAATATAGAAAGAACTGACAAGAGAGCAAGAAGTTATGCCAAAGTATGCTGATGAATCGGGTTTGAAAGTAACTTCTTTTTTTAGAAAGACCCAGTCATTTCAATAGTTGAGGCAAGATCAGGTGGTTACTACTCGGAAGAAGAAGGCACTGCTGTGTGATGGCATGTGAAAACAAGAGGAATGCCCCCCCATCCCCACCCACCCCACTACCTTCTCAAATTATTTGGAAGACAAAACTTTGAGCGAACTCACTCTCTCACACACACACATGCTCATGCATTCTCACACACACGTGCATGCATGCTTTTACAAAAATGTGGAATTATGTGCATATTTCTGTAGAAAATGCACTTGTTTTCGTTGAAAAGTGTACCAGTAGCAGTTTTCAGGCAAACAGGTCTGTAGTAGGTATATTCAGTTAATGGGGATTACATTAAAAGAATCTATGTCTCTGTCATTCTTTCTCTGCATGTATGTATATATATATATATATATATATATGTATATATGGGAAGTGAATCTGTTCTGAGCAAGCTTTCTTGTACTTTCTTTCCAGTTTCTCTAGCTCAAAATCATGTGATGCAGTATTTGAATTAAATTTCCAGCCCAAGGGAGGGGAGTGGGCATAGCTATAGAGGTGCAGGTAAGTACAAAGAAAAGTCATTTTAATCCTGGATGTTGGTCTCCCAGAATTTTGAGAAAGACTTCCATGTATTGCAGTGTAGTTCCTGAAACAGACCAAGGTTTGGGAGCGATAGCATTTTCCGTTTCCAGTTGAAAATGTTGCTGTATGTAGAATGGCTATTCACAATGTAGTTAGTTATACAAAGCACATCACACGCAGTTCCGTCTTTCTCGTTGCTTAAAATAAGAATAAACATTGTCAGGCTTGGTCAAGTGCATGTTTTCACAGCAAAGACTGTGACATTCATGCCAGACCTGGCAGAAACACTCAGTGATAGTGGCAGTGAAGATGAGCTGTGGGTATTTTCAGCTAAATACCTTTCAGTCAGGTCAGAAGTTCTCTGTTGCAGGCAGCCATTAAATGTGTTACTGTGTTGGACGTGTGAGGAGAAAAGGCAGTAAGAAAATCCAACCCTGGAGAGGGATTGGCTGTGCCATGCTTGGACACGCCACTTAGAGGAGGAATATGCAAACTAGATGGGTCACAGCCATCGCTTAGTTCCACCAGGATAAACGAGAAGAGTGTGCCTCTAGGGGAAAACTACAGAGTATTGGTGAAAGGAACATCATCACATTCACCATTTAGAATGTAGGAACACTCAGGCAGGCTGTGCTGAGTCCACATCACAAAGATGATTACAGTATTTTGAATGCAGCATTCTGTTCATAGGGGAGTCTTATTGTGTGGAACAGGAACAGAACATTGAACCTTTTTATTATTCTTTAAAATCTGGCGCTATGTCATACTTTACTCCATGTTTGTTTACCTCAACAATGCATATGATTCTTACATGTCTTTTGGCCGTTGAAGACACAGTTCTGCTTCTTTGGATTGGTATTTCACACCGTCTGGGCACATTCCATTCTGCCTCTGAGTATAGTTCATGCTTAGTGGTCAGTGAACCATACCTTTCAAAATGTAAATTAAAATTCACTTTGAATCTGTTCCATGAACCTGAAAATCCTAAATATGCCTGTGTTTTTCACCCAGATTCCTAGAGAAAATTGAACATCTCCCTAGTTCTGTTTACCCTTAGGAATATGTATTCTTGCCAGTTTGAAAAACATGGAAATTGATATTGGGGTTGAGTGTGATCTTTCCAAATTCCTTTTCAGTCCATGATGGGCCTGTCTAATTCTGGTGATTCCCTTGATCTTGTTTTTCACTACACAGACTCTACCAGCCCTATGGTTAATAAGACTTTTCTGCAAAGCTTTGTTGAAGTGTTCTGCCCTTTTAAATATTTCCAGATGTTTCTATGTCTGAACAAGTTGCTTCCTTGCTGCATATTGCCCTAGTGCTCCTGCTCAAGAATATTCCAAAAATATTTTCTTTGACAGCTCCATCTATACTGCTGAACTCACAGCCCAGATCCTTGGACTCAAGATGCTATATTAGTGCATACATTTTTATGTTCTTAGTTTACATTTTTTCAGCATCTCTCTTCTGAAAGCAAGCTCAGTGAAGGCTCTAAGGTTTGAGGAAGTTTTTTTTTCCTAGCTGAAGACATCAAAGTAGATGATGATGTGACTGTATCAAGGAGTAATGACTTTGAGTCATGAGGTTAGGTGAATAGATAGTGTGGCTAGGCCAGTATTCTAATTTCCATTCTGAAGTGGGGGAGTTAGATAGTATGACCTGGCCAATATCCTAATTCCCATTCTGAAGTAGGTTGTTGTTGTTGTTGTTGTCGTACCCTAGCTAAAAGACTCCAGGGATCATCCAAACAGCCAAAGCATTTGAACACTATGGTACAAATGCATCAGCTGGGGATGAGAACATTACGTGTGTGACCGTTTTTGATTACCCGCCACGTGGGCAGCCACACTCCGACTTCGGGGGAATTCTGAAGTAGGGGAGATTGGTAGTGTGACTGGGCCAATATTCTTATTCCTATCCTGAGATGGTAGAGAAATTGAAAGGTGCTTGATATGTTAATAAGATCTCTGGGCAAGTACAGCCTGTACTTTAAAAAAGGTTCAGAAAAAACTGAAATTAACATCAAAGGATGTTATTATAGGCACACTGACTAAAGGATGTTATTATGGGCACACTGGCTAAAGGAGCTTGCTCCCTGAGTTTGGAAAGCCAAGTTTTAATTTGCTATGTTTCTAGTCATTTGTGCCCAAGTTGGTCAAGAACATGCAGTACAGTTGGAAATGTGCGAGAAAAAAAAGTTTTATGAATGTTTAGCAGACACACCAATGTAAACAGTTCAGACACGGCAAGACAAAGCAGCGGTAGCCATTTGAACAGGAAACTCATGTCTTACCCCCCCTTTCCTCCCTTCTCCCCATAGTGAGAAAACAGAGGAGGGGCAGAACTTGCAGACAGTGTCACTGACAAAAAGGCAGATGAAAAGGGAATTTAGAAAAAAAAAAGAAGATACAGGATTCAAATTCAGGTTTAGAATTCATGGCCAGAGCATCAAGATTTCTTTTTTTCCACACAGGCTAGAGTAAAAGACCTTTTGGTCTGCATTTTCTTGTATGTGTGTTCTGCTTCTGCTTTCTGGAAAGAAGAATCCAAGCCTTGCAGATGAGATATTACTGCAAGATTCTAGGCAGCAAATATAGAATCATATCACCTATAATAATATTACCAATTAAGAAGTTCATCAAACTATCAAGCAGCACGCTGGACCATATGAAAATCTACTGACATCAGCCAGGAAGAGAAAACTAAGCTTGTATAACCATGTTACCAGATCTAATGGCCTTGCTAAAACAATCCAGTGGAACTGGAGGCTTGAAGGTGGAGGAGAAAACAGAAAGAATGGAAGATTGACAACAATGCTGAGTGGACAGAGAAACATATGCAGAGACCTATGCATTGGCGCACAATCGACGCAGCTGGAGGAACCTAGTGAACTGTTTTTCAGTGTGGCATCTGTGCAACTCCTCATGGAGTTAAGGGAAAAGAAGGAGAAGAATGTCTTGGTTCGCAAGTGTACATTCATGAATAGGATAAAGGCATCAGTTTAGTGTGATTAGCATGAGAACATGTTCATATCACTTCGACCATTTTGCGTTGTTTTTTTTTTCTTAACGTATTCATTTTTTGCACAAAAATCAAATAGTCCGAGGAGTCTAAGCACAGAGTGATTAGTACAAATTGCTTTTCTTGTTTGTTACAGGTGGTGGGTGTGCTCTTTGCTTGCTGCCTGGCCCGTGCCATTCGCAGAGAGTATGAGGTGGTGTGAATACCACGTCCAGTCACTCTCTCATGGTTCAGATTTGCGCTATGGTGAAAGGATAATTTTACTACGTCTTCTTATTCTTCTTCTTAACAGAATCGTGAGAGAAGCAACATTATGACAAGTTAAAATCACTGTAAAATTCTTGAAACAATTATGGTTTCCAAATAGTTATACTTGAACCTGTCTCCATCTTTGGATCATGCATTCAAGTTCCTTTTGATATGTAAATTGAATCTTTTCTGCAGACCAGTCTGCCATAGACATGTAGCATGTTTGAATGCAAAGTCTTCCGCCTCTTGAATACCTCAGGATAATCATTTGTTTCTTTTTTATCTGTGAGAACCTGTTTGTAATATATGAAAAATTCATATTAAGTGTATGACTTTCTTTTTCTGAGAACCGCTTTGTACCTTAGTCCTCCTTTCGTTTAGCTATATGGGTGGAATGTTTCTTGAATCAAAAACGAAGTCTTTCTTGTTGGAAAGAAAATGCTCAGTTTGATTTTTTTTTTTATGCTGTTAGTAACAAACAACAACAACAGGATCCTGTCTCATGAATTATTGGACCCAGCTTTTCATAGATGGAAATGAGTAGGTATGATCTGGATTTCCATCAATGACATGCCTTCCAATCCAAGTGCTGTGGTGGAGCTGCACTCTCCAGTGTTGCAGCTGAAGTCCTGGTCTGGTTGCCCTTGATTGATGAGCACTTCCATGCATACTTTCGTGTGTTTGTTTCACAGCTTTTCTACTCATTACATTGATTCTAGCCAACTGTTGAACAGTCCTGATTTCCTCAATCAAACCCTGACTAGCACCTTAGGTGTAATCCCACAGCCTCCAAACCATTCCTGGATCCACCCTTTGATCAGAACCTGCACCACAGTTTGATGGATTTGCTCATGATCCACATTCCATTGATTCACCAAGTTTTGTTCAAATCTGTTCGGTAGGTTTTTAAAAAAAAATTTTCATTTTAGATTTTGCTCACAGACAGATAAACCAATAAACGTAGGTTGAAACATAACCTCCTAAAGAGGTGAAAAAATTATTTGATGCAAAACAGCGCCCTTGATTACATTAAAATAATCTGTATATCTCTGTCATTGTCTCTCTGCATGTATGTGTGTGTGTGTATATATATATATATATGTGTGTGTGTGTGTGGACAATGGATATTTTCATAGTTCAGAGATGGGAAACTGGGAATACATGTATGTCAGGAAAGATTTTTATTTATGAATTTTTAGAGAGTTGAATTAGGTATGCAATAAGCTCAAATAAAAATTTATTGTATTACACATTATAGACTTAATAAGCTCAAATAAAAATTTATTGTATTGCACATTATAGACAGACATCATGTTGAACTGAAAGGTTTAGAAAATTATAGTTAAGTCAACAGAGGCAAAGGCTAAATCAAAGAGAAAAAAAAAGAAAAAGAATTTGTCTCCACACAAAAACACACCGGCAAAATGAAAATTGTTATATGATGTAGGCAAGTATCTTGTGTCTCTCTTCTGTAAGGTTGTACCATTTATTCCATGACAGTTCTTGTTGATATTAAACTATGTAACTCTCTCTGTTCCTCCCTTTTTAGTGATTATTAATCTCCATGTCTGTCTATCCCATTTCACTTGTTTCTCAAGAAACTATGTGTACTCTCACACACTCACACACAGACACACACACCGAGACACAAACACACACAAACACATATGCATGCACACATAGGCATGTGTGTGTGCGCACATGTGTGTGTGCGCATGTGTGTGTGTGCGCACATTTGTGTGTGTGTTTGTGTGTGTACGATGTGATCAGAGATCAGATCTCTGTGTTCTCTGCTGTTTTAATCACACATGCAGCCACAAACATTGATGCTACTGTATTCTTCAACTCAAAGAGTCAAGTCTGCACTACTGTTGGCAGTTTATTTTCAGTGCAAAAAATTTAATGCTTTCCAGTCATGGCCAAATGGTGATACGGGGAGAAAGGAGGGGATGAGGATTGGTGTGAGGAGGATCTGCTAGTTCATTGTGGCATATAGATCTTGGAATTGCAAGCCCTATTCTGTTCAATAAGTATGTCAGATTTTATATGTTTGATAAATTTGGTTGGTTTTAAAACTCAACTGCCTCTAATTTTGTTGTGATGTGTGACTGCTGGTCCATCAGTGGGCCTGTTGTGAATATACTGTACATCTAAGCAAGATGAGGACATCGAATTTTAGGTCAACTGTTAAGCAATTGTTATCAGTTTTCATACAAGGAAATGTGAAGGTCATAAAGAAGATTTTCTTCTTTAGTTTGCATTTTTTGTTATGTCCTTTTGCGTGTATTTTTTGTTAAGTCTTTATTGTATCCACTTCCAAAACAGAAAGAATACGTCTTGACTAGCTTAGAGAGAATGAAATGCTTCACTGAACCTTTGGCTTCTCAACACTTTCACCCCCTTTGGGATTGGCTACCTTGATAAAATTGTGACAAAGCACAAGCGATGGTTGGGGAGTGGAGCAGCAGAAGACTGGTGGGAGGAAACGAGAAGGTGAAGAAGGGCTTGTTGTACTTTAAATCTCCCTCTGAGATGAATAGCTCTTTGTACTGTGAACAAGTCGAATGACTTAGTTCCAGGCACAAAAGCAATCTGCCTTTCATGATGAAGGCGCTTTACCACTAGCACTGACTTGCTCCAAATGTCAGTCAACTCATTTTGATATCAAACATGACACACATTTTATGTGTCAGATCCAATTTGTAATTAAACAATTTTTTTTCTGTTGACATTACTAAATTTTGTTTGATTCTTGCCATAAAGGTTATCATGTACAGACAATTATTCTGAAAATGAGAAATTCTGCAGATTTTACTATGTTCATGCCAATTACTGTGGCTTCACTGTCTCTATTTGTTTTGTTATATTTCTTCTGAAAAAGTAGGATTTAATCTAAAAAGTAAGAAATGATTTAAATGAGGACAACTCTTAATGAAATGATAAAAAAGTGAAATAGAACAACATTTCATAATCTTATTTATTTGGTGTTGTAAATCACATGACAGAAGTCATTCAAAAAGTGTCTGTGGCTCATGTATAAATGAATTATATTACTTCAGTCAATATTGCATAACATACAAACATTGTTTCTTGTGGTGCTTATGTCATGTACATCATATACCTGTACATTCATACATATGTTGATTTAAATCAAATTGCTTAGATTGGTCAGTTATATGGCAGTGTAACTGGATCTCCCTCTGAATCAGACAAGTATCCAGTAGGAAGAAGATGGACCTGAACTGGCTCATGATGTTGCAAGGAGTGGAGTCATGCCAGCTGCATTGCTGACAACTCCCCAGAATTTTATTGAAATTTCCCAGCTTTAGAAATCATTCCCCAAATCCTGAATTTTGTCTGAATATCCAGAATTTTATTTTAAAATGCAGGGCTGGGGGGTAATTTTGTTAACAGAGCTGTTAAAAGTATTGCAGAATAAAGCCCAAGTGATGTTTTGTGAATTTTAGCATTGATAAGGGTTAAAAATGTGTTCAGTCAAAAGCCAGACTGCCCCCTACAGCCCACCCCACCTCTTTCAACCCCTGGTTCCTGATTTTTTTTTTTTTTTTTAGTCCAGAAGGTTGGCAGCTATGTTATATAGCCTTCTACAAAATTCCACCCATCATCTGATATTTTATCAGTATCAGGTATCTCTCAGTCCTTGCCCAGCTGGAACACAACACCAGCCAGTTTCACCAACTGTTCTTCAATATCTTATTCAGAAGAACCAAAGCAAAAATGCTTTATCCCAAGAACAGTTCCTTTCAGTGGACAATCACTGCACCATCACGACAGCTTTCTACTCCAGAGTGGGTCTTCTTTGGTTGACTGGCTGTGGGGATGCCCTGGATTGTATCCCCTGCCTTCTGAACACTTTGTGTTAGCATATATTCAGTTTTCCTTTAAAGGTGAAAAAGGGCGTGTGTACTGCTTGCTAGTCATAGTGTGGCCTTTACAAGATAGTTTTCTCACATGAAGGCCATGGTTGCAGTGACCTGGCTCAAAGGAAGCTGACCTTATCCTTGATAGATTTATATTTCATTGTATATGTACTTTCACCCAGTCTGGGTCCAAATTATGTTATCTCGCATTGACACAGCTTATGATGTTTACTCTCTTTGATGCATCTGTTGTGGATTCCCCCCCACCCCACCCCCCCCCCACCCCCCACTTTTTTTTTTTTTTTTTTGGCCAGTGCAATCAAATTCTATTTGCTTTCGGTCACAAAGGCGAATTTATTGGTATTATTTGGTGAAGGGTATTGCAGAATCAAGTTGGCAGTGTAATTTGCAGCTTCAGTGCAGCGTCACTGGCATGATTTGCTGTAAGTGATGCATTCTTACTGTGCTGTGTTTGGCGGTGATCTGTCAATATGTGTGCCAAGTTTTGTTTTATAATTAGAACTGACCTTGTTGTTATGGTTGAAAGATTTTTGTGAAATTTGCTTTCCCAGCCTAAAATGTTTAGCTGTTTCTCTTATCAGTTCAAGTGTTTGTCAGAAAAAGCCTCCATGGGAATGATGGGAGCTGTTTCAATGAAAAAATCAAATCCCCCCCCCCCCCCCCCCCCCCCCACAACCTTCTGCAAGTTTTGTGCTTGTAAGTTGCTCTTTTGTGTTGGACTTTTTTGACTTTTTTGTTTGTGTGTTCATTTGTTTTTGTCTTTCTTTGCTGTCATCTGCTGTTTTTCTGCCTTTGTGGACCATCTTCTCTTTCTTGTTCTTGAAACTCTTTCACACTTTTTTTGCTGGTCACAGTATATGACATGCTAGTTTTTTTTGTTTGTTTTTGTTTTGTTTCTGTTTCTTTAACCTGGTGTCTGGGTAGTGAAAACTGTTTTTGTTGTCCAGGGTGGACTCAAGGTGTCTATTCTGCAGTATCTGTTCGGCAGTATTGCTTCTTTATGAATTTTGTGTTACGTTTTAAAAGTTTTTTCTTTAGTCTTTTTTCCTTTAAATCTGTGATAGAGAAATCGAGCAGAACGGCAGGCACTGTCGCCATGACCTAGACTTATCCACCTTAAGCAAGTCAGTTTAGCAGCCATATCATGTACTGGTTTTGTTGTTGGATACATTTTTAGGATGTAACTTTTTCAGGATGTGACTTTTTTTCTGGGTGTGTTTGAAGCCTTGAAAAGCCTGTGTGTGTGCGGTTTGGCTGTGATAAAAAGAAAAAAAACAAAACCTAGTTTGGAAGGATTGTTTTGCTAGAAAGTTTTCAGTGGAAAAAAAAATTTGTTTTACTAGAAAATTTTCACTTCCTTAAAAGTTTCACTTACCTAGGTTTTGTGTCAGGTGTGGCAGTTTTATGTAAGTTTATGGGTTCTTAGCTTCCAGAATGAGAAACCCCACGTTGAAAGGATGTTTATCAAATTAATGAATTTATCAGGTATGTGTGATTCTATAAGAAACCAGCTCATTACAGGCGACGTTGATTCGTTTTTTTGTTTGTTTTTGGTTAAATAATTTCAGTAAATTACAAAAAAAAGGGGAAAAAAGCAGAAGCAGGCATGCATTAGAATAAATAGATGGATATTTGCTATAATGGTCAGCTCTATTCATTGTTTTTGCTGACATCATTTTACACATGCACACACAAACTCGCACACACACACACACAAACACATACACACGCAAACTCACATACACACTCACGCGCACACACACATGCGCACACGCAAGCAGGCAGGTGCACGCATGCATGCATGCATGCACATGCATATGCATGTACTCATTCACCACACACACACACACACTCACTGATGATTTTTACAAATGTACTACATTTTTGTTTTCAGATGTAGCCATTGCTCATTTAAGTATTAACACTTTCAATGAAATATTTTTTCAATGTCGTGTGAAAAAAAGGTTACATCTGGTTGTTCTCACAACCCTAGCCCACCAGAATGTCAGTATTATTAGAATGGTATCCAGTCATACCGGTATTAGAATGGTATCTCATCATGCCTGAATTATGACTAAATTATGCAATCAGGGGAGGTTCTGTTGGTTTCTTAGATATGAGTTCCAAGTTCCAGAAATCGTTTAGTATAGTGTAATGCATTGTTCTTGAAGTTTTTAACTTCTTTATTTTTCTGTCTCCATTATATGTTGGCAAGATCAGCGATTCCAAAGTCATTGTTCATCCTATGTCTGGATTGATTCATTGTTTTTCTTTTTGTATCTATGTATCTTATAGAATTTCTGTTTTTGCTGTATGTTCTTCCTGTTTCTGTTTAGATGCCATGTGCAAACTTTTTGTAATTATGATACAAAAAAGTAGAAGCTTGAATTACTTTCGTGCAAATTTCATTAATTAATTTGGTCTGTCTGTTTATTCTTTTCCAGGAAATAGCTGTTAAGTTTCTTTTGTCTTTCAGTTTCTCCAATGTTCATTTAATTTTACTGTAATAAAAGTCTGTGTAATATTTGCTTGTTGTCCTGTGGCATGAATAAATACATTTAATACTTGTGTGTGTGTGTGGTGGTGTGTGTGTGTGTGTGTGTGTGTGTGTGTGTGTGCATGCGTGCGTACGTGCATGCATGCATGCACATGTCCAACCCCCAATCCTTCACTCTATCCCTCCTTTCTACCTTTTACATTTCAGGATACCACGATAAATGTATATAAAGATAATTGAAACTGATTGAGTAAATGTTGAGAATGTATGTCTCATGGTTTGGGGGCATGTTCTAATAAAACAAGCTCTATTATGCTCCTTACAGCTGGCATTGGCTTTGTCAGTCTTTGTTCTTGAGACCCCATTAAATTGTTAAGCATTATAGTGTTATATGGGTGTATTGCCTTCAATTATGTTTAAGTCTTTTCCTGAAAAAGATAATATTCTGAAGGCAGAGAAAAGCAGCCTATATGGCTGTACATGCAGTCTGCTCATCCAATGAATGCATGGTGACTTGGCATTTTTCTATGAAGATACACATTTTGGGAAGTGCCTTCTTTCTAACAACACCTTTTTGTCTATATGGAGGTATCAGGTCATGAGAATATCCCCAATTTGTCTTAAATTTGTGTTGGTTATGAATTGATGTTTGACACACCCCCTCCCCCGCCACCTTTTCTCCCTCCCTCTTTCTGTCTGTCTTTTGATCCTCTCTCTGTGTTCCATCATCCCTCACCCCTTTCCCCCACCC
>CM065715.1:59581646-59614146 GCA_033310375.1 Conus canariensis | reverse complement strand
TTCACTTGTTCTAGTTTGTGTCTTGCCTGCATTGAAGGAAGGTCAAGCAGGTATCGCATTGTTTCAACTGGTGTATCCTTCGTGGTTCCCACGATCAATCTCATTGCTTCAGAGAGAGCAAACATACTGGCTGGCAAGGCAACGATAAGAACTGGATTACAGCTTGCCCGATCAGATGTGATAAGAAACCTGAAGAATCACTTAAGCAAACAAGAGCAGAGCCAGTATACCATAGACCATCTTTCAGATCTGACCATCAAGAGAGGAAGTGGCCGCACATCCAGACTTAATGGAAGAGCAAGAAACATCACCAAACAAACAAACACTGTACTTTTTACTTTATACACCAACGATTGCAGAGGTACAGAGAAAACTCCGGTCATCAAGTACTCTGACGATTCTGCTCTTGAAGATTTGTCAAATCGTGATACAGATTATTTTAGAGATGTAGAAAAGTTCTGTTCTTGGTGCAAGGATAATTATCTGGACCTCAATGTTACAAAAACAAAAGAACTGCTTATCGATTTCCGTAAAGATCCACCACCAGATCCAAAACTTACTATTGATGGAGAAACTATTGAAAGAGTTGATGAATACCGATATTTAGTTGATGAATACCGATATTTAGGTACAGTTATAGATAAAAAGCTTACTTTTGACAAAAATGTTGAATCTGTACACAAGAAATGTCAATCTAGAATATTCTGCTTGCAAAAACTGAGAAATATTGGTGTTGCTCCTGAGATTCTACAAACCTATTATCGATGCTGTGTTGAATCTGTTCTTACCATTTCTTTTATGTGCTGGTATGGGAATTTGAGTTTGCGATGTAAGAATGTGCTGAATGATGTTGTGAGTGTGTGTAGTAAAGTTGTGGGTGCAAGACAAACCAGTTTGAAAGCGTTGTACGACAGAAGAGTGCGGAACAAAGCCAGACAGATAGCCAGTGATGATAGCCATGTCCTGTCCAAGCACCATCAGGACGCCGATACAGAGCCTTGAGAGTGAAAACAAGAGCTCAAAAAACTTTTATTCCCCAGTCAAACCATCTTTTAAATCAGTAACCTTTATCAAGCAAAACTTGTTTTTAACCAATGAATTCTGAATTTATATTAGGTGAGAGTGCACATGTGCATGTTTGTGTGCGCATGCGTGTGCACATGTGAGTGTATGTTTGTGTTTATATGCATGTGTGTGTGTATTGTATGCGCATGTGTGTGCGCGCGCGAGGGCGTGCACGTGTGTGTGGTGTACAGGGATGGATGGATACCTGTCTGTGAGTGTGGGGATGTTTGTGCAAACTTGTGTATGTGCATGGGTGTATTTGTGGGCTGTAAATGTGTCATATAATATCATTTATACACAAATTTGTTTGATTTAATCGTTAAATTTACATTTATAAACATTTATATTGTGATTTTTTTCTTGATAATATACACTGTAAATGATGTGATTATGTATGAATGTGCAATATAAATGATATTATGTATAATATAATGTGCAATGAGTTTATGAAATGATTGTGTTCTGTGATGTTGATTTTTTTTTTTTTTTTTTTAATGTTTTTGTGTTTGGTCGATTTCTAGTGCTGTGTTTTTTGTGTGTGAAATGCACCTGGACCAAATTTCTCGTGATGAGATAATAAAGTGTTTCTTATCTTATCTTATCTTATCATAACATTGGAATAATCTCAAGGCCAACACTGCAAAGACTCCTAGAAATTGGGGCAAACTCATACTGGTCCTTTCCAAAAACAGGCACAAATGATCAAATATATGTCAACTGAGGTAAGACCTTGAATCTCACAGGGACCCCAGTTTATAGCGTAGACGTGCGTGCGTTGGTGTGTGTTCATCAGTGTGCTGATACAGGCGTGTTAATTGAAGAGTCCACAGACGCGAATGTGCAAGCCTTGGTGTGTGAGTGTGTGTGTGTTGGGATGGTGGTGGTGGTGGTGTTTGTGTGTGTGTGTGTATGTGTGTGTGTGTGTGTCTCGTTGTTGTTCTTATTTTATGTGTGTGTGTGTGTGTGTGTGTGTGTGTGTGTGTGTGTGTGTGTGTGTGTGTGTGTGTGTGTTGTTCTTGATGTTATTGATCGTGTTCTTAAGTCATCTTCTGAACATTCATTTCCTACAAATAATCAAAGGCGCATGCAGTCACCACACACACACACACACACACACACACACACACACACACACACTCGCGCGCGCGCACACACACACACGCACACACACACACACACACACACACGCGCGCACACACACGCACGCACACGCACGTGCACGCGTGCAAACACGCACACACCACACACACACACACACACACACATCATACAACACACACACACACACACACACCTCGCGCTTGTACATGCACTTGCTCCTATGCGCACACACATGCACACACGTGCACACATACACGCACACACACTAATGCTTGTACACATATGCACATGCGTATACGCCCACATACAATGGCACACACATATATATACATATATGTACACATACATATACAGATATGTGTGTATGCTCACACTAGCCCACAAATCACACACACACATGCATATGCACTTTTGCACACACACACACACACACACACACACACACACACACACACACACACCACCACCACCACCACCACCACCGCCACACACACACACACACACACACACACACACACACACTCATGCATAAGCATACAGGCACAACATGCGCACACACATGTATGCGTCGCACACATACACAAACGGGTGCGTGCCTACACACACGTGTACACTCACTACACACAATGATAATGCGTAGGTCTGACTTCTTCTTCATTTAAGTGTCCACCTTCATCAAGCTGAAGATTCTGACACGACAAAAGTCGCATCCACGAGACATCTACATTTGCAAAGTCGTAGCCACGAGACCCTATTCTTAAATTCTCTCATCTCAGTCACAAATTCATTTATCCATCAGCTTTAAATCATGCGGAGTGTGGTCTCAAAACTTAGCGGTTGTGGTGTAGCGTATATGAACTACTCCGTGCGCAGTGACGCCTCCTTGAAACTGAAGCTCCGGAGGGCGTTCTATCCTTCCTCTGATCTGCTGAGCCAACAAGGCCCTTCATCTTCATCCGTGTACTCAATCAACAAGCTGATTATTCTGACACTTGAACCTCACGACCATCACCACCACCTCCCCCTCCCCCTGTTTAACATGACAAGTGTCTTAAAGAAAGACGCATAAATGGATGCACAAAATATTGAAGCTATTCCGGAGATACTAACAGACCTTAATAAAAACGAAAACTGCGTGAAGAGACGAGTGTGTATGTGTACGTAGACGATCCGAGGGAAGGAAACGTAACTCTTTTAATACTTCCGATTTGTTGCGTGTGTTGGCTTTCATGGTTACGGGGCGAAATGAGGACATTTCTTTCGGTTCAGGATTAAGTTGATTTCCGCCCAAGATTCGTAGGTAAGTCACCGTCTGCTTCCGAGTCACACAGACAGAAAGAACAGAAAAGACAATGATTGAAATATTCTAAACATTTTGATTTACGTTGATACGGTATTTAGCTTTTGATATTTAATCATTGATTAGATGCACTGCATGAATATGCGGCTGAACTTCCCGAAAACAACAATGAATAAATGGACATTGCCAGCAATTCTTGTACCGATTTGAAAAAATAAATACCACAAACAAGAAAACAGTCAGCAATGAAAAGGTTGAAAAAAATGAGGGGGGGGGGGGGGGGGGGGGGGGGGGGGGGCAAAGAAGGAGCAAGAACATAATACATTTGATAGAGGCATCAAATCTTCACATTGATATACATGCAAGACATACTGTATGAAATAACCCAAGCATGGCCTGTGTTAATCAATGGGAGTAATTGCTTGCAACTCATCAACTCATGGTGTTGCCAAAATGAGGTGGGCCCATGCACTGTTGGATTAGTTCAAAGTGGACTTGCATATTCGTAACATTGGTCTATTGAATCTAGACATAAAACAGTGGAACTGCAGAGTGGTGTGCAATATATGACTAATAAGGTTGTAAGAGTTTGGAGCCTAAATACAAGAACAAAGTTTAACAAGGCAATCTTACACCACCCAATCCTAACCAAGTCAGCTCAGTTTATGTTGTTTGTGTTGTATTCATTGTCAGCATGGAAACTGTTAAACATCCAAGACAGATTCTTAAACATTGATAATCCAGAAAACAAGGACCTGCTGATTAACATCCTATCAAAACTTTTGTGGCTTGGCATTCATGATAATTTTTTTTTTTTTCTCATACCTGTCTTGGTTTTCTACTTTTAAGGCAAATTACTTTCTTTTTTGTTTTTGTTTTTACTTTTTTAAAACTGGTAGATAGTAGTGGATATTAACAAAACATTACAGATTGGGTCATATTCCCAAAATATCAATCAAATCACTTGTTACTTAGCTTCATGGATTAAACCCTAGCTCTGTGGAATAAATCTCAATTTTTTTAAGTAAGAGAAGATAATCTGTTAACGGAAAGAAGCACAATCAGTGAGCTTCTTACCATGGAGGGGGGTCGGTGGTTGTGGGGAGGTTATGCCACTGATCTAGCTTTTCATGTGGGTGTGTGATTTTTTTTTTGAGGGGTCAGTGCGTGATTTTTTTTTTTTTTGAGGGGTCAGTGCCTGAAATAATGAAGCTTTAAATATCATTACCAATTTTTCTTTCATATAGCAGTTAAAAAGGCGTCTTGAAATTTTGTAATGATTATTTCGATTTGTGATTGTGTTGTCAAAGGAAAGCAATTTTTAAATTTTGCTTTCTTTCTTGGCTCGTTGAAGAACTTGGACTATACATATGTAAAGGGAGGTAGCTTCTTCTGCACCCAATGTGAACATAGCATAGGCTTCCAAGGGTGGTGTAGGATTCCTTCCACCTGGTTGGTTCGGCAGATGAAGACAGTTCTTCTCTGTGTCTCACTTGCACCTTTGAGTATATCTTTTTTTTTTGGCTGACTGTGGGAAAAGGCCCAGTGATGATGAGGAAAGACTCACAGACCACAGAGAAAGTCCTGTTGACAGCAGGAAAGACTGTAACCTAGGATCCTCATTAGAAGGCATATAAGACCTCATAGCCAAAGCTTGGCTGTGTCTGGAGTTGTGCTGTCTTCACCTGTCAGCAGAACAGCAATAAGTGAGATTTTGGGATACACATGTCAGTTGCTTGATGGTGGCGTTTTAGCCGGTGGGCTCTGCAGTCTAGAAATATGGGCTAGTACACTCATGGGGATGGTGCCATAGTGGTTTGTTCATGCCGTATGCAGTGGCCATTACACAAAGGCATCTGACATGGAGCAATTATGTCTCTTGATGTCTTAATAGAATGCCTGGGCTCACCTGCACCCTATGTGAACACAGCGCAGGCTTCCAAGGTTGATGCAGGTTTGCTTTTAGCTGGTTGGTTCAACAGTTGATGACAATACTTCTCTGATTCCCACTCGCACCTTCAGGTGTATCATGTTCCTACATAGTTGGATAGATGAATGGATGGATGGATGGACGGATGGGTGAGTGTGTGTGAGTGTGTGTGTGTGTGTGTGTGTGTGTGTGTGTGTGTGTGTGTGTGTGTGTGTGAGCGTGCATGCATGCGCGCGTGTGCATTCATGCATGCATGTGTATAAAATGAATTAACTTCTTAACTCAATCAAGTCAGAGCCAAAATGGACCAGTTTGTCCCTCAGATCACACGATCTTTGGCAATTTTCAAAAAATCATAAAAAATCAACCACTTCACCTAAGAGCTTAAAATATACACCATTGGATAGAAAAAAACAATATGTTTATCAAAAATGCTTACTTTTAGTGAGGAATCTACACAGTTCACATGATGTCAGTAATCCAAAAGGATACACATTTGCAGAAAAACAGAAACTTTTTGTGCACACTGTTATCCACTTCTTCATGCTCTCTATCCTCCCACACAAGTTCAGTTACACTTCTGAGCACTTGGTATGACCTACAGGGAGTAGTATAGTTATGACAACTGCACACAACACAAGAATTTGACCACAAAATGCTTGATCCACTCAAAATCGTGTGATCGTGTTCAAAATCGTGCGATCGCGGGAACTGAGAGTAGGACAATTCAAATCCGTATAAAACTACTACAGAATACATGAAGAACGGTCTAAGGGAAACAACTGCAAAAAAAAAAAAAAAAGGCCCTAGGTTGTCCTAGAAACAAGATATATTGCCCTTTAATTAAAGGCGGTATGATTTAAAAATCGTCAAACTCTGTCGGAAGTATGCGTCCGACACGCCTTGAAGCGATGTGAACAGTGTTAAAAGTTAAAAAAGAAATACGCCTAAGAAATAACATTAGTTATTTCCAATTTCATGCTTGGGCCCTTTTGCTAGGTAATTTTCTGGCCCACTACATTGTTTTATTTGTTTTTCAGAGGAACATATGTTCATATTTAGTGTTGTGATTTACTGACAGATAGATATTGCTCTTTTTCAGTGATGCCTGTTCCTTAGCTGAGTGGTTGATCACAGACGGAACTGGGTGTGATATCGACACCCTGTCCTGAGGTAGATAATTTTTTGGGGTTTTTTGGTTGTGATTTTCCTCTGGTTTGGTTGCTAATACTATCGTTGTGATGGCCCTTTTCAACTGACGCTGTATGAATCACTGTACATTCTCAAAAGGGATTCGGTGAAACTTGTGGTCACCAGTATTACTTTGGTATTTTCACAAACATGATTTGAAAGTCATTACTGCGACAGAATGAGTATGAAATGTTTTTGCATCTTGACATTTGGTTTGATGCACTCACTGGATGAATTCATTTAAATGTTATTTAAAAGAAATGTGAATTTTCTTCTTTTGTGATGCCATGTAAGGTTAGGTGAGTTTGCCAATAACTTTTTTTTATCTATTATTTTTTTTTACTGCTCTATTTTGCTCAGTTGTTATTGGTACTGATAGCTTTATAATGCATAGAGTAACAGACCTGATACAAAATGTGCCCGTTGTTCTTGTTTTTGTTTTTTTCCCCTCCATTTTCTTCATTCTTAAATTGATTATCATGAAGATTCATGAATGAGTATGTGCTGCCTAGATAATGCCGTCAGTTCTTTTTACAATTGGGCAGTAAGTATGCGCTAATTGATAATTCTCCCATGTTCAGGTTTCTGCTGTAACCTTGCATTTGACCACTTAGTCCATCTAAGCTACACACAAAAAGTTAAGGATCACTTTCACAAACATTCATAACTGTCAAAATAAGAAAGTCAATGCATTGAAGTTTGGCCAACATTTAATTCCATTCTTTAGTGATAACGATACACAATTGCCTTCAATCTCGAGCAATCGTTTGGTGTGTACATTTGATTAAAGTGGGTACGTATCCAAATTTGATTTCCCAAAGTCATTGAAATCACAAGACAGGGCATACTGATGCTCCCAAAAGCTCAGTAATGCGTGTAACCACCATGGCTGTTCTGGCACTCGACGCAGCGAGTCCTCATCGAGTTGACCAGGTTGGTGAAGATCCTCTGTGGAAGCGCCTGCCACTCAGCCTGCAGTATCTGGTAGAGGTGTTGGGCATCCCTGGGAGGGGGGTGGCTCCTCACTTTGCGATCCAGCTCATCCCAGAGGTTCTCAATCGGGTTGAGATCGGGACTGCATGCTGGCCACTCCATTCTGTTGACTCCAGACTACTGCAGGAAGTCGTTGACCACCCTTACCCTGTGGGGGCGAGCATTGTCATCCTGGTAGACAGCCCTCGGTCCCATCTGCTGCAGTGTAGGCACAGCCAGCGGTCGAAGGATCTCATCCCGGTATCGGATGCCAGTCAGGTTACCCTGTACATGATACAAGGGTGTTCTGTGGTGAAGGCTGAAGGCCCCCCAGACCATTACAGAACCTCCACCAAAGGCCACCTTTTCTTGGACAGTGGCGTCAGTAAAGCGTTGCCCTGGGCGCCTCCAGACCCTCAGTCGGCCGTCGTTGTGGTGAAGGGTGAAGCGTGATTCATCACTGAACAGGACCTGGGACCATTGCTGACGTGTCCACCTCACGTGACGTGCGCAGAAGGCGCGGCGTGCTGCCCTATGGGCTGGAGTTAAGCGTGGCCGTACTGCTGGGCGACGAGAACGGAGATTAAACCCATGTCGGCGGTTCCGTATGGTCTGCTGGCTGATGTTGATGTTAGTAGCCACCCTGAACTGCCTTTGAATTATGCTGGAAGAGGCTGTTCTTGTCTGCAGGGCTTGTCGTTCAATGAGACGATCGTCACGTGGGGTTGTCTTCTTCGGTCGACCAGATCTGCGTCTTTCATGGACAATCCCAGTGGCTGTGAAGCGTTGAATCAGTCAGACAATGACCGAGATGGACTCATGAAGTCGCCTGGCCACTTCTCGCTTGGGATCACCATCTTGGAACCATGCAAACAGCTCGTCCCCTATCCAACTCGCTTAATTTTCGTCGTGGAGGCATTGTCAGATCAGGCCTACTACTGGTGGAATGTCTTCTTATATAGCCAAGCGAGCGACAGCATCTCACACATAAACAGCAGTGCTTGCACGTGCATAATGGTTTTTCCATCTGGCAAGTGCAATGTGTTCAGGCAGAACGGTCCAAAACAAGGTCATTTTTCGCAAGTTTCCGCTTTTCCGTTTGCGGCCCAGCTCAGTAGTAGAGAATCCCGTGCAATTTTCGCACTAACACAACATCGCCCACTTACAGCTGAACAAGAATTCATGACAATTTGGCTGGACTAAGAAATAAATAACAGTAGCGAACTGAGTTTATTACGCACCTGTTTTCACATACCGATCCTTAACTTTTTGTGCGTAGTATAGAAACCACCATCCACAACTTTCTGATGAACAAACAGCATGTTGTAGCTATCTTTTTTGACCTGGAGAAAGCATACAACATCACATGGAAATTTGGTATTGTCATGGATCTTCATGATCTGGATTTTCAAGGCTATCTACCTTTCTGCAAAGTAAACTTTTTGGATGATCAGCAGTTTCAAGTTTATGTTGGCACCGAGCTGTCTGATATCCATAAGCAGGCGTTGGGTGTACTTCAGGAGAGCATCCTTTTTGTTGCTCTTTCTTGAGCATTAAAATATATGATGTAGTCAACTCAGTAAAACAGTCTTGATTCCTCTCTGTTTGTCAATGATTCTGCTGTCAGCGCAGTTGGAGCTATCTCTGCTGGCACTAGCTCTTATGGCACTGTGTGTGTAAAATCTGACTATGGATTGGGGGAATGCTTTTTTTTCAACTGTTAAAATGAAGTGTATCCACTACCGTGACTGTCAGTAATGCTTTGCTAGTCCTGCAATTTGTCTGAATAAACCCACAATCTCAGCTGTGAAAAAGGCAAATATATGGAAGATATTTACAATAAAAAAAACTTGACTTTAAAAGTCACATTCAGCTTTCTTGAGTTGTGGGTTACACCAATAAGGGCTGAAAGGAACATTCTTATCCATCTTTGCAGCGCTCTGATATGCTCCAAATAGGACTAATGTTGTGTTATCTCTGGCTCTGCAAGGTCTCCCTTCATCAGAACTCTGGATTCCATTCTTCATCAAATGGCTTTGAACCTGCCTGGTGGCATTCTGCACCACCCTATGTAAAGCCTGTGTGCAGTGGTCAAGGACAATCTGTCTCAAATCACTAAAACTTACTCCAAATTATTGTTTGGACATCATCTCTGAACCAAAAAACCCCTGTTTTTGACAGTGTTTTTCACCTGAAATTCCAAAAGAAACTTTTAGGAGAGCCCCTGTTTAAGTCTGCTTATAGGAATACAGATTCTTCCTCAGTTGAACCATGCAGACCAAGGAGTAATTTATGATTTGTCAAAATTTCCAGTTAATACATCTTGAACTTTCCACACATCAGAAGTCCGGATTGATCTGGCCTCTTATCATAAAGACTTCACAGCTCTCTTTTGTGGAACTTCGTTCTAAATTTCCACTTTTTTAGAGAATATTTACTGATGGTTCTGAATCATAGGAAGAATTTGCTTCTGCAGCTTACTGCTCACCTGCTTCCTTCCGAAATGTTCAAAACATAGTGACCTCAGATAAGTCTATCCACAATGCTGAGCTTAAAGCATTGATTCTAGCTCCCCAAATGGTCTCTACATATAAACATATAGACTTTTTCATTCTCACTGATTCCATGTCTGCTTTAGAGGCAGTTGTTGGCCATAACCTCAAGCACCTCATCTCATGAATTTTTCTGAACAGTGCACCTCACTGAACTCTGTGGTGACAACATAGTTTTTGTGCAGGTTCCAGGTCATGTCAGCATTCAGGGCAATGAGTTGGCCGATCAACTTGCCAAAAATGCCACAAATAAACAATTGTGTGTACTCTCTATTCCTTACACCGATTCAGAAACCCAAACTTTAAACTCATGTCAAAGACTCGCTATCCTTTACACAGATCTGAAACTTAAAGTTCAGACTGATGCTAAAGACTTCTGATAAGCGGAAATGAACAGGCTTTTTCAAAATCATCCAAAGCTTCGAGTTTTTACCGTCTGCCACTGGTGGCGGTAAAGAAGAATTGATATCATGCCAATTAAACAGAGGCCACTTTTTACACTGACTAATCTGTTTTAAAAGATGAGGATGCTCCACGCAATCCATGTAATATGCCTTTTACTATAAAACACGTTCTTATAGAATGTTTGGACTTGTATGATGTCAGACATAAATACTGTATTAAAGACTCCATGAAAATCATGGTCAGAATTGTTTCACAAGAATTTTTTGTTTGTTTCTTTGTTTAAGTTCCTGAAAGATTTACTGAAGGTCTTTTTCTTCAACAACTATGTAAGGAACTGACTTCAGGAGGTGATAGACCTGGTGTAGCCCTTGTGATCAGCTGGGACTATGAATTGAACTGAACTGAATGTATTCAAAGGTAAAGCATTTACGATATCATACATTCTGAAACAAGTTCCAGAAAATAAATAATTGACAACTCTCTCTCTGTCTCTCTCTCTCTCAGTCTCTCTCTCTCTCAATCTCTCTGTCTGTCTGTCTGTCTGTGTCTCTCTTTCAGTCTCTCTCTCTCTGTCTCTCTCTCTCTCAGTCTCTTGCTCACTCACTCTCTTCCCTCTGTATATTTCCGTCCTCTTTCTTTTTTGTTGTCCCTCTGTCTGTCTTAGTGTCATGAAGATATGAAATAGATCGTTTTGCAGTCCAGCAGAATGGATCCCCCATTGCTGCCAGTGCGGCCAGAGGTTGCCAGAAGTGCGGTGGCCCTGAAGTCAAAGTACACTGTGCAGCATCGATCAGACTTACTCATGAAAGAGCATGTGAGTAATGTTCAGTTGAGTTATAGGATAGAGACACTTGCTAAAAGCACTGTCGTGACTGAGCACACAAATAAGCAGCAAAAGCAACAACCAAAGCAAACACGCACACACGCACGCACGCAACACACGCACGCATGCACACATGAACGCACGCACACACACACACGCACACACACACACACACACACACACACACCCCACACACACACACACACACACACACACACACACACACACACACGCATGCACGGGAGTTTCCATTTTCAGCATGATGGGAATGAAATGAACATACTGCTGATCAGTGTTAAGAATATATGTATAGGTAATTGGACAAATGTTTGCAGCATTTCTATATAGATTGAAGTGTTATGAAACAATTTTGCAAAAGAACAGTGTAGCGATAAGTATATATGAAACTACTTTGCAAAAGAACAGTGTAGTGATGAGCATTAAAATGGTATTAGAATTAAGGATATGATAGTGATGATGTTATCAGATGATGATAATGATGGTGGTGGTAAAAAATGATAACAATATAGAGATTCATAAACATTACTTGATAAATCTACACATTTACATCTAAACAAATATGAATACACTGTAATGCATTGAGAAGTATGTGCACACATTCACACACACACACACACACACACACACACACACACACACACACACACACACAGAGATTCATAAACATTACTTGATAAATCTACACATTTACATCGAAACAAATATGAATACACTGTAATGCATTGAGAAGTATGTGCACACATTCACACACACACACACACACACACACACACACACACACACACACACACACACACACACACACAGCGCTCCCCCCATACACGCATACATAAACACATATAGCCCTCGGCTTCCTTACACACACATACAACCATATATACACACACACACATACAATTACACATGCCAGCACACACACACACACACACACACGCACGCACGCATGCACGCACGCGCGCACCTGCACGCGCACGCTTACATGTGTATACACTTCCATTCAAAATGTTGTGATTTTAATATGAACATTTTATTATCAATATTTGTATCTTCTTTATCAATCATGACAGATTCAAAATGTTCGAAGTTCCCAAGAAGCTTTGAAAGTGGCAATAGGTGGTGTAGAAAATGCCAAGTCTCAGGCTGAAATGGAACGATGGACTCTCACGGCTTCAGAACTGAAAGAGAAGGCAGACCAAGGCGTGCTTATTCTGCAGGTATAGTACTTAATACGTCTTTTTTATTTTTAGGTGAAAAGAACAGAACTTGGTTGGAAGCTTTGTCAGTGTTTGTTACAAGCTGGATTTGATGGCGCTTGTCACACCAGTGTTATTGATTTCTTTGGAAAAGAATTAAGTGTACCTGCTGCTGCGGTGCATTGGTAATTGTTGTGGATTGTGGGCTGGGATGTAATGCGTTGATTCCCATGAGGGCCATTTATTTGTGGAATTTTTCAGCTCTGACTGGCTCCTATGCAGAACTTAATTTGCTATGGGCTTAGCCGGAAAGACTGGAACCACATAGTCGAGTTTCATCCACTTAATTAATGTGTCTTGAGTGTTGCTCAAATCTGTTGACCAACATGGCAGGTGTCTGTATCTCTCAGCCCATGTTGGCGCCAGGTTATATTATGAAAGTAAGCGTGATTATAGCCCTTCCAGCCTCTGACCAAAACAGAACTCCATAGCATAATCCTCATCATCCTCATACTCACTGATTGCCTAAGAAAGAGAGGCTCAGATTATGTAGCCCCTCATGTCCTGCTGTCATGGTGACTTGTTTTAATTTCCTCCTCATGTCTATGCCCATGGGGAATGTATGTTGAGGTCACTGGTACTGTCAAGTTCATGGTGACTGTGGAACAGACATGGTGGCACCTTCAGAAGAGAGAACACTCATTCACACTGGCTCTGTGACTAAACAGTTACTGTTGTCAGCAGGGGGGCTAGTAAATGATTTCCTGTATATGCTGGATCAGAACAGGCACCACTAAACATGCGGAAGTGACTTGGCAGCAGTGCAGTGATTCCACTGGTGGGTTACCTCATGACAGCTTGATAGTGACTGCTCTCAATGGACTGCGGACAAACCAGACTGTTGTGGGACAAACCAGGAGGCGGCTGTTGACAAGGAGAGTGGGGTTAATGCCACTGAAGTGGTGCAGAATGTCAGACAGAAAGGAACAAAAAGAAAAAAATCCATCAAAGGCAAAGTGTGGCTACCTGTGCTGGAAACTATCTGATCAAAAAAGACCCTCTCATTTTGTGAAAAATGCTCTGTATCCTGGCATTGACCTGTCAGGAGATACTTCCTGGCCAAGTGAATACGAACTTACAGAAGAAAAGAAAAGCACTTGGAAGATGTTTTGTGACTTAGCCAATTACTCTCCTGCACAGTCTGATGTAGCAGTTCTCTCCATCTGTTGATTCTGTTTTAGGATCTGTTATCGCAGATGTCACTAGCTGAAAATCTATCATAGCAAAATTCATCAGCTGTTGGTTCTTGTCTCAGAGTCTGTGGGTAGTAAGTCATTCCAGCTGTTAAATTGTGTGTGTGTGTGTGTGTGTGTGTGTGTGTGTGTGTGTGTGTGTGTGGTGTGTGTGTTTATGTGTGTGTGTGCATGTGTGTGTGTGTGTGTGCGTGTGTGTGTGTTTTGTGTGTGTGTGTGTGTGTGTGTGTGTGTGCGTGTGCGCAGCAATGTATGTGAATACTTTTGTCATCATAACACTTACATGGCAGAATCAAGGCTGCAAGAGTCTATGTTCTTACATTTTTGTTTGTTGATCAGGTGATGAAGAAGTTAAACATAGAACTGGCCTATGCGAGGTCAGACCTGAATGACGCTCTCTACAAAGGCATTGGAGACATCAATGCTGCACGAAAGCGGGTGATCTGGCTGGAAGACAAGATGGGAGAACTCTGTGGAAGAAAGCGACTTAAGGTGACATGACTTTACCTGCAATTTGTGTAGCAGATGTTGAACAAGAAATGCAAAGTGCGGTCACGTTTCTTCAAAGAAAATAACGTTAAAAACTGAAAAAAAAGAGTGGTGTCATGATAGAATCAGATGTAACTGAAAGTGCTAGCTTTTTCTTTTTCACTTTTGTTAGTATGCAGTTCATAAGCATAATTATTATATATCTTTCTGTCTCCACTCCCCCTTCCATACTGTTCACCCATCCCTCCCACTCTCTCTGTCAATTTCTCTCTCTCTCTCTCTCTCTCTCTCTCTCTCTCTCTCTCTCTTTCCTGGAAGGAAGTATGTCCTGTATCACCATGAAAGAGATGGGAAGACGGTCAGACAGCTGATGGAAACTGTCGGTTGCAAAATGTTGGTGAAAGAGTGACCCAGGTCACATCTGTGCTGTTGAAATTGCCTTCATAGTTGGCATTGACATGCCTAAACTAAGGTCGGCATGCAGTAGCAGCTGTGCTGAACTGCTGGATGAAATCCCAAGGAGACACGTGGTGTGTACACTTCTTTGTAATAATTTTTGTTTTTGTTTTTGCTATGGAATATGAAAGGTTTATTCATGACACTTTTTCATCCCGATTTCGCTCCATGCATTTATGAATTTTGTTTTGTCATTGTAATTAACATGTCTATGAAAGAATGACTAGCTGATGAAATTTTTAGGATATTCTGTATTTTACAAGTCAAGTGTAAGCTTTATAATACAGTGCGAATGATCAGAAGTGATTTGTTTGATAAAGAGTGAATTTTGTCCCTTCGTTAAATCCATCGAAACCCATCACTCTAAACTTTATATATTTTTTCTTGATAGAAAATTGTTTAGACTGGATAAAGAGATCCCTCCTGTTTTGTTTTGATTTGTTTTTATGTGCATCTTGAAAGATTCTCTCTTTTATGCTTATTTTGATATTAATGATGGAATTACTTCCCTTGACAAGTGCCAGACTGACACATTTCATAATGCATATGTCATTCAAAATGCTGAGTTTACCAGAAGAACCTCAAATATTTATCAAAATCGTTCTTCAAAGAAAATTTTGATATGCAGTATAGGAGCTCTTCTCTCATCTTCTTCTTCTGCGTTCGATTGAAGCTGGATGCGTCAGACTTGTAACCCGGCCGCCATGATGAAGCCCGCGGTCTTCTCCAGGTCAGAACGGGCTCCCCAAAGCTGCGCCTGTAACTCCGCTCCCCCCAGCCAGGTTTTGTGTCGTAGAGCTGCGTGAGTAGGACAGCGCAGGAGGACATGTTCAGGGGTCTGGGGTCCAGTGCCGCATGGACACTGGTCAGTGTAGGTGATCTTCAGGCGGTTAAGGTGGCTCAGCAGTCTGCAGTGGCCGGTCCTCAGTCTGAAGAGGATTGTCTGCTGGTGCCTTTGGAGCTGGTGGATCGGGTCAGCACCACTCTCTGCACCCAGCCTTCTCTTCCACTGGGACTGAAACTGGTTGTGGATGATGGTCTTGGCCTCCCTGTAGGTCACGGGGTGGCTGAACTGCTCCATTTTGCTGCCTGCTTTGGAGAGAGCATCAGCTTTTTCGTTGCCCATGATCCCACAATGAGACGGAATCCACTGAAGCGTAATGACAGACTGTTTTGAGAGTTCATGGAGGGCAGCCTTGATGTCTTGCGTATGTTGTTCATTTCTTGTGTTCTGAAGTCCCTGCAGCAGAGATCGGCAGTCTGTGAAGAAGACAACCTTCTGTGATGGGCTGGCCGGTTCCAGAAAGATCCTCACTGCGTGGAGCAGTGCTATTGCCTCCGCTCTGTAGTTGGAGGAGATCTTTCCAGTAGGGAAGGCCTTGTGTGTCAATCACTCTTCTCTCAAATCAGGTGTTCTCAAGTTTGAGTTCTGAATAACTTTCAAAAACTCTTCAAATGCGTGTGCTGCATTAGATAAATCTTAAACTGTATGTGTAAGGGCTACACATAAATACATCTTACCATGTAAAAACAAATAAATGTAATGCCAGTTATAGCTTAGTAAGATAGTATTAGTGTATAATCTATGGACATCAAGCAAGTTAAGCAGACAGGCCACACACAGATATGTCTTACCATATATAACCAAATAATATAATGCAACATTTAGCTTAGTAAGATAGTGTGAGTATATAAACTGAGAATCAAGCAAGCAAAGCCACATGAGAGAGGCTGATTACTAAACAATCTTGTATGCTTCAGTAATCACAGATTTGTATAAACATTATAGAACTATATTGGATTTTGCCTTGGTGAATCTCGTGAATCATGATTATGACTGTGAACCTTGTATGAAGTCCTCAAGATGCTGTGTTTAAGAGTCAGCTAGTTAAATGCTGAATCCATTTATAAAGTGTTTTAATTGCGTTTTTTTCAGAGTCGACCAGTGAACCGCCTGAATCGTGAGTATGACTCTGGGTCAGATAGTGACGATGATCGTCCATTAGACAGCGGAGAGCGCTTTGCAATGGGAGAAAGGGAACGCACCCGTTCTCTTGCTCAGATCCTTGGCAGCGACTTTGGCTTGACAAGCACTGACACTGAGACAAACCGCTCAGGAGGGATCCAGCAGGACAGCAGTGATTCCCATGGCAACAGGATCCTGGATTACAGCAGCGATGAGTATGGCAAAGTGGTGGACAGTGCTGCAGAACCATTGCAGATCGGCCATCTCCACCGCCGCTCACTTCATCGTTATCGCAGTCCTGCCGAAATCAGTCCACGGCAAGACAACACAGAGGAGAGGGAGAAACTTCCAGAGCACAGACACCTGTATGCCTCCATGACCACTTTGACCTCAGGTAGATCCTTTAGGTCATACTTTTTTCTCACTACCTGAATAAAGCGACTGTGAAACCCTCCTGTGCACACCTCACCAATTGACCTTTCTCCCCTTTGAAGATCGGTTGTTTGGAACATGATCATTTGTTTACACTAGACTCGCTTCCTAATCTAAACTTGAAGAAGAATATTTGTACCTAGGGATCAGTTTTTGAGAATTATCTATATTTCTCTGCAGGCATTGCAGTGAATACGGCCGTACTCTGCTGCCTGGTGACCCTTTGCCATTCCTTAACAAGCATTTTCATGACCAGTCTTATTTTTTCCTTATTTGCCTCCCCATCAATGAACTTGTCCCATATCCAGCCAGTGACCTCATGTTTACCTACTTTCACAACCATGACACAAAAATCTGGAAGCAGAAAAACTGATAAAAAATGAAAATGGATCAACAGTTTGGTTTTGCATATCGTCATGTATTGCATGCTGTACACGAAGCTGACAATTTTTGTCTCTCGGCTGTTCTAGATTACCTCCCTTTAAGAAATCGCTGTTCATGGCGAAACAACTTACTGGCTCGTTGCTAACAATTTTGTTCAAGATGTTAGGAATCTCTTGATGAGTAGGTTCAAGAAGCCACAACTGACTATAAACACAACAGGGGGAGAGGAATGGGTGAGCAATAGGACCAAGGATGGTTTAGTCGTGCATGCTGATGGTCCAGCAAGGAAATCTTTGAGGAAAAGAAAAATTCTGTCCTTGGAAGAAAAGGTGAAAGTGATTTTTTTTTAAAGTGATCAAGGTGAGACTGCAATTTCAATTGCAGAAGTCTTAAATGTGGGAAAGACTCAAGTGGGAAGTAATCTTTTGCAAGTCGGAGAAGTACCCATGACTGAAAAAGAAGACCAGTATCCATAAAATCATACAAGAAACTAGACAAAGTCCTAGTTTAGATGCCCATTTTTGTGTTAATAATAATAATATAATGTTGCTTATAGCCCAGCCGACCGCAAAGGGCCACATCAGGGCTGTCACCATGTTAAAATCAACTCAAAAGTCAGTCATTCACACAATTCTTTAAAATACATCGAAAAACCATCCGAAAGTTTGTTAAAAATCTTTCCACTGTAAAATCTCAGATCCGATGAAAAATGTTAATCTCTTTCAAGAACTCAAAGATGGCATCAGGTGGGACATCTCTGAACAAGGTTTTCATGGAATCTGCCGTAAAATGTTTGTGTCTCACATCGTGCAAGTCCCAACACTCTAAAAGAATATGTTTCATTGTGAGTGGTACATGACATGGAATGCACCACGGAGCTTCTTCACTCTTTAAAAGGTACGAATGGGTAAAATACGAATGGCCGGTGTGCAGCCGGCACAGAACTGTTTCTTCTTTACGACCACCAGACGTAGATGAGAGGAACTCCTTAAGGTTTGGACGGATCTGAAAGAGTTTGTTATCCGTCTGTGTATTCCAATCCTCTTGCCAGAGGTCTCTAACATAATTGTTAATTTTGGGTTTCAGATCTGAGCAGGGGATATATATGTTGGACAATTTCTCTCTTGTGGCATTCTTGGCTAAACGATCAACCATTTCGTTCCCTCCGATGCCAACATGACCAGGAATCCAAGCCAGAATAATGTTGTAACCATCCGCTTTCAACTTGGTCAAAAGTTAAAAAAAGTGTAGAAGTTCTGGGTGCTGAAGGTTGCGGCCAGCTATGGCCTCCAACGCTGACAGTGAATCTGACAGAACCAGAAAGTCCCTCTTCTTAGATTGTGAGATTATCTTCAATGCCAGAACCAGAGCAGTAAGTTCAGCAGAATAGACAGAAGCATCTGGAGGTATATGTTCTAACAGTATCTGAGAAGGAGCCCCAGGGCAATAGGCTGCACAGGCCACTCCATCCTCAGACTTGGAACCGTCAGTGAAAATTTTCTGATAAGATGGTTTTGTTGATTCATGCTCACGTGAAGAGAAGCCATTCTGTCTGTGAGAGTGCCAATTACGTATGAGGGGGCTTCTAAACTAGGCTGTTGCACCCTGGGATTGCAAGTATGTGAAGTTTTTCAAGTGCCAGTATACAGACATAAATGGTGTTGCTTGGGACTGGTTTTCCTGTGTCTTAAGTCAATACTATTGTTCAAGTATGTAATGACCCCTCCCTTTTAAGACTTTATTGTGTGTTAAATTTTGAGGATACTGCTGAACTACAATTGGCTGATGAGAAAAAGTAACCAAATCCCAGAGTACAGACATTCACAAAGAAACAGCATATCAGGCTCTTCACCCATTTTGTCATTTGTCCTTGAGGCATAGGACAAATTTGTTTGATACATCCATACTGTCTTTATTTTGATACATCAGTTTCTTGGATCTTTTAAAGTGCATTTGCTTGTCAGGACTGTTAACAAAAAATATTCACACACACACACACACACACACACACACACACACACACACACACACACACACACACACACACACAGAGTCAGTCATGTCTATTGTTAGATTAACACATGATTGTACTGATACTTAAACAGAAAACTTATGGTAAACCGTGAGATATTTTCCTGTTTTTTTTTTTTTGAATTGGAGAGAAAGTTTCAGCTAATTAACATCTGAACCCCCCCCCCTCCCCCCCTCAACCTACCCCCATTCTCACTCTCCAGTTGCTTCCTTTCCTCCCTCAAACTCACTCCAGCTCTCTTTCCCTCTCTCTCTCTCTTTTTTCTCTTTCTCACACTCTCTCTCAACTCACCTCATGTCAGTCCCTACCATCTCCTTCCTTCTTGTGTAAGAATACTTATAGGTATCATAGAAGCATACACACAAACATGAACATATATACACACTTGCACGCACAAAGAAAATATACATACATATCCAAAGACACTTCCTCAAATTTGAACACAGATGCTTGCTCAACACATTCAATGTTAGCAGAGAAGGAGTGTGGTGGTGACTGTTGATGTTGTTTGTTGACCAATAACAGGTCAGAAAGATGTTGTTTGTTGACCAATGACAGGTCAAGAAGATGTTGTTTGTTGACCAGTGACAGGTCAGGAAGATGTTTGTTGACCAATGACAGGTCAGGAAGATGTTGTTTGTTGACCAATGACAGGTCAGGAAGACATTGCTGAGGAATCCTCCGGGGAATTTTCCCCACTGAAAGAGGTGTCTGTTCCTGAGACATCAGACCACGGAGCCAGCGAGGTGTCTGAACAAGACAGCCAACAGTCTCCACAGTCATGGCACCAGGTGAACTGCCCTTACTCTCTTCTCCCATGAATTCTTTTCTCTCTCTCTCTCTCTCTCTCTCTCTCTCTCTCTCTCTCTCTCTCTCTCCCCCCTCTCCCTCTCTCTCTCCCTCTCTCTCCCCCTCTCTCTCTCCCTCTGTCTATCTGTCTGTCTCTCTGCCCCTCTCTGTCTCTTTTTCTTTCTCTCTCTCTCTCTGTCTCTCTGTCTCTCTCTGTCTCTCTCTCTCTCTCTCTCTTCCCTATCTGTCTATCTATCTATCTATCTGTATATCTGTCTATCTATCTATCTGCCTTTCTATCTATGTATCTATCCGTATCTATCTGTCTGTCTGTCTATCTGTCTAATCATCTATCTATCTACCTCTTTCTTTCTCTATCTATCTATCTATCTGTCTGTCAGTCTGTCAGTATATCTATCTGTCTGTCTGTCTACCTCTCTCTCACTCTCTCTCTCACTCTTCTTCTCTCTCTCTCTCTCTCTCTCTCTCTCTCTCTCTCTCTCTCTCTCTCTATTTAGTGCCAAAAGGTGGGCACGAAAAGTGGACAAAAGGATGGAAAACTGAAGTTGCTCATTTATTCAATATAGGTATTACTAGCCAGTGTACCCGGCTTCGCTCGGGTATATCTGTACAATAGTTTTCTGGCCACCCCTCTCTCTCACCACTTAAAAGACAATACAATAAAATTCAGCTTGGGTTTGTTTCGTTTTTCCCATGCTGAACCAATTGCCCCAGCCTCCTCCTATCTACTTCACCCAATTTCGTCGGACGCCCACTCCCTTCTTGCCTCTCAATCTGTTTTCCCTCACAAATTTTTTTCGTAATACGATACACAGTCCATAGAGGGATGCCTGTACTTTGTGAACTTACTGATGCATTCTCAATTCCTTGATTGAAGTGCTCCAAAATGACAACTCTGTAGGGGCCACCATAACCTAGTGGATAAGGCGCTGGACTCATGATCCAAAGGTCGTGGTTTCGAATCCCGGCTTGGTCTTGGAAAGTTTAACGTGGAATGTTTCCAGCTAAAATGACCGTAGTTCACCCCGATGTCCACCCTGGCCCCGCAGGTGTCAGGCTAATGTGACGGACCAGCCATCTGCATATCCTTGATTTGGGCATGGACGTTAAATCCAACTCAAACATGACAACTCTGTGAAAAGATTGCATTTTCACGATGTATCATGTCTATTGGAGGGCCTCTGGGTAGACAACATTTCTGGTCTCCCTGTTTGGCGCAGCTATAGTCAGTGTTTCTGCGTTTCCAGTTCGTGATGCTGCAACGTAGAACATTCCATGTGTAAAACACGGAACGGTCAGGTCTGCCCCAAGGGATGAAAATGTCGGACCCTGGCTCTTGATGATTGTCAGAGCGAAAGCTGGTTTCGTGGGAAACTGAAGCCGTCAGAACTGGAATGGCAGGGGTGAGTCCATGGGTTCCAGAGGAATTCTGGGGAGCAGCACCGGTTAACCTTTGTGGGGGCCACATGATATTTTCGCTTCTACAACGTTCCTGTGCAGTCTGGTGAAGACACATCGGGTGCTATTGATCACCTTTGGCGGGTCCAGTGAGCGGAGAATGATAATAGGGACTCCAGATTTCAGCAACAGTTCATGTGGTGGAAGTCCAGAAATCTCAATGGAGTTCAGGAGTTCTTGTGGATAAAGGACTGCTTCATCATCATTCTTGGCCGTGTCAACAGATCTGTACAGAGTTTCCTCTCCAGGGAAGTCAGCTACGATTTTTTAACGGTCAATTTTAAGTTTCGGTTCATGTAAGTTGTATATCATTGTTCAGCATTGAAAACTACACCTGTATACCAAATTTCATCAAGAAAGGTCTAAATTTAGAAAATAACGGATCTTAACGGTTTTTAACGCTCAATTTTAAGTTTCCGTTCGTGTAAGTTGTATATCATTGTTCAGCGTGTAAAACTGCACCTGTATACCGAATTTCATCAGGAACGCTCTAAATTTATATAATAACGGTTTTTAACGGTCAATTTTTAAGTTTCCGTTCGTGTAAGTTGTATATCATTGTTCAGCGTGTAAAACTGCATCTGTATACCGAATTTCATCAAGAACGGTCTAAATTTATATAATAACGGTTTTTAACGGTCAATTTTAAGTTTCGGTTCATGTAAGTTGTATATCATTGTTCAGCATTGAAAACTACACCTGTATACCAAATTTCATCAAGAAAGGTCTAAATTTAGAAAATAACGCTTTTTAACGGTGATAAATAACGGTCATAAAAACTATCGAATGACCCAGTGTTATTCACAGTATGTCCTTCTAGACTCATGCCAAGTTTGGTGGCGATCCGAGGACTCCCTTTGCCGCCAACATCAGAAAAGATTGTATTTTTGATCGTTTTTAGGGGGGGTACGTGTTGTTAACGGTTTTTAACGGTCATAAATAACTGTCGTAAAAACTGTCCAATGACCCTATGTTACTCGGGAGATGTCCCTCTAGGTTCGATGTACCTGTGCAATGTCACAACGGCCATTTGATGAAAAGCAGAGGAAAAAGATGTCTTTGAAACCGTTATAACAGTTTTTTAACGGTTTTTAACGGTTTTATTTCTTTAAAGATTAGCCCAAAACCATCCTCGGGTCACAACAGACATACCTGCTAAATTTCAAGAAGATCGGGTTTTAAACAGTTTCTTTTATAGGGTTTGGTGTGTTTAACGGCTTTTAACTGTTATAAATAACGTTTTTTAACTGCCAAACAACGGTTCTAATTTTAGAGAAGTAGTCCTGTACCTGTGCAATGTCACAACGGCTATTTGAAGAAAAGCAGAGGAAAAAGGATGTCTTTGAAACCGTTATAACAGCTTTTTAACGATTTTTAACGGTTTTAATTTTTTAGAGATTAGCCCAAAACCATCCTCGGGTCACAACGGACGTACCTGCCAAATTTCATGACAATCGGTTGAGCCGTTTTTGAGTCTATAGCGTACACACACACACACACAGACAGAATTTGCCCTTTATATATTAGATTTCTGATACTATCCCATGTCATTATCATCATCCAAAATTGTAAGAAAAATGACTGGTGAGGCCTGTTTGACATATACCACCCTGTGATTCACAATACAGGTCCCTCTGAATGTTCGAAGAATTTCAAACATTCTTTTTATCATCTTAAACTGAAAGTAACTTTGCTTGTTAATGGTTCCATTTCAACGATGAATATGAACAGAAACATACATAAATCATTATTTGTGACCTGTTTTTACTTCAGTGATAAAGTTCTCCACTAAGACACAGTTTTGGTTAATCATGTTTATATGTATGAAAAGTCTGAAATGTCTGCTTTTCATTCTTTATAATAATATTATACACTATTTAGTATTCATGGCAATCAGGGAAAATTCCTAAAAAACTTAAGAGTAGGTTCATTATGTGGCAGTAATTAGCAACAATTGATTGCAGCAACAGAATTATCAAAATTGACGTACTTCTTAACTTCTGAGGTTTTCATTGATAGTTAACATATTTATATGTTTTGAATGGATATAGCTGCAAAACAAAGCACAATTTTCTTCAGTTTTGACCTCTTGAGGCCTGAATTGTCTGTGGCCACGTGTTGCTGGCTTTGTGTTTTGGTTGTGTGTCTAACCAAAGGGGATCAGCTATATATGCCCTTGCAGCTTAGTTGTGTTTTGTGTATATTGCAGCTTAGTTGTGTTTTGTGTATCTGTTGGTTTTCTCAGCAGCAGTTTGAATTTTAAACTTTTATTTGTTGAAGAATAGAAAGAAATAACCTAGGGACATTAGAAAACGAGTGTCCTATCCTGTCATGTTTGCATGAAGTGCAGCTGCTGCCATGTGGTTTGAAATGTGGCAAGTGTTGCATACCTTCTTGATTACTTTATTCTTTTCTTCTCTTTTCTCCTACAGTACTGCCTTAGTATCCTGCTTCTAGCTCTCATCTGACTTGTTTTCTATTTCTTTGAGAATTTGATTGATTTCCTTACTTAGACCTAACTATGCGACACATGAGGCAGTAAAGGCGCTTCACTGTGTGTGGTCTCCAGCCTGTGTTACAGTGTTGCTCCAACTTCAACTGTCCAATTCATTCTTTGATTAATCTTCTAATTCATGAAACTCGCTGAAGGGGCTATGCATTCACTGAAGTAGCCATTGTGGAATTCAGTCTGATTTACAGCTTACTGCTTTCGGTTTCCTTTTTTATTTTTTTATTTTTTTTTGCAGTGAATGGAGATAGTGCCAGCATCATAAAAAGGTGTAAGTTGACCGGTGGATCACAAAAGAATGAAAAGTAAAGAAAGCATGCAATATGTCGAAAAAAGGTTTGGATCATAATCAGAGGTTATGGCTCAAAACATCTGGTGATTTCTTTCTTATGGATCACTTTTTCCACCTAATGTGTGCTTTCTTTACTTTTCAGTGCCAGCATCCCCAAATAGCCCCAACACTTCTAAGGACTATGGCGGAGAATCCTGACTAACTTGCCAAACAAAGTCTGCACGTGATGGGAAATTACTGCACACATATTCCAGGTTCATCCTGGTACAAAATCTGGTGGTACTGGAAGCAGATTCCAGATACTCCTGGCATTAATGCTAGAGATCGGTTATTGATCAGAGTAAGAGAAAATTTGTTCAGTGGAGGTCAGAGCAATGTGGACAAGAACTGGTACAGAAAGTTTAGCCCTCTGGAAGAAGAAGACATTACATAGGGTTGTTATTGGATGATCCACTGTACTTAGTATGGAAGACTAAAGTGGTCGAGTAGCCTTTCTAACCCCCAATTTTGTTTTGTACAGGAACACCACATCACTATTCTTCCAAGGTCTGATGAGGCAGCATCAGAGCAGACGGAGGAGACTGCGAGTAAAACAGAGCAGGAGGAAGAATCAGAGGATGCCCCCTCCCCCGCTCAAGCCTTGGAGTATGAAGGTGATACTCCCAAAACTCCACAGAGCAGAGGACATGAATTCCCGGATGAAGAAGAGGATAATGATGAAGAGGATGAGGAGACTGAGGATGATGAAGAAGAGGTTGCCGAGGACGAAAACGGGGAAGAGAAGAGGACGTTTATAACAGAATATGGGATGATGGATTCAAAGAGCAAAGCTTCAGCTGGCAAGCAGCGAGTGACAATCAAGTCTCCCAGGAAGGAGGTTCAGGAAGAAAAAAATGGTGAGTTGTACCATGAGAAGTTCACAGATACAAGAAGAAAAAGAGATTTACACATACACTGTAATTGGGTTTTCCCTCTTTGTTTTAATTCATTTCCATTTTGCTCCATATGAGAATGATATCAAAGGCAGTAACATGGCAGAGTTGATAAACATGAATATCATGAATTTAGGAGTTCACGTCACTTAAAGGCAGCGTAGATGCATAAATGTAGCAGAAAATCACTTATGAAGTAACATTTCCTTTGTATATACGACTGAACAAATCAAATGTGATGATAGTAACAAAAAAGAACCATATCATTTTCAGTATTAGGGTGCTTTTGATTTTAATCATGCATATTGAAAATGCCTTTTTTTTTTAACCCGTTCGCTGCTTGAAGCTGCTTGAAAATGTTACAAACAAAGGCTTTCCCAGTGCCAGGGAAATCTAATGATTTGGGGGTAATAATTAACAAAAAATTCTAGCTCAGAAACTACAAAAGATATAACAATGAAATATATATGATTTTTGAAGGAAATTGAATGAAGATTTTGAATCTGGGCTTCTTTTGTTTTAATTTTGATAATAAAAAAGTATTTAGACAATAAGATTTGGATAGATTTTTTTGCACGATCAAAAGCATATGTATTTACCACTACATCTTCACATCCAAACAAGAACACAAAGCAAAAAAGTTGAAAATAAAGTTTGTATTGTCACACTACACCTGTAAATGAAAGTAAAACAGTTTAGAAGTCTATCAAGACGCTCACACTCTATGCAGACAGGTCAGTCCACGACCACGCCCCCCTCTCCCCACCACGCCCCCTTGCTGGACTTCAACCCTCTCTTTCACTGCTCCTCTTCCCCTACCTTTCCCTCTGCCCTGTGCCGCGCCGCGAGCAGGCCGCGCTCCCCTCTCACGCTGACTACCACGTCACTGACCACTGGCACGCAGTGCAGAGTACACACTAGGCGAGCTCGTTCGACGCTGGCAAACCAGTCAGCTGAACACACATTGAGGTCACACAGCCCGACACAATAACTGACGAATACGGTTGGCAATTCCATCACTATCATCATCTCACCTTCATGCTCGAGTGAGTCGTTGAATAAAAGATTATTGTCTTTGTCAAAAATCATTAGCAGAGCCTGCTCAGCTGTGTAAATACGTTGATTTGGTCGCTGTGCTTGTCGAAGGTTGCGCCGCCATCTTTGCAAGCGAGACGAAGTGCTGGCTGGTCATCCAGTCAGTGATGAGAATAAATGGGCTTTCCCCTCACGTGTGGTCATTTACATATCATTTTAATACTACAGACATATAAGGCTTACTACGCACACTCTATTTAAGTCCGTTGATAGAAATAGTAACGAATGAAAATTCAAGAAAAATGCATGACGTCAGTGGACGGCCCATAGGCACTGGGAAAGCATTTTTAATGTGGCGTCAGCTGACGGCTTAAAGGCACTCTACGGGTTAAATACAGTATCTTACATTTCTCAGACAGGAACTTATTTTTACACAATGTGACATCTTGAAAACCCTAAGTTACAAACACACACGCAGACACACACACACACACACACACACACACACACACACACACACACACACACACACACACACACACATCGCACACACAACACACACACACACACACACACACACACACACACACACACACACACACACATGCACGCACACACGCACATACTCACACACACACACACACACACACACACACATACACACACACACACACACACACACACATACACACACACACTCATTCAAATGCACTCTAAGACATGACATGCTTATACCTGTCTTAGTCTGTTCTGTCACAATCCCTTAAGTGCCACCTCACCAGCGCTTCTCTGCTTTATAGTGAATCCTTTATCTGCCAAATCATAGAAACAGATATGAGTGAGTAGTTTCAAAATACTCCATGTCATAAATGCCAGTAATGATAATGTTATACTTGCAGAGGAGGTTTCTGAAGACCTGGGAGCAGCCTACTGGCAGTCGGAACACCACAGGTTCGAGTACAGCAACTTCTCTGAATTGTTCGGCGATGTGGACCCCTTGTCCTACCACAAAATGGGCCTGGCTGTACCTGGTTCCTTCCTGAAGAGAAGTAAGACACTTGTCATCTCCAATACAGAATACTTTGGAAGGGATGTAAGAGGATGGAGTTGTTAATAATTAACTGTCTTTATCAAGTAGTCTATGTGCATGCAAGTTGCGTAAATATAACACCGGCAGCAAGGCTGTGTGAGCATGGAGAAGCTTAATGCATGTTTCTTCCTCGGTCACTGCACAGACCTGGAATGTTAGAAAAGTTCTGTGAAATTGGAATTTGAAAGCATGAGAAGCTGTTCAGTCAAGGTTTACTGATCGACATGGCAAGTCCTGCAATGGGAGTTGTGTAAATGACACCAACAGCAAGGCAGTATTTGCATGGAGAAAATTCATGTTTTATCATGGGTCTCTCAACTGACCTGGAACATTAGAAATGCCCAAGAAAATGGAATTTTGACAGTACAGGAAACTCTTTGGTTGTGATTTACTGATTAGTTTGTCAAGTAGTCTATGGAGGAAGTTGATTTCCTGTTGAAATTTTTCTTCTTTTATGTTTTGTTTTTGTTTTAGCCACAGACGCCTAATGTTTCTGAGGACAAAAAAGATTGAATAGTAGTACTCAGGAAAGTCTTGAGAAAATGACAGAGATGTTTATTTGCAGGTGAATCTGACTTCACTGATCTTCCATGGAAGACGGTCCTGACAGCAAAGGATATCAAAGACATCCATGTACGTTTCACTAGTGAAAAGCTTTATTTTGAAATATTAGTTCACTTTTTTGTGTTTATTTTCACATATCACATTTTCAAGCTCAATGAACCATTGTCTTTTCATTGTGTTATCCATGTTCTTGTTCAATTCTTTTTTAATCTTTCTCTCTGAATGCATTAATGAATAAGATAATGAATGAATGAATGACACAGGATATTGTCCATGACTAGAACGTTTGTGTGTTTTTTTCTTTCATTTTTGTTTTTTCTTTCTTTTGTTTGTTTCTTTGTTTATTTGTTCTAAAGCTTATTGTTTTGCTTCTCTTATGTTGCATGATTTTTCTTTTCATCAGACTGAAAGGGTCAAGCAACTTAGTACAATAAGATATAAGACGATACAGTACAATGTACTACAATAGCAAGCAATGCAATGAAGTACAGTGTAGTGCAGTCCAACATAATGCAAGGAATTTTCCTACTAAAAGTTTTTAAAAAGACTTGCCTGTCCAAGTAAGTGCCATCATCCTAATCGATGAGAAAACATTGCTGTAGTCAGTCAGGATGCCTGTAAAAACTTTGGGAGGGAGGGGAGCTAAATCTTACCCTCAGTATTGCCTCAGTAATACTCAAACTTGCAGAATGACCGTCTTTCGATTACATGTCAATTCAGCTCAGCGAGTTGTTTGTCAGTTTCTGTACCTTTGTCCTGATAGGTGAGGAGTGGGAGGGAGTCTTAATGTTTGGATATGTAAGTATATCTAAAAACTACTTGGATTAGGAATATTTGTTTTTCTCACACTTAGTAGTCTAAACAAGTGCCTGAGTAATGAAAATGTGGAGGGTAATTGAACGCTCTCACATCTGAATTGGTAGCCCAGTCCAACACACCAAGACAAATCTTTCAGCCAGGGTTCCCAAACCAGAAGGCTGTCAGAAAGAAAAAGGCTATCTGAATCTTGACGCAGTATTACTGAAATGTAATTCTCTCACCCCTGCCCAATGGAAATGTCCTGAGGTGTAAAGGATTTAGCCCCAGTCTCTGTTAAGTAAGCATGCATGTGTCATTATGTTTCAGTACTCTTGATATAATGATGTATAACACTTCTTGCGCCTCTTTCCTCTATGGTCTCTGTTTGTTTTGTTGTTGTTTTCTTGTACATGGATTAGGAAAGAAAAGAGACCAGTACCCAAGGGTGCCAGTACTTTAGAGAGTGTGTTACTCACTTTAGAGGGTGTTTTGTGTTCTGAGGAATGACAAAAGCCCCTAATCTAGAACTGTCAGATATTCTGCCAGATCTCTCAAACAAAACCATCCAGCCATACAACATCAGCATCTGCAATATTCCACCATGATGCAGAACTAGCAGACAGAGTCTGGATCTCACATACCCTTATATGCACTAGGAATGTGTGGGGGAGGGGAAAGCGGTGCTGGCCATAGGCCCAAGCTTGCCAGATCACCTGCAGATCGATTAGCTTACGGTCTTAGGTCTGACTGCGGCATTCCTAATGCTACAACTCCGTGAGGGCCCCACTCTGTCTCCTAAGTGAATATTAAATGCTGTGACAGGACAGTAACCTGTTCTGTCTTTGAACATGTTGGTCTGAGGAGAGACAACGAAGGACCCAGCGGAGGCAGGGTTAGCTTCAAGGGTGGCTGTTTTGGGATTGTGGTTCTCCAAGTTGGGCAGAGAATAAGAATTACTGAACCGAAAGTTGCTGGGTTTTTTTTCCAAAAGATGAAGCGTGGCTCTCACTACTTTCTTTCTTTCTTGCTTTTTAAAAAAAATCTTAACATGCTGGCACTAAAGGCAGCAAAAGGCAAGTCTTGAAGGTCTAGCTCTCAGGGAGCAGTCAGTCAAAGGGCTCAAAGTCATAATGTCCAGATATTCCAGAACCAGAGGGAGACTCCACTTGGGGCACTGCATGATTGATGTTTTCTAATAAAGAAGTTAAAAACTAACTCTGTTAGGGATGGATCATGACTTATGTCAAGGGTTTTCCCTGTAACACTAAAAGTCTTAGCAATGGCAGACTGATACATTTAATGGTACAGAGTTTATGGAGGTTGTCATACAAGTCTTCCACAAAGTGAGCAATGTCTTTGATCTCTGCAACTTCTGGTAAGAGACCAGATAATTTGCACCATTTAGAAACATTCTCCACTTGTTGTGGAGGACCTATATGATGGATTGTCTTTGTCTAGCAGTCACATTCACCATCTTTTGTTTTCTACAGCTGTGCCAAAGTTGCTTAGGTCTAGTGTTTGGACACATAGACATGAGAACAATACAGTATAACACAATGCAATGTCATTCAATGCACTGCAGTACTACACAGTGCAAAGCAGTAGAATACAATCGACTGCAATATATTTCAACACAGTACAGGGCTATAAATTTCATTGCAGTACAGTGTAAAGCAGTGTTGTACAATTTACTGAAGTACAGTTCATTTTGGTGTACTATTGTTCAATACTGTGCAAACCAGAACAATGCAGTGGAACATAATGCCTGCAATGCAGCATAAAACAGTACAGTGCAATGCAGTGCAAGGCATTATGGTATAATACAATGCATGAAAATGCAATGCAGAAAAATGCAATCCAGTACAGTACAATTTAATGCAATGCAATGCAATATTGTGTAATACAAGGTAACTTAGTGTAATAAAACACATTGCAGCGCAACATGATACAGAGAGATACAGCATCATGCAATAAAACACAACACAGTAAATGTAATAGACACAACACAGTAAATGTAATAGACACAACACAGTAAATGTAATAGACACAACACAGTAAATGTAATAGACACAACACAGTAAATGTAATAGACACAACAAGTAAATGTATAAACACAACACAGTAAATGTAATAGACACAACACAGTAAATGTAATAGCACAACACAGTAAATTTAATAGACACAACACAGTAAATGTAATAAACACAACACAGTAAATGTAATGAACACAACACAGTAAATGTAATAAACACACAAGGTGAAACTCCTGTCACAGAGAGAAGCTCTGGACAAGCTGGCACTGAAGGTTCACAACATGATACAGAGAGATACAGCATCATGCAATAAAACACAACACAGTAAATGTAATAAACACATTGCAGCGCAACATGATACAGAGAGATACAGCATCATGCAATAAAACACAACACAGTAAATGTAATAAACACAACACAGTAAATGTAATAAACACAACACAGTAAATGTAATAAACACAACACAGTAAATGTAATAAACACACCACAGTAAATCTAATAAACACAACACAGTAAATGCAATAAACACAACACAGTAAATGCAATAAACACAACACAGTAAATGCAATAAACACAACACAGTAAATGTAATAAACACAACACAGTAAATGTAATAAACACACAAGGTGAAACTCCTGTCACAGAGAGAAGCTCTGGACAAGCTGGCACTGAAGGTTCACAACATGCAAGACAAGATCTACAATGCCGCATGTTGTCTGTTAGACGCCGACCTACTCCTGTGGATGGTCCACCGAAGCCAGCTTCCTTCAGAACATTGACAGTTGGTTTCTGTGTGTGTCTGTGTCAATGTCTGTGTGTAAGAATATGCATGCATAGAGAGGTGTGTGTGTGTGTGTGTGCGTGTGCGTGCATGCGTGTGTGTGTGTGTGTGTGTATGTGTGTGTGTGTGTGTGTGTGTGTGTGTGTGTGTGTGTGTGCAGTTTTTCTTTTCTCATACTTACCTGTCCAAACAAACTCCCTGTCCTTACTTGGCTGGAACATATGAACGTGAAATGGGGAGAGAAGGGAACTAACTGTGCCTCCTAAAGCCAGGCAGAACTGCCAAAATGTATCACCTTGACATACAAGTCATATCTGTTTGTAAGCTGTAAGCTTGGTTTGCTTCCATTTCTCAGGCAAGGAACACGCCTCTTGCTTTTCTTTCTGTTTTCTGACTTCCACTTTTTAGCAGCAATGGAAACCTGCAATTGACCATTCAAATCTTCTTTTATTTTGGAAGTGCAGACTTTTGTTTGCTTTTCCTTTACAAGGAAGAATTTCAGCAAAACACCTCTAGAAAGTATAAAGTATAGCAGCTGCTCTACAGCAGTTAACTCTGACTTACATCATGATGTCTATTGCAGCTTAACTGACTCCCATGTCTGCCACTCATGCCCTAAGTGTTGATCTCATC
>CM065715.1:59566646-59576646 GCA_033310375.1 Conus canariensis | reverse complement strand
AAAAGTAAACATCATTTTCACTTTGTCCACAAACAAATGTTACCCAGAAGAAGTGACTGCAAATGTAGAAATCATTTCCACTTTGTCCACAAATAAATGTTTAAAACAGAATCGAAACAGAAGCACAGACAAAAGAATGATTTAGGGGCGCTTTAGAGGTGTATAATGGCTGAAACGCAAGCTCAGCTGGCATTCTTTGAGCTATCCGCTGGCAGAGTGATAGCACTAACTGAAGCCAATGTGTATGCGGTGCATTTAAACGTGAGATTATTTTCAAAAACAATTGTGTTTGCACACTTTAAATAGATAGCTTTTGAACAGACATGCTGACAGGTTGAACTGTCTGGTCAACTGCAGAGTCTGAACAAGGAGTTCCCAAGGTTTGCCAGTTGCTTTGCGGAGCCGGATCCAGACCAGCGGTCCCCTGCAGAACGCATCGTCGACCAGCGTAACCTGATGGAAGAGACCAAGCTGGTTCTGTACCGCCAGAAACCCAAACCAGAAACACCTGGTCCCAGCTCCATGGAGCGACGGTTCCGCAAGATGATTGAAAGAGACACCTCTCAGAGTCAGAAATCTTCAGGGTATGTATTATTTGAGAGTATTTCTCTCTTTCTGTTTTCTTTTTAGATTAGTCTGACAAACCTATCTCCAGAAAAAAAAAATGTACAAAATTATGTCAGTGTGCACACATACACAACACACACACATAGGCACGCGCACACACACACACACACACACACACACACACACACACACACACACACACACACACACTCACACATCAACACATGCACACAACACACACACCACACACACACACAACACACTCACACATATACAAACACATGCACACATACACACACACACAACACACACACACACAAGCACACACACACACACACACACACACACACACACACACACACACACACACACACACACACATGTATGCACTCACAAACATGCATACACACATGCACCCATGTGCTGGTTTATATAATTTGACCATGTTGATATTGAGAATACATTTCATGAACACAAATCTTTATAAGAAGAAAGATTTATGATGGTGAAATGTATTCTTATTTCAGGATATGATTTTTTAAATTTTTGCTTGTACAGAAAGAAACTTCAGTCAAGGTTCAAGATGGCAGCTGCTGTTTCTGCTATACAAGCATGTAAGTGAAATTTACAGCATCAAGATGTCAGGAGACATACTCACATGTACATTCATACACAAATTCTTATAGATGAACATTCCACACACACACACACACACACACACATCACACACACACACACACACACACACACACACACACACACAAACATACACACACATATACTCACACAGACACACACACACACACACACACACACACACACACACACACACACACACACACACACACACATATGATGGCACTCGTGTATACATGCATACATAATATCGCATACATGTGCACATGCACACACACACACAAAACACACACACCACACACACACACAAACACACTCACATTCACTTACACCTACACACACACACACACACACACACACACACACACACACACACACACACACACACACACACACACACACAAACTGCATTCAATATTAAGGGTGGCGAGTGTCTTGAGTACCATCCGTGTTGTAAAGGTGCAAAGTGGGCCCCTCAAACAGTCATTCTACACACTGTGATACAGTCATTCTACACACTGTGAACGTATTCATCCTCTCACATTATGACTATTTTTGTTGATAGCGTGTAAAAAAAAGCATTTGTAATTTTCAGAATTAGATAACGCTGGCCGTGCCTTCATAAGGAAAGATTTTGTTTTGCCATTTGATTGTTTGTATTCGGCACTGAACTTTTTCACAGCCAGTTGTGAAATACCTTTTTTTTTGGTCTAAGGTGATTTTTTTCTTGAGCATTATTGAAAAATAATGGTGTCCATATCATTGAACATTCAAACAAAAGTAAGAGAGCATGACAGCAATAACTTATGATTTGCTCTCACACGTTATAATACAAGTATGATAAACCCAGAATTACTGCACAAAGTGACACATATGTTGTGTTGCACAATGTTGCATTACATGTATCAAGAAAGAGGTTCTTTAACCTCCATTCACCCATATAAGAGAGGAAGGACTTCCCCATCCTCGTTCTTGTTATGACCTTATTTTATGTCCGATCTTGTAACTAGAGCATGAAGTACAAAGAAGAAAAATCCCCAAAAGCAAATTAACCGATCAAACAAACAAATGCCAACTAATCAAACAAACAGAAATTGGGGATATCCTTCACAGTTGTTGTTTTTTTTGTACAGTGTAATGAAAAATGCCTCAAACTGTTGTCACTGAATAGTGTGTGTGTGTGTGTGTGTGTGTGTGTGTGTGTGTGTGTGTGTGTGTGTGTGTGTTGTTTGATCATGTGCATTATGTGTGTATGGTGGTGTATATGTGTACATACAGATGTAAGAATCTTGATGTATTGAATGATAGTCAATGTGTACATGTGAGAGTGAGCACTACACTGAACATTTCAGCCATTGGGACATGGAAACAGATCAAGCCCAGGTCAAGAGGCAAGGAGTACCAAGGCCTGAGATGGGAAAGAGTAAAGGTAAGTCATTTCTTTTTGCTTCATGATGCTATGTGTTGGCCCCGAACTCAAAGCTTTATTTTCCCATACTTGCATGTTCAAATGAATGCTGTGTTTATTTTAAAGAAAGCAAGGGGATTCTCCACGATCTAGTGTGCTGAAACATGTGCCTTGCTCTCTATCCACAAGGACACAAAAGACGTAAGACACTTTTATATATTTACCATACATACAGAATATTAAGGACAATTGTTTCCCACTGTGTATAAAAGTTTTAAAAAGAATAAAGTACAAGAATAACATTGTCATGCCTCCGCCATTCAAGGATTCCTGACCTGAATTGAAAATGATAAAATCTGTGCTGCTCTCTGTCTTTTTTCTCTCTCTGTCTCTGTCTGTCTTCTCTCTCTCTCTCTGTGTCTCTCTCTCTCTCTCTGTGTGTCTCTCTCTCTCTTCACCACACACACATTCCATAATAAATCCACTTTATATGTACACTAATATACAATGACAAAAAGTCTGTTAATCCAACATTATTACAAGGCCTGTTGCGTTGAAATGATAATGATAACGGGTGAGCCCTGTTAACCGCTAATGCTGAAATGCTTTTTTGAAATGGGACAAAACAAGTGATTTTTCTCTCTCAATAACAACAGATATACAGACTACCATGCGTCATGATTAACAGTGATACTACTGCCGTATCCCTTGCAAGTTTCTGGAGGATTTTACTCCAAAATGATGGTGGTATAGTATTAGAAAATGTCTGACTTCGTGTCAACATGGGCTAAACCTCAAGCCAGAAATGTAAGCAATGGCAAGTGACAGATTCACAGTCAGGTTCAGGTACATCTGACACATCTTCATCAAATCAGTAAATGCACAAGTGCCAGAACTGTGACCAAGAAGCAGAAGACTGTTAATTCTAAAAGCACGCCTGATTCAGACAAAGAAAGTCTGTTAAAGTTTTGTACAAACTGAGAGAATAACTCAGTATGGAGCACAAAGGAGATAGCAATGGGCAATCCAACTCACACACACCCCTCCACCCCCCGCCCCCCCCCCCCCCCCACCACACACACACACACACACACACACACACACACACACACACACACACACACACACACACAGAGGCACATTTGTGATTTGACTTCAACGTGGTGACAGCCCTGATATGGCCCTTGGCAGTCAGCTGGGCTGTAAGCAACATTACCTTATCTTACTAGGTACATCCAAACACAGAACCTCACACTCACATGCTTAATTCTTTCCCCTCATCTTCACCTCCACTCCCACCCCACCCCATCCTTTTTTTCTCCCTCCACTGAACCTGTGTCCTATTGAGTTTGATTTGTACTTAGCCCTCTTTCACTTGTCACCCCAAGCTTGCCCCTTTCTTGATTTTTTCCACTTTAAATACTACTATTTTTCCTTTCTATATCACCATTGACAAAGACCTTATGGCTTGAAACGTCAGGTGATTTCCTTCTTAAAGATCACTTTTTCCACCTAATGTGTGTTTTCTTTATTTTTGAAGTATCAGTACTAAATAGCAGACGCTGTTTACTTCATACTACAGTATGGTCTCAAAGCAGTCGACTTTTAGCATATAGACAAGTCGTACCCACTTTCCTGGCATGTGTTGCTTCACTCCCTGTATGGCCACCACAGTCGACTGGACCACAGACTACATGACTTGACAGTGCTGTCCCAATTTTATGTCTGTCTCTGTTACCCAGGTCACAACAGAATATGAATACTGACAGGAAATAAAGAAAAGTTCTTGTCAGAGTCTTCCTTTTTGGCAAGCTGCTTCGGGTGGGCTGGGAAATGGTCTGTGGTCAAAATGACCTGCATATCTTTTGTGGACTGCTGGGGCTTGTACTGCCATGATCCAGCTTTGATAGGGCATTGCATTGGGAGCCAGGCAGTGCCGTGTGACAGGAATGTTGTTGAGAAGACCTGGAAGATGGGACAGCTACACAATGACTGTTTTGACTGTTAATGCAGAGCGTAAGATCAGCAGGAAATTGAAAGCATAATTCTCTGTTTCAGACCATTGTTCACCAGAACCTAAATTCAGGCAGAGTGGAAGAAAGAATTGATGCTGCAAAGGTATGTTTGTATGTAATTTCCTTTCTTTTTTAATACGTGACAGCAGGTTGAATTTTCATGTCATATATCTGTTCTTGATAGATTGTTAATGTTCTTTCTTTCTTGCCTTCTATATTTAACAAAAATGAGCTTGTAATGTCAGAGAAAACTTTTTTTTGGGTATTTTTTTTAGTTCTAATGAGCATGTACAGAATATAGTAATTAATATGTAAAGTATGTTCTCTGTGTGTGTGTGTGTGTGTGTGTGTGCATGCGTGCGTGTGTGTGTGTGTGTGTGTGTGTGTGTGTGTGTGTGTGTGTGTGTGTGTGTGTGTGTGTGGTGCATGCGTGCGTGCATGCTGTGCGTGCGTGTGTGCGTGCGTGAGTGAGTGAGTGAGTGTGATGTCTCTGTTATTTTCTGTACAGATCCACAGTCTTTGTTGGATCTTCTTCAGATTTGGTGTTGCAGCTTCTTAGAATACTGGACACATCAAGAGGGAATCACTTTTGCACTAGACAGTTGCGTTAGTTGCATTTTCCAGACAACAAAAAATGTGACTGTACAACGACTTGAAGTAATGTCAGGATTCAAACAGGAGCTTGAAGAAAGGGGATAAGAGGGAGACCAGGAAGAGAGAGGAGAGGTGGACAGAATAAGAGAGAGGGGAGGAGGAGGGGAAAGGGGGGAGGGATGACATGTTCTAGTGGGGAGGAGGAAGGGATGGACAGGAGGAAGTGGAAGAGGGGTGATGGGGGCAAGGGAGGAGGGGGACGAAAAAGGGGGAGGAGGGGGAACTGGTGACTTGGGAAAGGGGGGGGGGGGGGGGGGCGAAGAGAGGAGAGACTACATTGGGCAATATTGCAATGAAAAACAGAAAATGGCAGCAACTAAAGCAATCAGATATATTTTGTTCCTAAAATGCTGTCAGCAGACAGTACTTTCAGCTGTTATGACAAGAATTACAAGATCGACTCTTGACTTAATACAGTCTTAAAATGAATTCTTGATTCACCATAGAGTGTTTTTATCTGTACTTACAGCAACTGGGTCTGCTGAGATGTGGCGACACAATGGTGTTTTACGCTTTGAAGGAAAGACTGCACAGAGACAGTGATCAGCGTGTGCGATATGAAGCCACCAAAGCTCTCATTCTGATCGGTGAGAAATGTGTCATGGTTACGTACTGTATGTGTGTGCGTGTGTGTGGTGTGTGTGTGTGTGTGTGTGTGTGTGTTTCTAATGGCTCTGAAAGTTTCTTTTTGTTTCCCAAGAAATGTTAAAAGATGATGGTAAGATCATATCTGAAAGGAACGACAATGACTCACTGCAGGGATGAGAAGTAACATTGATTTGTAGGTTTTGGTTCTTGCCTTTTGCCATGTCATACCGTGACACTTACTATTGCTCATTTTATGGTCATAGTTCATGCCTTAGAGGTTGGACCAAGGGGGTTGGTAGGCCGATCAGCCTATAATCTCATAAAACAGGTCTCGCTTTCTGGTAAGTATAGGAGCAGAATCATAAAGGCAATGGCAGAAGCAGCTGAAAAGAGTTCCAGCTAGATCTGGTCCAGGAGGACCAAAAGTAAACTTCATGAGGCCTGAATTTCCCATCTTTGAACAGATGTCTTTTAGCAATGTGGGTAAGACATCCATCAAATAAAGGCACACCTTTAAGGTAGGAAAGGCAGGTTTTAATCCTGGCAGTACCAAAAGTATTTCAGACAGCAGGAGGGCATTTGAGAGCCATGATCTGGATGTGACCTGGCCCCTTAGAGTGTAAGGAATTCAAGGCTGTCTTGCTTTCCTTGAGAGTTTCTTTTAAGTGACAAATGGCTTGAATTGTGAATGATGGGAAGTGCAGTGTTATTTTCAGGACATTTCTGAGGATGAATGAGAGAAACTGCAGTGTTGTTTTTCAGATTGTTTCTCAAGATGAATGAGGAGAGCTGTAATGTTATTTTATAGAGTGTTTGTATGAATGAGAAGATCTACTGTGGTGTCTTAGAGTGGTGGTCAAGGTGACTGAAGGGAGCTGTGCTGTTACTTTGCAGGTTGCTGGGAGGATGAAGTGCTGAGAATGGTGCTGAAGTACCTGGTTTTGGGAAACACAGAGATACGCAGTGACCTGATCGGCACTTTGATTGAGGGCAAGAACGTTATGTATGTGGACAAGGTGGGCAAGCAAATGGATTGAGAAAGATGCAGACAGGGCTAATTTATTTAGAGTGTATGGGTGACTTAAACACGAATAGACTTCTAATTTTTGCGGATCAATTTAGAAAGTTTTGAACCTACTGTCATGACTTTCAAGATGGCCGACTTTTGTTTGTGGCTTCAGTCCCATGCAGCTAAACAGAGACCAGAACACCTGATTCCATGCCCATGCTGGCTGCTGAAGATGACATCAGTTGTAGCTGCCACTTTGAATTAATGTCTCACAGGACTGAGTGGGCTCCTATAACCAGCTGAGTTATGAAGAACTTGATGACTGCTTCAAAGCTGGTCTTAAAGAAAGAATAGAATTATTCTCATAATAGCATACATTTGATATCTAACAGCAATAAAGTTAAGGGCAGTTCATAAGTAGCTGCTTTCAGTTGTATGAGTCTTTTTAAGTTTGCATGTGTGCTTTGATACCAGTGTTTGTTTGTCTGGAATTTCAGTATTATAGGCACTTTCATCTGCTGTATTTTACATGTGCCAGAATAGTTAGATAGTTTTTAAAAGAGCTTGTAGCACACTGCTTTTAGGATCTGTTAAACCGGTCAGTGCCCCAAGTGGATCCTATTGGTAGTTCTGGAGTATTTAGCCACCAGGGACTGTGAGGTTCTCATCAGCTGCTCCATCAAGAACCTTACCCTGTAGCATGAGGAAGGTTCATGCCTTCTCCAAGATCCAGGGTACCTGAAGTGACATGATGATGGCTCAGTCACACTTTCCACATGCCCTTCATTTCTGGCCAGAAACAACAAGCCCAAAGAGCAGCTCTTGACAATACCAATAACACACACGCGCACACACACACGCACGCACGCATGCATGCACACACACACACATGCATGCATGCACAGACTAGCACATACATACACACATGCATGCACAAACTAGCACATACATACACACATGCATGCATGCACTCACACACACTCACACACACACACACACACACTCTCTCTCCCTCCCTCTCTCTCTCTCTCTGTCATGTGTACAAGCACACACACATGCATGCATGCATGCACTCACACACACACACACACACACACACACACACGCACACGCACACATACACATCACCACTACCAACAACACACCGAAAACAAGGCAACAACTATCTGTCTACACAAGGCATTCAGTATTCCAGTCAATAAGATAATGGCTGTGTAGGGCATGTTCTTAAAATGATGTCAAGCAGCTGGATTTTCAGGGAAGATTATATTGAATTTGTTGGTGAGTATGATCAATATGAATAATATGATCTAGTCCTTGACTAACAACATGAGGTTTAGGGGTGGAAATTATGCGAGCTAAAAGGTGAAGACAGAGCTGTCCAGATTTCCAGATCAACGCAGACAGGCAAACCTGCTAGTGCCTGAACCCTTTCCCTGCATATATGTAGAAGATTGATGTCATGTTAAAGATCCTGTTATTGATGTTAATAGTCAGTGGATTATGAAAGTGTGACAATATTCTGCATGCCTCAGAAGGCGTGGAGGAAAAAGCCCCCAACCAAACCACATGGAAATGCCACCCCCCCCCCCCTCCCCCTCCCCCCAACCCATGGAAATGCCGTAAAATGGTGCTGTTTCAGTCCATTCCCACTTTCCTGGAACTGGTCAAAGTGTTGAGTCACTTCTGCCGGAACCCTGACCCTGAAGACCAGATCGCCTTCAACTCTGCTGTGCTGCTGGGGCGCCTGTGTGTGAGGGATGCCAGCGCTGAAGCCCGCCTGATGAAATCCCTGAAGGACTCCACCGACACCCACATCCTGGCCAAGGTAATCTTCTCAGTCCACTGTGCTGCTTCTACTGCCCCCTTTTTCTTCCTCTTGTCTGTTTGTTTTATTTGAGAAATTATCATCCAAGGTTTTTTGTTGTTCTTTCCCTGTTGTTGCAGATGTTTAGTGTTTATTGGTTACATTTACTTCATGGCATGATATACTGATCTTGTTTGCCAGCAAGGATCATATGCAAAAGTATTGAAAATGAATAATGACAGACATTTATTTTGCATTGTGAGGATGACATTGATAGTAACATTGACAATAATAATGATTCGGTGTGGCTGTTGTGTCTCTTTTGCTTTACGTCCTCTTAATGGTGGTTGTGATACCATTACCATCATTGTTTTTATATGATTTAAGACAAGACACTCTCTACAATTTCTAAAAAGAGACTGCATCAGGTGCAACAGGTTTACTTATAAAAGCCAAAAATGGTCAAATGCATACATGTATAAAGTGAGTAATAAACATTACCACAATGTAAATAAACAAACATTGCACGAGGTTGAATATAAATATGTGCATCCATATAATCAAAGTACCACTATGAAAAATACAGCTCACTGCCTTAAAGAAGAGAACAAAAGTTAAAGAGAAAGTCAAAGAAGATAAGAACATGAAAGAGGACCCCTCCCCCCAAAGCATACATACATATGTACATGCATGCACATCTGTCCATGCCCATCCATCCACATACACACAAATGTGCACATGTACACACGCACGCACGCACGCACGCACGCACGCGCGCACACACACACACACACACATGCTTTCTCTCTCTCTCTCTCTCTCTCTCTCTCTCTCTCTCTCTCTCTCTCTCTCTCTCTCTCTCTCTCTCTCTCTCATACACACACACAGTGACTTATTAACTTATTCACTGTCACCCATGTACACATGCTGTAGGTTCACAGGAGAAACTGGCATAAAAGTAAATTAAGAATTAAAGAAAGGAACTGATCACAGGATAGAAGTTTTTTTCTGTGCCCACAGATTCAATGTTTGTTGTCCTAAAATGGCAGCCAGATGGTAGAAGTTCATAGTATTTTGCTGAAACATGGCTGTCATCACTTACCATTTACAGGAACTCAAGAGAAAGAATTGCTTACAATTTGCCCTGCCTTTTGAACAACTTGTTTCACACACAGCTCTTGCATACTGACTTGCCTTGCTGCCACAGTTTCACTGCACATGTCCACCACATCATTTAAAACTCATTTGCTTTGCACACTCGCACTTCCACACCAGCATGCGATTGACACTGTGAGCAAAAATTCAATGCAACAATG